>JAAFCE010008833.1:10273575-10327449 GCA_013389805.1 Trigoniulus corallinus
GCTACGAAGTTGCTACGTAGCTTTTTTGAACACCAATTTTCATATTCTTCACTACGTAGCGCGATACGTAGCATAAAAGATTATGCGGTATACTAGCGTTGACAATAAAAACTTGAAAAAAGTCACACAAGCGTCCGCCATGCAACTGACATGCCAGTCGTTTTGCAGTTGGTCGTTTGCCAGTCGATTGCAAGTTGCATTGCAGTCGTCTAGGTGGACGAGCAACTACACAATAGCAACGGTCCAACTCGAGTCAGATTGCAATCGCGTTGCTCCAGTGGACAAAGGGCCTTATGCCTGGTTCCGTATACCCACGCGCTAACGCTTTTACCGTTGAATCAGACGACACAGCACAAAAAATGGTGACGTCACACTGCTACTTAGGGTGTCGCAGAGCAGCTATGCGTGACGGTAGTTGAGTTGACCAGTGGTCAGTGGTGAGTTGACCAGTGGTCAACTCACATAGCGTCCCAAACGTCATGCTGCGTTCTGATTGGCTGGCAGTTGAGCTGTCTCCTTCAAAAATGGTGGAGGATAATGTAAGACATGACGGTGGCGTGCGGCATCTCCAAATAAAGCGCTGCACTTAAGGAATTGCGCTGGCGGTCCTTCATAACGCACTAGCACAAGACGTCATCAAAATGTCATCAGTGGCGACGTGATTAGCATTGAAGTGCGGTGATATGGAACTTGGTATTAGTCAACGATATTTCTGAAATGTCTAGGTCAGTGATTCTTAACCACTGTGCTGCGGCACTTTAGTGTGCCGCGAGATTCAAGAGAATGTGCCACGAGGTCGGGTACCCATCTTGTCCCTCTGACTGGACACAAGGGCGATATATTAGGCAGTGTTTCCCCACAGCCGGTTGCCAACCAAAGCTGCAACTCCAATGCTATTTATCGTCTTTTTACTGTTCGTTTGGACATTCCACCGAAGACACTAGGCAAGCTCCTGCACCTGGAAATTTCGGGCCTTTACCCGTTCCATAATAGAGAGGGTTCTTCCACGTGCAGATGTCATCGTACACCACACGGGCCTGCGGTTTTACTTCTCACCCAAAAGAAGGTGCACTCAGGGCTTCTCTCTCGCCCGAAAAAAAGCGAACCCACCTCGGTACAGTATTGAACCAAAAACTACTGACACAGTTACCGAGCGCCACCGAGGCAAGTTTTTGCATAGGGTTAGGTTACAACTTATATATTTTCTTTGGCGTTTGTGTGCCCCGAAATGTGTCGTTGTTAGTGTGCCGCCAAATTTTGAAATTAGTAAAAGTGTACCGTGGCGAAAAAAAGGTTGAGAATCACTGGTCTAGGTAAACGAGCTATGCAGCACACCATCGACTGTACTCACTGCCGAATTCATCATATAATGTCGACATTTGCAAAATATTTTGCTGCAAATGTCCCTATATTTTTCCCGAATATTATTCGAATAATTTCTAAAATATTCGTATATCGAATACTTCCAAATAGGCCGAATATATTCAGATTGGAAACTCTAGTCACAATGTTTATAGCAGAGGCGCACCTAGGCTTGGTGTCACCCGGTGCCGCAAATCCTGGCGTCACCCCCACCACTGACCTTCACATAAACACTTTATTTTGCCATGTGCCCCATCTGAGTCTCCAAAATTTCAAATGTTTTTAGATTAGCGCTTGTTTCAGGCACACATGTATATAGTATGTACTAAGTATTCAGTAAGGATATGCTAGTGAGTGGGGTAGACGGGGACCTGATAGAAGTTAGGCAGGAGTGGAGGGCTAGAACCCAAAGAACTGACCCCTACAAAGGCGGGATAAGGATATGATGATGATACATATTGTATAAATTTTAAAGGAACCAAAAACTATAAGATAAAGGAAAAATGTTGAGGAAAACGTTATGCCTGATGGAGGGGGGGGGCATTCATTTCCTAAAATAGCTTGGATTTGTTTGTTTATTTGATTTTTTACGGCCCTTCAACTACAAGGTCATTAGAACCCCGTCCACTGTGTAGTTCTGATGCAGAGGCTGCACAGACACTACACTAATGCGACGATTTTTGGATACTAGCGGTACCCAGGTTTTCCAATTGTTTGTTGGTATTTAAGGTCCAGTCAACTACAAAGTCATTAGAGACCCGTCCACTGCATAGTTCTAGTGCATACACTGCACAGACACTACACTAATGCGACGATTATTGGGTATTAGCAGTACCCAGCTTTCCCAAGCGACCACCCATGTCAGTACTAACTGGGCTTGCGTTGCTTAACTTCAGTGATCAGACGAGAACTGGTGTGTCCAACGGAACTCGCCGCTCCCCCAGGCTTTCCAAGCACCCACCCATGTCAGTACTAACTGGGGTTGCGTTGCTTAACTTCAGTGATCAAAGGAGCAGTGGTGGAATAGTTTGGAAATGCAAACTTACATTTTTTTCATTGATAGATAAGGGTATTTTTAACTCACATCCAATAGCTCTAAAAAGAAATGGGAAATTTTGATATATCACATTCATCATCAGCAGCATACCCTTATCCCGCCTGTAGCAGGGCCGGGTCTGCGGGTTCCAGTCCTCCTCTACTGGCTATCTTCCCCCAGAACCCCACCCCCCACACACTATCATGTCCCACGTCTGTTTTGGTCTCCTCTGCCTCATGCTTCCAACCGCCTCCTCCCCTCTTCTCATTACGTGTCCATACGACCTCAACCTATTCTCCCTTATTCCTATGAGGAAATCTCTACTTTCATGTCCTTCCCAATTGAAAGCAAAATTCTGTCTTCTTCCAACTTGGTGAAATGCTCCCCAGTAAAGGTGGGGGTCCACCATGGTTAGGCATTTTACCTGCTCATTCCGGTTATGGACGAGCTGCTGACGGGAGTAGGACAATGGGCCCCCAGTCCATGGTATTTGCTGATGATACTGCAAAACTTAGTGTTTCCAGAGAACAAGTAGAGAAAGGCCTAAACGACAATTGAAGAGCGATAGAAAAGGAAGGGCTAAAGTTGAACATGACGAAGACAGAGTATTTAGCTTTCATTTGCGAAGGACAAGAAAATAACAATGACGTACGTTTGAGGGGCGAACAGGGACAGGGGAACAGGTGGGAACGTGGCGTGACGTGGGAACAGGTTGTCCCTAAGGACATTGCAGTGTGTGAGGTGGACGGGGACCTGGTGGGAGGCAGACGGGAGTGGAGGACTAGAATCCGCATACCCGACCCTGCCATAAGGATAAGGGTATGATGATGATGATGTCAGTTGGAACAGTGGGGTAGACCGGCACCCCCAGACAACCATAGCCAATATTCCTACAGGTTTTCAGACGCCTGGCTGGGGTTACTCCAGTCAGAGCATGTTCAGTGGACCCGCAGACCCGATCCTGACACAGGCGGGATAAGGGTATGATGATGGTATTCATATACTCATTGTATGTACAGTGTATGCCGAAGCCTCATTGTAGCACACATGCTCATAATTCTGGGAATAACGTAGGTTTTCAAAATCCCCATTATAATGGACGATCATCGCCTCAGACTCATGATAAATATTGACTCCATTGTGGATCTACAGTACATATCTGACATGAAGCCATCCTGGTTACTCCGGACAATAGTGCTGGTCTACAATCGACGTTCTGTTAGTCTCCGTTAGGGCTTCATGACATCGTGCTAAAGAAACATCCTATAAAAATCCCCTTATATTGTTTCAGTTACAGACATCACATATCATTTAATTGTACCTCTACAGGGCCTAAATGATAATAGTAAAGCGTTTGAAGATGGGTGGCTAAAAGACCCCACATGGCTTTGACTTAGGGAGGAAATGGAAATAATGGCAATGTTCTTTGTGGGGGTGAGATGGTAAAATAGGTACACAATTTTATGAACCTAGGATCAGTGTTTCAGATAAATTGGGAAATAGATTCGGATGTCACCCTTTGGCCGACGTAGGGTGGATAAAGCGAAGTCCCGAATGATGGGGCAGCGGCGAGTTGCGTTGGACACACCAGTTCTCGTCTGATCACTGAAGTTAAGCAACGCAAGCCCAGTTAGTACTGACATGGGTGGTCGCTTGGGAAAGCTGGGTGCAGCTAATACCCAATAATCGTCACATTAGTGTAGTGTCTGTGCAGTATATGCATTGGAACTATGCAGTGGACGGGTCTCTAATGACCTCGTAGGTGATGGGACCTTAAACACCAACAAACAAAAAAAAACATCCCGAATGATGGGAGCTTCGCAATAAAGCTGAAAGGGAAGTTCCTTCTGCAGGGTAGTGGTTACGCCGGCTATGCTATGTGAATCAGAGTATTAGGCAGTGCGAAAGAGCCACGTAAATAGAATGCAAGTAGCAGAGATGGTATAGGGTAGTGGTGGCGCACCTATGGCATGGAGAAAAATTTTGTTGGCACGTGGCATGTACATATAGGGCCTACAGGTTAACCTACCGCATATAAAGCCAAAACAATCAGCAACTCCTAGCCCTTTTCCCGCCTGTGACAGGGTCTGGGACTCATCTTGTCCCTCTGAATGGACACATGGGCGATATATTGGATTGCCCGTTGCCAACCAAAGCTGCAGCCCTTACGTTTATTTATTTTCGTGGCATTCCATCGACACCAGGGGGCGAGCTCCTGTACCTGGAAATTTTTGCCTCATCTACCCGTTGCATAGTAGACAGGGTTCTTTTACAAGCAAATGGCATCGTACACTACACGGGACCTCGGTTTTACTTCTCATCCAAAGGTCTGTCTGTCTCTCTCTCTGTCTGTCTCTCTCTCTCTCTGTCTGTCTCTGTCAGTCTGTCTCTCTCTCTCTCTGTCTGTCTGTCTCTCTCCCTTAAGGATATGGTAGTGTGTGGGGTGGACGGTGACCTGGTGGGAGATAGACGGGAGTGGAGGACTAGAACCCGCATACCCGATCCTGCCACAGGTGGGATAAGGGTATGATGACGATTGTACTGTATTATGCATAAAACTTATTCCGTTTCCTCTTTAGGTAGTTTTCCGGTTTAGGGTATTATTTTAAATAGGATATTATTCCGTTCGGAAATTTATTTTCCGTTTTTCCAGGTTTCCGATTTATACGAGGTCCGGTTTAGCCACTGACCGCAGTTGCTTCCTGCACTGGGTATAAAATAATTCATACCTTCTTTAGCCGCATGTGTGTGCCTTGGACTGTTTGTTATTGTGCAATAGATCAGACACCATGCCATATTATAGCCAACAAAGCATTAATAGACCTGCCAAAGTTTCTATTTAGGTTGTTTAATGTGATGTTGGAACATCCGCATCATCATCATCACACCCTTATAAGGGTATGATGATGATGATGATGATCCATACGTACCATTAAACTTCATTAAGAAGAATACTAGAGGGTGCTCGCTTCGGTGGATGGCTTCCTTTTCACCAGTGAAACATGGCCACGTTTGGTCTACACAATGTCGCCTACACGTGAAATACCGGTAAACACTCTACAAGGTAAAGTCATGGACTGATTTTACCACACGTAGGCTAAATTGTTCTGCTGGCCCTAAGAAGAAAAACGTTGTCCAAATTTGATAAGTAACCGATTGCTGTGTCAAGTCACGTTGCAGCTTTGGTCGGCAACACTCTAGGCGGGAAAAAGGGTTAGTATTTGCTTTGTTTTTTTATTATTGTTAAGTTGTAAAATTTACAACTCAGAATTTCACTCATCATCATCATCATCTCCAGCTGATCATCTCACCCTTCTCGCTTAAGGCAGGGTCGGTTCTGCGGGTTCTAATCCAACACTGAGCCATATAGCATGGCGGGCCTAACGACTGTTCTGTAAACTTTGCCCTTCAACTTTATTGGAACAGGCGGTCGCACAGGACCCCACTTGCCTGTCTCCACATCAGCCATCCAGCCTTAATCCTATGGTCGGAATCTATCTCCCCATTGCTCTGGAACACTGTGAGAAGAGGGGAGGAGGAGTTCGTTAGGTCCATAACAAGAATGCAGGTGGTTGGGAGTACTCGGGGCAGGGGGAGACCAGAGCAGATGTGACAGCAGGTTGTTCATAGGGATATGGTAGTTTGTGGGGTGGACGGGGACCTGGTGGGAGATAGACAAAAGTGGAGGGCTAGAACCCACAGACCCTACTTTGTCACAGGCGGGATGAGGGCATGATGATGATTGCTCTCCATGAAATTGGGAGCGGCTTATTACGTTGGACACACCAGTTCTCGTTTGATCACTGAAGTTAAGCAATGCAACCCCAGCTAGTATTAACATGGGTGGCCGCTTACGAAAACTGGACACTGCTAATACAGTACCCAATAATCGTCGCATTAGAGTAGTGCATATGCAGTCGCTGCATTAGAACTGTGCAGTGGACGGGGCTGTAATGACCTTGTAGTTGAAGGGCCCTAAAACACCAAC
Organism: Trigoniulus corallinus; assembly: GCA_013389805.1. NCBI lineage: Eukaryota > Metazoa > Arthropoda > Diplopoda > Spirobolida > Trigoniulidae > Trigoniulus > Trigoniulus corallinus. Next base: position 10,279,962 of record JAAFCE010008833.1, read on the forward strand.
GAAACGAAACAAAAAATTCCATGAAATTGGTGAACTATACTTCACTTAATTTTGTACCAGAACTCCGAATGCTTTAATCACTGCCGTTGGTGACTATTACAAGTTGGAGTATGTACAGTATATGACTTGCGGTGTTCGCGGATAGTTTATCTGCTAGGCCAGCGGTCTCCAACATTTTTTGATGGGCGGGCCGGATTACGTATTTTTCGAAAGCCGGTGGGCCACAACCCGACGGTTTGACGGCGCTTCATAAAGACAAACAAGGACTTACTGATACGACTGGCATTCGTTCTTGCACGACGGCTCATTGTTGTTTTATTCCCACACTTTACAATTGAGTATGGAAGCCTTCTTTCGGATGAGAAGTAAAACCGAGGTCCCGTGTGGGTGTACGATATGACTTGAACGAAAAGAACCCTCTCTACTATGCAACGGATAGATGAGGAAAAAATTTCCAGGTGTAGGAGCTCTCCCCCTGGCGTCGGTAGCATTCCCCAACGAACACTAGACCGACGATAAATAAGCGTAGGTGTGCAGCTTTGGCCGGCAACCGGCTGCAGGAAAAAAACTATGACCAATATATCCCCCTATGTCCATTCAGAGGGACAAGATGGGTACCCGACCCTGCCATAGGCGGGAAAAGGGTTAGGAGTATGTTGGAGACCCCCTGTACTAGACAAGTGCTGAAAGGGGTAGGCGCATAAATTGAGGAACCCGTGCTATAGCTCTTGGAACTCAGTTCTCAGGATCGACGCTGATTGAGGTTGCCGCCTTTCGATCATTTTGTGAATGATCCGTCAGACATCATACGTCATCACCACTGGTTTTAAATTTTACATTCAAGATGAGTGCAGTATGACGTTTCTACAGTATTAATGTGCATATTAGTGTCTGCCGTTCGATAGGTTCTGCACTTGGTGACGTAATCGTATTGCGACGTGGAAGTTGTTGACATGAGAGAATTTCATAGCAGAAAAATAGTTGTAACCTAATTGTCCATTGGTGAAATTTTAACATCTAGCCAATCGTATTTCTGGTTTCATAGTTGCTTCGTGGAAGAGTTGGTGAGATTGAGATTCTGTGTTTAATCAAAGTGCTGTGAAGAAGGCTGGGGACAAGGCCGAATTTGGGGTGTAAATAGAGGTAAAGTAACACGTTTAAGATGAAATATTAAAGTTCTTTGGATTTATTGCTGGGACTTACTTTTGTTATACGACCTAGTAAGGAATTTCGGTGAGTAATTACGGTCACATTCTTTTGAAGTAAAGGCCTCATCAAAGGCAGGTTTTGAATTGGTTAATTCGGTGACCTAACTACTATATAGATACTGAAATAGGATTGACGTAATATCGATTGAAATGTAATGGGTAGAAATTAATTTTTCAGTGTGTCGTATTTGTTTTCGTTCATGAACTTGGTTTTCATTTACGAAACTTCTAGACTTAAAGTAGTACATCCGTAAAAGGATCTCTGCAATTAAGGTGTCGTGAATATAATCAAATGTCCTTCGTATTATGTGTACACACAGTAATTTGAGTTTCTCCACACCACATTGAAATGATTTACCAGACGATGAAATTTCACATAAGTCGCAGCAGTAATGAAGCGGTTTATTTTGCATATAACCTCGGGATGTATTGTATAGTTGTCTAAAATGTAACTATTCTTCTAGAATTCCACAATGTTTATATGGGATTGGTTTACAGGAATTTTAGGATTCCTAGGTAATTATTCCGAATATTGAATCACTTATTATTCGTAGTTTAACCATATCCGGTGTATTCAAAACATTTTATGCCTGTATACGTGTATTTGTAATCAGTTTTGTGCTTTCAGGTTTATACAAAAAATCCGGCAAATTACTTTTTCTTGGCCTAGATAATGCTGGCAAAACTACTCTTCTTCACATGCTCAAAGATGACAAAATGGCACAACATGTACCAACATTACATCCAAGTATATAACTTAGATACAAAAATTCTCTGAATATATGATTTGAATTTAATCTGGAATAGTCAGTGAATGTGTTTGATAGACAAATTTGACAGCCAATGATGGCATTAGTCAGATTGAGATAATCTCCGAATAGGACTATATTTTATATTCTAAATGTGTATCCATATCATCAGGATCATTGTTGATATATGGAGTTTTAATGATTGGTATTATTTGGGGTACCTTATTTTGACGTAATCGAGTTTGACCAATTAAGACAATTTGAGTCCTAGCAGTTCCAAAACAGGTTTATGAAACCTGAACGAATGACGTCGCTCGTAGCAATCACGTAACTGCTGGATGTTGTTTTTTAGTTTCAAACGCACTTAAAATTCATAATTGTGGTCTGTTTAGGGTGAGTGACTAATTTTTGAAAACCTAGAGATGGGTAGGTGACAGGCTCAGAACCCACCTGTATTCCCTCTTAAATGCGGAACAATTTCCACCGTAAGATCTCATCGCAACTGCAAAAGCATTATTGCTTGTTCATCGAATGTGTTGTTGCATTTTGCGTAAACATCATTTTGTATTTTCTGTTTTGTTTTTTTTTTATCGTTGGTGCCTATCAGCTGAGCTAGTCCGAGGGGTGCAAAATTCAAAAATATGCCATGTTCTTTTCTTGCCTAAAGTTTATAATTTATAAGCCCCACAATTACGCTACCCTGTGGAAGCCATAGCTAGAAATCTTAAGAGACATTTCAGACATTGAGTTTTTTAACTGGTATAAAGAAGCCCTGCACGAAAACTCAGCACCAGGTCCTGCTTAACAGTAAAGTTAGTTGATGGGGATCTCGTTTAGGATATAGCATTGAGGATGTGCATTGAGTCATATGTTGTCAAACAACGTTATGTACAATTAATGTACAAATCTTATTACATCTAAAATGATAGACAATAAGTGATGTCTAATTTTTAATTCGTTTTTCAGCCTCAGAAGAACTCTCAATTGGTAATATGAGATTTACAACCTTTGATTTAGGAGGCCATCAGCAAGGTTAGCGAGCTGACTGTTGCTCTTTTATGGTTTAAAGATTTGGATATAATTAATTATTTGGTTTTTTGTAACGTTTTAGCACGCAAAGTTTGGAAAGATTATTTTCCAGCAGTGGACGCCATAGTTTTTCTTATTGATGCTCAACATAGGGAAAGATTTCCTGAATCTAAAGTGGAATTAGATGTATGAATTGTCTTATTCTTATTCAGTGGTCCCCAGCCTATCTATCTATGATCCATTATCAATATACACTTGCTGGAGAGTATGTCAGTGAAATTGAAGTGTAAAATACGGATGCTTTGATAAGTTTGCAACCCTGTTGCAACAAGTGTTGCCACTTCAATGTGCAAGATTTCCATCCAGTCACTTGATATACTGAAAGCTTTTGTATGTGGCCATCCGCTGAAAAAGGTTGGGACCCCAGATGTTGTTGATTGTTGTCTCTAACTGTTGGCGTATGTCTTGTCTAGAGTTTATTGACAGATGAACAGTTAGCAAATTGTCCTGTGCTTATTTTGGGCAACAAAATAGATTTACCCAATGCAGCTGGAGAGAGCGAATTAAGAAACTATTTTGGATTATACGGCCAGACTACAGGCAAAGTGGGTAACTCGTCTTGGCATCTTGCGTGATATTTTTACAATAATTAATGTTTATATCCGAATTAATTTTAGGAAAAGATTTCCAGAAGTGAACTTCCTGGACGCCCATTGGAACTATTTATGTGCAGTGTACTAAAACGTCAAGGGTATGGGGAAGGTTTTAGATGGTTGGCCCAATATATTGACTGATTGTACAAAATAGAAATATTTTGGTAAGCATTCCATCTGAAGTTGTTTTTCTAATACGAAATATTACTTTGCTGGTTAATAAACTAATTTAAAACTTTTTCTTTGCCTTTTGGCTCAGATTATTTTGCACATCGTTGTTACCCTATCATCATTTGATATGAACTGTGACCAAAAATAATTTTGGCATGGTTATCTTTGCAGTTGATGGGTTATGTAACAGTTTGACTATCTTGACCACGTAATCCAAAACATTTAGGAAAGTTCTTAAAATCATTTCTATCCATTTTTTGGGGGATTCTGGGTTACTGTAAATAGCTAGCTTCCAATGATGTAATGCTCATAAATAGTTAAGTGACTGAGAGGCATTTTCTGCAAAGTTGCATCACTGAATCAACATTGCATTTTGACCTTCTTATTGTCATAAGTCACTTCTGTTTGTTGAAGCTTAAAATATTCTTCCATATTCATCGTTTATTGATTTTAAGAATGCGATTTTGTTTTTTCTTGAATTGAACTGACTGATGAAGATATGTTAGATGGAATGTTACATAATAAATGATGTGCCGAATAATCATTTATATAAATTAATGTTTAATAAACTTTATGAAGAGCTTTTCAAAGGATTTACATACTTTTCCTACATTACTTAAATTAAAGCTTAAGTTAACAACATGTACGTTGTTTTATTTAAATATATTTAATAACTACTGCATCATTGCGTCCAAACATGCATTCGAAGTACTTGACGCTTTAAATGGTAGTAAAAAATATGTTCTTTGTTTGCATTTTCTGTAAATAAGTTTTCTTCAAAGTAGATTGTGTTTATTAAATGTTGCTTTCTTTATATGGGATTAATCTTGCTCTGAGTACATCTTTTATGTAACGTTAGATTGTTTTTGGAGCAACGCAACTTGATGAGAGGAAGTAATGTAGCCGTATCCGTTCAGATCAAAGGTGGATCATTTGGGAAAAGAATTAGGAAGATGCTGGATCCCACTTTTCGAAGGATGTCGCGTGCGCGCTAATAATTTTGGATGCTTCTTCAGAATTTGGTATCAGTGCGTTGTCGCTTGTGAAATAATGTCCAAGTAAGAAGGGAAGTATAAAATTTCCATAAGAATGTTTTTTACTCTCACCCGAAACATAGTGTTTTAGCCAAATTTAAGAACTCTGGGATAACTTTAATTGAGGTACTAACTTTGAACATCGTATTTTCAGCACCTTGAATACTAAAAAACTTTTTGCAATCGTCCAGTGTGTTTTTATGGTTTGAAATGAAGTTAAAAACGAATGTGAAATCTCTTCCATATAACGAATTAAACGAAATCTCTTCCATGTAAAGAATTAAACGAAATCTCGTTTGCAAGTATTATTACCTTATAAACTTAAAATCGGGTCGAAAAGAAATAATACTAAAGTAAATATTGTTTAACTACATTTATAGGACAGAGCCTGCCACTGATTCTTGCAGTACTGCGATTCCAAGCATCAGAATTATAATTTTCAGAGCTATTGCGGACGAGTGTTACCACAAATTAAGAAAAGTCTTCAAATACCTGTCAATTATATTCAGGAAAATAGTTTTCCTGGTTTAGAAGGTGCTGTAGAATGTTCACTAAGCTCTTGTATTCAACTCCATCCGCTTTTAAAGCGTGTTAGATAAAATATAATTATCTTACCAAAAATCTATGATTTAATAATCAAAAAATGCGAACAACCTTCAAGCAAACGTTTGTAATAATGTCATCAGCTGTTGAGTGAACAGGGCCAAATCATAATTGCCAAGGTAATACTTCAAGGATTTATTTGTATGAATGCTGTACACCAGTGGTTCTTAACTTGTTCTCATCAGAGAACTGTGAAGGCCCACATTGGATAATTTACATCAGCTTCCTTTAGGGCTTTAGTTCCTGATTCCAACAGACTCCTTGCATGGGTTGCTGTTTGGGAAAACTGGGTACTGATAATACCCAAAAATCGTCGCATTAGTGTCTGCATTAGAACTATGCAATGGACGGGGCTATAATGACCTTGTAAATGAAGGGCTCTAAAACACCTATGAACTAAGAATCCAACAGACTGGATGAGAGACCCAATTTCAGGTAATGATTCTAAACCAGGAAACCTCCCAGCAACATAAGTGAACAAGCTCATGTATTTATATCAGTCTATTAAAGGGTATTTTACCGCTGACCTAATATTACAACCCCTCTGCTTATTTATTGACGCTCGGGAGGGCCAACGCCTTAACCTTCCGTCTACAAGGAAACGATTTTCGAAATTAGTTACAAGGTGGGGTTAATTTTTACCCCAAAGAGAAATTTTGATTTTTAATGCTAAAATATATTCAGAATTAAGAGATTATCATCTATATTGCATTAAACAACATCTGTATAAATACTAAACAGTGAAAATAATGTTAAAACTCACAAATAATTATATAATTGCTAATTAACCTGAGTGACGTCATGAATTTTTTTATGAACAAGCCACAATTGTCATTTTATTATGCAAATAGTCTAACAATATTTAAAAAGAGGTAAACATTTTATATACCAAAACATATCAGTCAATTATTCCGAATTGAATCCACAATACAACTCTAAATATCCATGCTTTCAGATTCTGTAAAACATTTCTCACAATACAGTACAGCTTTTGAATGCTTCTTGCAAATGAGAAGATGGCATTCATGGCGTGTGTTACTGTAGATGTTTCCTAACTTATAAATACAGTAATTTATAACCTCTTATTTTGATTACGATAAGATTTCAACCTTTCCTAGAACTTCAAAAAATCAAACGGGCATTAAAACCCTAAAGCAATGTAGGGCATCTACAGTATAATCATCTCAAATAAAACATTTTGAACTTCATTGGGATAAACCCCCATAGGTCTAAGGATAAAGCCGACTATTACTGAGAATAGATGAAGAAAGTAGTTTGAAGAGGCATCACTAAATTTTGACATCACAAGGTGGGGTCCAGAATAACCCCATACCTGTCCCATTCCCAAAAAAAATGAAAATTAAAATGATAAATACTTAGAAGACCTGCCAACTTTCCTAGATAGGTAAAGAAAACATCGGAGAACAGGTACTCAAAGTTTGGTTAAGATTGGAGAAAGTGGTACATGTGGAGACACAATTTTGTAGGTCTGGGGTTTGAAAAAACCCCACCTTGTAGACGGAAGGTTAACCTAGGAAGTAAGGGTTCTTTTACCACAGGTAACGTCGTACGCACCACATGGGACCACGGCTTGATGCAGTAGTCGAGGATGCTAACTTCGCACCACCGAGCTGAATTACTAATTGCAGATAGTGCTCTAAAATTTGTTTAAAAACCGTCTCAGCCAAATTTATGTGGTCGGTGATGAGCGAATTTGGTTTATGCCTATAGAAGAGCATATTGCAGCAGCTTAAAATATTTAAATAGGAATCGTTGTTTAATAAATGCTGTTAATGGAAAAATGGTTTTGGGACGTGACGCACCCTATTAAATACCGTAAAATCTCACGTAAAGTTCGCACCCGTCTATAGTCCGCATTAGCGATGGGTATTTTTCAAATTAGTCTGCACTCGTGTAAAGTCCGCACTTTCAAATTCCTACTGTAGCCAGTGGAGCAACTTGTAGGAGGAATGGGATCAAATGAATTTGAACATGAAATGTCAGATTGCCCTGACGATGAAACTGAAATGTGAAAGATTTTATATTGCATTATCATATAAATAAGAACGTACTGTGTAAAATCGTGTTGTTAAGTGTAATAAAATGTTCAGAAAATGAAGAGCAGTTTTCATTGAGAACCCTGGGTTTCATTTATAGTCCGCACTAAAGGACCCTATGTTCCGCGTATAATCCGCGGGCACTACGTGAGATTTTACGGTACGTCTGACGTAAGCATTCAGTTTAGTACTACTTTCTGTGGTCGCTAGTTAGGCAAGTGGAGGTGAGAAGAGTAAGGTAAAAACTGGGTCATCAGCAGCATAAGTAATCTTCTTTTAAAGGCGAACGTCGCCTTCGTGTGAATGTGACCCATTCCTGCATGCCCAGGGCTTCATAGGGTATATTGATAGTAATGTGTGGAATTCATAACGGTTGATCTAATTAAGAGGCGCAGACTGAACGAAGTGTGTTTCTTGGCATCCGTTGAATTAATCGAAGTGGGCACTTTAGTGGTGGAGGTACTTCCGTAATAAACTTTTAATATACTTAGTATTTTAAGATGTTGGGTTTTGATCTCGTTACCGCAATAATCGAATTAGTGTTTCATTTTACTTGTAAGCAGAGAATACCTAGCATATTCAGTGTGATCACAAAGCTGCAGAACGATCAATTATTTTGGAAAGTATTATAAAGGTAACTCTTGCGACCTTCTCCCTGTAAAAGGGGCCGGGGGAACTTCAACTAGAACCCTAAAATTTTTTTTCTAACAATTCACGTAAAGTCTTGTTTAATTACCGTCAATGCTGCCACGTGCTGGGATTTTTGGCAGCAGGAGGCCAATTTTATAATAGTTGTAAAGCTAGAAGCGCTTTGTGGGTTAGTATGTTCGACAGTAGTGAAAAATCAGCAAAATAGAGGTCATAGGTTGCAGGTAAATGTGTGAAAGAGTGACGTAATAAATATTTAGGGAGTAAATTAAACTGTTGACGGATGTTGGGAGAAAGGTATAGTTTTAAGAACACGGTAAAAGTTTTAAAGGGACGTGAACGGGTTTTGAGTTTGAAGGATTGGGCAAAAAGGGCCATATACACAATCTTATGTGTCAGTAAGTGTCAGATGATTAGTTTTAAGAAATTGGATTTATTTCACTTAATAATCGCTTGGTGACATTCAAACAGTAATTGTTTTCTGCATGGCAACGATGGAGTTGTTTTGAGAAGTGTTGAGGTAGAAAGTTTCGATAATCGATTTAAAAAAAAAATGCGTAGTCGCTTTTAAACAAAAGCTAATGTCATGATGTGATAATTTACAAGGATTACCTAAATGTTACTGTGCTACTCACGTTTCCTAGTTTAAGGATATATTTGTACGTGTTGCTTTATTCGCTAGTTTACGTCAGAAACGCCTTTAAAATACACTTATTAAAAGTTGTCAAGGGTGAAATTGGCCTTAGGTGCCCATAACGAGACAACTTGAATAGCAAGGTAATGAAATGATACAAGGCCACTAATAGGAAAAAGATGACACGTTCTCTGTGACGGTAGAAAAAAAAGCAGAAATTACGAGAGAAAGTAGATAGCCTTGTGAATGATTTACGCTACACCCTAAAATATCTTTGAATAAGGGATATTTAAAAACAATGATAATAAAAAACACTTGTGTTTTCTATTGATGAGAAAATTGACGATCAACTATCAAAGGTCGGTAAGAAAAAACGATGTGAATGTGAAAAACTATTTGGAACAACTTTCGCCCCAACATCCTACCCATCAAAATGCTGTAATGATGTATGCAAACAATATAAACATTGACATAAAAACCTGACATCCAAGTGTACTGTATATGGGTTTTGCTTACTCAGAAAAGAAAAAAAATTGTTTAAATTACATTATTAATTTAAAGACATGCACTTGTACTTGAATTATTACCATTTCTTTTTAAATCTTACATGCTAACAAGTCATCTGCTATCAAAAAAGTACAAATGAAAAACATCGAGAAGTATGCTAGTAGGTTACAGTAAGTAGCTGTTGACTAAATTGCTGTATTATGCCACCTCAAGCCGACATCTATAATCACAGTGAGCTCATTTCACTAATCCCTAAGGTAAATGTTTTTAATATGGTGCTATTATAATATACGATTTGAATTTTCCGGAGAAAAAAACCCCTCGAGGATCTTCTATTATGATTGCAGTGTGAAGATTATGTTCTAATAGGCTGTGTCGAAGTTGTTTGCAGGTAACATATCTGTAAAAATATGGTTACGTGCATATCATTATCCATAACCCCCTTTTCCTGCCAAAGGCGGGGGTGGCGAATTGCGTTGGGCACACCAGTTCTCGTCTGATCACTGAAGTTAAGCAACGCAACCACAGCTAGTACTTACATGGGTAGGGAGAGGCGAATTGCGTTGGACACACCAGTTCTCGTCTGATCATTGAAGTTAAGCAGCGCAACCCCAGCTAGTACTGACATGGGTGGCCGCTTGGGAACACTGGGTACTGCAAATGGCCAATAATCGTCGCATTAGCGTAGTGTCTGTGCAGTCTCTGCATAAGAACTATGCTGTGGACGGGGCTCAAATGACCTTGTAGTTGAAGGGCCCTAAAACCACCAACAAACAACAACAGTACACCGAAGAGTGTAGTGTCTGTGTAGTCTCTGCATTAGAACTATGCAGTGGACGGGGTTTTAATGACCTTTAGCTGAGGGGCCCTAAAACACCAATAAATGAAATCCTCCAAAGGCAGGGACCATTTGGAAACGGAAACACGGCCAAACTGTTAGACAGTAGTTTTACGCAGGTGAGTCCCATGTGGTGTACGATTGCATTTGCGCGTAAAAGAATCCTTTCCACTATGCAACGGGTAGATGAAGCAAAATTTCCAAGTGTAGGAGCTCGCCCCCTGGCTTTGCTGAATGCCCTAACGAACAGTAAACCGACGATAAATAAGCATAGAGATTGCAGCTTAGGTCGGCACCCGGCGACAGAAAAACACCATCCAATATATCACCCTTGCGTTAATTCAGAGGGACAAGATGGGTACCCGACCCTCCCTTCGTTGTTGGTGAAGGAGTAGTACCTCAATGAAGAAAAGTAAGCAGATGACAAATACACGTAGGGGTTGCGGTAGGTTGGTAGCCGGCTGCATAGAAATATCATCAAACACATCCCCCATGTTACCGGCATGGACTAGGGCAGGTGCAGAGGTGGCAAGCACTCACGGTCTTCCCGGCATACCGCATGGTCTCAGAGCCGGCAGTCCTGGTGATTGAGGACATCATCTCGTTCGCCCTCCTCGGCAGGGAACGCCATACAATATACCGGAGGAAGGCGGATGTAAAGAACGACTGCACAGTAGAGGAAAGGCGCACACTACACCAGTGGCCTAGCCAGGATTTTCTGAAGGGGGGAGGGATATGACTGCCGATAGGGTGAACCAGGATTTTCTGAGGGGGGGGGGGGGGGGGGGGGGAGGGGGGGGGGGGGGGGGGGTGAAGTGTGGGGGGGGGGGGGGGGGATAAGACTCGATAGGGTGTATACCGCTTCGTTATATTCGAGGCCCGCCAATGGGGGGATATGACTCGATAGGGTGTATACCGCTTCGCTATATTCGAGGCCCGTCAATGGCTACGCCATTGCTCTACACGTGGCAGGTGGTCTGGGAGCGAGAGCACATAAGGATATGGACTGTGAGGCTCATCCCCGACGTGAGGCTGTGGGTTAGGAAGAGGCATGGAGAGATTGGTACTGTGTCAGCCAGTTCCTGAGCGGACACGGGTACTTCCGCACCTATCTGAATTAGGTAGGAAAAGCGAACCCTGAGTGGACGTTGATACCCATCGAACGTTTATCGCGTGTGGCAGATGGATCACCCAGAGCATAGTGCTGGAGGCAGAACTGGGTCACCTGAGCCCTGACGCCATCCTGGAAGGAAGAGGGCACTCAGACATGGTCAATGGTACAGTCCTAACTTGACCGCCGTAATCTCTTCTCTGGCTATGTAACTATATATCATTATGAGTTTTATAACCATTCCGTGTTTCGTCCAGATCTATGGGATCGAGGGACATTTCGTTTATTTACAGTGTCTTTGATCAATTCGATGTGGAGGGGTCCCCTTACATCTTGAAAAATGGTACCGGAGCGATGCCCCGCCCCACAATACCAATGAACATATGCCTAGTTCGGTATCACCACACTTCAACGTTAATCACGTCGACACTAATGACATTTTGATGACGTTTTGTGCTAGTGCGTTATGAAGGACCGCCAGCGCAATTCCTTAAGTGCAGCGCTTTATTTGGAGTCACCGCACGCCGCCGTCATGCCTTACATTATCCTCCGCCATTTTTCAAGCAGACAGCTCAACCGCCAGCCAATCAGAACTCAGCGTGACGTGTGGGACGCTATGTGAGTTGACCACTGGTCAACTCAAGACCTCCTAAACAGAAGGCCTTTTCACCAATCTGTGACGTCATCCATAGTAGTGCTAAGACAACTGCCAATAATCATCATTGCTGACGCTTGCCCTTTCACCACAAATTAACAAGTTAGTTGTTGATAAAATATCAAACAAATTTTAAATGCACATATAAATATTGCTTTAACTAAATAGACAGAATGTAAATAACTAATTTTTTTATCCACATTTTTGTTAGAAACACATGCAAATTAGTGTGTTTAATTTTGTGAGTTTTGTGTCTTCTAGACATCTGCCTATCAATATTATCATTTTTTTGCAATGATGGTGCAAGTGTCTAAACTGTACATATATGTAAGGTTTTTATCTACCCCAATGGATTGCCATGCTTCAATAACACATTCATTAAAAAATTTTAAAACTAATTTCACATTTTGATGTTGTAAACTAGTAGGACATAAAGCTTTTGGTGATAAATTATGAGTACTTTATTAATCTATCAGCTTTAAAGGTATTAAGATTATTTAATGTACTAAAGTTAGCATAAAGAATCTTTCCTGTTGTGGCATTAAAAAAATGAAAATCTGGACATATCATTACCTAGTACTCCTTTGCTTAAGCCAATTGCTTCTCACACACTTTAAAATGTAAAATGAATCAAATAGAAAGGAAAGGTGAAAATTGTTAACTGGTTGAGGGGAAACAATTAATAATTTAGGTGGGGGGGGGGGGGTTAAAAGAATAAAATATGATTTTTGTTAATGTTGTTATGCAAATAACATGTATGCCTAACGTTTCTAATGCTATGATTATTTTTCTTAAATATGTATGCAACACTTCATCTGTCTTAGTCTTAGCTGTAATGATATGCACAACACCTAATATAATATGTGTAATACATTACAAGTCTAATACTTAAATTAATTTATATTTTGTAAGCATATGAGTGGAATAAAATTACATTTGCTACCACATATAATGTGGGACCTAACAGTAACTGTTATAAGTACCCCTGCTGCATCACTAACTGCGAAACGTTGGGGGCGAAACTTCGTAAACCAAAAGAAGTCACCTGTTTGTCAGTTTTGATCGTCCGACATCGGCTCCGAAAATCACGTATGCTAATTACATATCTAGCCATACTGGTTGGGCCTACGCACACAAGTAGGCCTACCCTTTTAGCGCAACTCTCTTGTCAAGAGCCGAATTTATTTCTATGAACAGTGCAATATATAAAATCCAATTAATGCTTGTCGTTAAAGTCGATGACGTCACCGTTGTCCATCGCCCGCTCTTCTTTTTGTGGATTCCAGACATTACTGCGACATCAGGGATTCTCCCCAAAATCAATTAGTGGTGGAGCACGTGGTCAAAATATTCAATGAAAGTCCAAAGTACTGAATGCGATGTGTTTCGGACAGTGTTACCCGAATAGCTCAAGGATTGTAGAGAACTGTTAATGGCTGAAGTGCTTGGAGTGCATGTCCACGTGTAGTGGGCATTAGGACAAGAAGTCTCTGCGGACAACTAACTGGACAAAACTTTAATAATTTAACTAATGCAGTGTCGTGTTAATCACTACGGGGAATTCAAGTGTCAAATACGTTGTCACAATTAACGTATGACATAATTCGGGAAAAACGTGATCCACGGTGCAATGGTACTAAATATCCGACAGTATTTCTTCATACGAAGTCATTGCAGTCGTTAAAAATGTGAAGTGGCCGTTAAAAAAAGCTAAAATCGTGAGTTCCGTAAACAGTTTGCTTTGTTTAAACATTAATAAACCTAGGCATGATGCCTTAGGTCATCGGAAAACATTTAGCATGTGATTCTTGAATGAAAAAGATTCCTTTCACCCATTTGGGCCATATCGATGGGGGTGCAACTGATGCGTCACACCACGGTCGCATAATTAATTGTACTCCGGTCGAAGGACCATGGGAATTTGTGGTTAAACAAAGTAGTTGGCGTCATCACGCCCTTGTTCTGTCTGTGACAAGGTGAAGTCTTGCTTGTTGTCCTTGTCCACTCCACACAGTGCTATGTCTCCGGGATACACCAATTCTCGACTGATCACTAAAGTTAAGCAACGCAACCCCAGCTAGTACTAGCATGGGTGGCCGCTTGGGAAAACTGAATATTGCTTATAACAAAAAATCGTCGCATCAGCGTAGTGTCTGTATTTTCTGCATTAGAACGCAGTGGACGGGGACGTAATGGTTAGTACGGACATGGGTGGCCGCTAGTATCCAAAAAATCGTCGCATTAGTGTAGTGTCTGTGCAGTCTCTGCATGCGAACTACACTGTGAACGGGGCGATTATATTATAGGTACCCTGGGAGTGGCAGACATCGCGGAAAAGATGAGAGAGAATCGGTTGCGGTCGTATGGGCGTGTAATGCGAAGGGGAGGAGGACCTTATGGGAATACACGTGATCGGCGGCACCAGGGGGAGGGGAAGACCAAAGCGGACGTGAGAGCAGGTGGTACGCAAGAACATGGTTGTGTGCGTGGTAGATGAGGACCTGGCGGGGGATAGGCGAGGGTTGAGGGTTCGAACCCGCAGACCCTGCCCTACCACAGGCAGGACAAGGGTGAGATGATGATTGGATATCAGAATTTTAACTGAGTACAGTATTTGGATTTGGCATCAATTGCACTAACCAAATGAAATACGTATCAAGCTGGGAAGGGAGCGGTTGTATTGCTTTGGACCACACCAGTTCTCGTCTGGTCACTGAAATGAAGCAACGCAACCCCAGCTAGTACTAACATGGGTGGTCGCTTGGGAACCGCCAATACCCAGAAATCGCCTCATCAACGTAGTCTGTGCAGTCTCTGCATTACAACTATGCAGTGGACGGAGGTCTAATGATTGTAGTTGATGGGGCCTAAAACACTAACAAACAAATCTAGCTGCGGTACCAGACTGAAGGCGGCCCTCGGGGGGGGGGGGGGGGACTTCTTGGTCACAATGCTCTCCATATGGAGACATCCCAACAGCGAGGTCATTCCACTTGAAATTGCTCAATCTTGGAGAATAGGTGCAAGGTGTCATGTTCGAGGTCAGCCTACCTGAAAGTGTTTAAAAGGAAAAAGGAAGTAGTGAGGATGGATTTGACTAATTAAAGGAGGAAGTCAGATAAGAAAGCATGCAGAGACAAATGCAAATTGACGAGACAATCAGTTGACTGTGCTGTCTTGAACCTGAACTTCCGGATCTTGATAATGTCACCATTTGTCTTGGTTCCTACTTGCAATCAGGTCTATATTGTATGTTCCAAACATTTAGTGCTTTGACTCTGTGGCACATTTATGCAACTATCAGCTGCATCAACCTTAACGGATATGGTTAATTATTAACTGTCTCCAATAAAGTTTGCGGAAGAGACCTTGGCATCATTGCTAAATGCTCCGCAACGCCATCTTGATAGCATGTCCGAGTAAAGTAGTCTTGTATAAGACAAAACATGACACGGATCCCAAATGACGAATAATTGAGGTCTATAATTAGTAATGTAAATCTTTTTTTTTGCAAAAAAAAATTAGCTTAAGTCACAACCACGCATTGTTCTGTGCTATCAACGCATATCGCCTGTTGGAGCAACATTAATGAGAATATGCGTAACGCTAATAAGTAAAAACATTGGAATGATAGTGACACCTTGCTATAATTACTGTCATGCACTGATTTCTTGCAGGTAGATATCACAGATGTAACTGCTAAGCTGTTCTAGAAGCGTCTGTTGATGATATCTTTCATGTCAAAGTTAAATTTCAATATTGTGTTCATTTTCTTGACCAGGAATGTGGGTGGTTAAAAACACCAGAGGCAGGGGAAGACCAAAGCAGGTGTGAGAGCTGACGTGAGACCCGGCCCTGCCATGGGCAGGATAAGGGCATTTTAAAGATAAGATTCATTTTCTTGGCAGTTTTTCAAACTTGACATCCAAAAAAGTAATGTTCAGTTTCATATCTCGCACCCTGTTTATGGTGTTGGGAATGTGGGAATGGGAACAGATTTGCCAGAGCCGGCGCGAGCTTTTGTGGGACTTTTTGTAGGAAAATACATTTTACGTTTTGTAATATATAGGCCCGCGAGTGGGGCCTTAGTAAACGAAGGACTGACTTCTGGCAAAAGTCAGGGAATTTCTCTTTACGTAATTAGAGGTCATTAGATTGTTGTAAATGGTGCAATGCATCAAAAATTGGCAGTTGAAATGGGAATGACTCATCAGGCTGTTTCCTCTATTTGGGCCAAAAAGTTGGAGATTTGGCGAAGTTTTAACAAAAGCAATCCCTCCAGAAAAAAGTCAACAGAGCTTTCAATTTGATGACATTGACACTTGCCTTTTCAGTTTGTTCACATCTCAATACAGTAAAACCTCTCTATGGGTACACCCCTCATATCGGTACAGATTTTTGAGGCACCAATTTTTGCCCATAGGGTTTATGCTATTACTACCCCTCTTAACGGTACACATCTGTAATGGGTACACCCCTCTGTTGGTACACCTAATACATGTCACCACTCTTCAGAAAACCACCTCTGTAATGGCTACACCCCTTTATTGGTACACCTAATATGCTTACATGTCACCATTTTCAGAAAACATTCTCTGTGATAAACACATCCCGCCTTGGTGACGCAGTGGGTAGCTTGGTTGGTAACTGAAGCTGTGATTCTAGGTTCGATACTGGACTGAGGTGGGTTGCCTTCTTTTCTGAAAGAGATGCCCCGAGTGCGCCTTCCTTTCGATGAGAAGCAAAACCAAAGTCCCATGTGGTGTTCAATGGCAATGGCGTTGGTGGAATACCCCAAAGAACAGTAGACTGAAAATAAAGATGCATAGGGGTTGCAGCTTTGGTCTACAACTGGCGGTGGAAAAACACTGCCCAAAAGATCACCTGACCCTGCCATAGGCGGCAAATAAGAAGGTAGCTTGATTCTAATCTAGACAAACGACCCTTGACTGATTTGTTTGTAAAAATTAAATCTGTGTACGTCAAGAATTTTGTGAAATTCAACAACATTTTGTGTATTATACAATGCATTTTTTTTTTCAGTTAAAAAACACAATAAGACTATGTACTGTAACTGTATAAATTAAAAAAACATTATTAGCGTCCCATGCCCCTATTATGGGTACACCCCTCTGATGGGTACACTTTGGCCAGGTCCCAGAGGTGTACCAAATAGAGAGGATTCACTGTATAATCTAATAATCTAGTGAGTGCACCAACTCATCAAAGTACCTCCAGAAACACACCTTAGTGGGGGGTCATCAAGACCAGCTAGAGTGGCATTCAGACTGATGAGGTGGAGCTCTACTCCCTCCCAAACTACTGTAACTGCCATTGGCCTACTATTTATTCTTTTAACTAGGGGGACCCCTTGTTGTGACACACTGCTTAATACTATTCCTACCCCGTTTTGTCCCCCTTCACTAGGGGTATATATAAGCTTGTATCCTTCCTCAAGGGCCCTTGATCTATCCAGCTTCCACCTAGTTTCTTCTAAGAAAGCTACATTACTCCTACTATACTTAGGCTCCTAACTAATTCTTCTGTTTTTCCTGTAAGGGTCCCCATACTCTTAATCTATGAGAGGCCCCTTTTCCAGATAGGATTTACAGTTGTGTGTAAAATGGGAATTGGCATTCAACCTGCAGAAGTTTAGGATACTCATGATATCCAGATCTAGGAAGCTACTTGATTTTGATTACCACATAGGTGGAGTTAGGGTTGAGAGGGTTGTAACCCATAAACACCTTGGAATTATCTAATTAGTCAAGGTAATTGGAAGGATCACATTGGTAAAGTGATTGGGAGGGCTGGTCAAATCCTCCGTTTGATTAGTAGGGTCCTTGAGGACAGCACAAAGGAGGTAAAAGAAACGGCATACATTTCAATGGTACGCCCAGTTTTGGAGTATGGCAGTCCAATTTGGTTCCCCTTCAAGCACGACTTATCTTGGGAGGTTGAAAGGATCCAAAGGAGGGCAGCAAGAATTGTAATTCAGAGGTTTTCTCACAGGGAGAGCGTGTCTGCCATGATTAAGGAACTAGGGTGGAACACACTAAGCCAGAGGTGTATATCTCACAGCATTAGCATTTTTATCAGACTGCTGCTGCTGGGATGTAATGGACCTCTGGCCGGAAGTGTGTCCCCAGCTGAGTATAAGGGGAGAAAGGATCATCCATATAAATTGAAAGAGATTAGGGCACAGACAGATTCGTACTACTGGTCATTTGACAATGGAATGGCCTTGGAGAGGATAAGGTGGAGGGCTTCATCAAAGGAAAGCTGATCATTGCTAATATTGTGAGGGGGAGGCACCTGAATTATAGCTTAGGATTTTAGAAGTATTATGGTATCATAAGTAGGATTGAGAGTTAGTCTCTCCACTGCCATATTAGCCAAAGAAAAGACTGTTTGCAGTGCAGTAAATTAGAATTAGATTGCTCTCACTGGGGGCACCTCAGCCAGGCGTCTGGAATCGACAGAAATATTGACTGGGTAGTCTGTGGGGGAAGCACTCAATGCGTTATCCGCCATGGGAGCTGAGGTACCCACCCCATGACACTGAGGACGCATGATAACGATGGCCCAGAGCTCACTCACTGGCGGCACTGGGGTTCTAATCACCTACACCATAGGTTGGATGATATGTGAATTCAACTATTGAGGAATAAATGTAAAAAATGATCTGAAAGACCCTCATCATCATTATACCCTTATACCGCCTGTGGCTGGGTTGGGTCTGTGGGTCCACTGAACATGCTCAGACTAGGGGCACCCCAGCCAGACCACAGGAAATAATGACTGAGTTGTCTGTGTGGAGATGCCAGCCTACCCCACGATTGAGATGATGCCAACGAATTGGAATGCTGACTGTTTACTCAAATTTTCTGGCAGATCATCTTTTAGAAAATGGAGTCAATGACCATTACAATTCCAACATTGACTTTCATTAGAATGCAATTTTCCTTTCGGTTAACCAGACATCTGTTGTCTAAAGGTTATGTTAGGTGTGATGTTGAATATCAAATAACTAATTGTTGTTGGACATATGTTTATCGATCGCGCATTCATTTTAAAATGGCGGCCCATTGTCAAAACTGTTCTTTTGTTCAATTTGTAGAATCGCTGGTGAATAATATCGCAATGAAGTTTTAAAATTTGGAGGTGGCTTATCTTGTCAGGCAAGTCTTCATGAATGTTACTCGTATTCGGTACAGTCAAAATCATTTATAACGAACTTCAAGGGACTGACTGTTTTTGTACATTGTAGCTGGTGTTCGCTAAAAGCTATCCTATTGATTACACTGTAAAACAAGCTGAAAATATATGAGATGTCTTTCAGTGCTTCTATAGCAGATTTTCATGTTGAATTCAAATCTGCAAACAGATTTGGTCCATCACCTAAGGCTGCAAAGATATTTCAAAATATAGAAAATTAATTGTTAGGCTTTGTGTGCATTCATTCCCTGTCTGGTATAAATGTTGAGGTTGATTCCATGTAAGAAAAGGAAAAGATGTGTCAGTAAACATTCAAACATGTTAATTTGCTGGCACTGAGGTCACTAGGTGGTGTAGGGGTGCAGGCTGCATTGCGTGCCACCAATCACACCATGGCGCCCTTGGTATCACACCATGGTATCCTTTGTAGATTCAATCATTTGTGTGATATGGCATCAAGAGGTCGTATGACATCACCTGATTTGAGATATGTGAGAGGGATAGTTGAGGCTGGAAACATTACTATGTGAATAAGAATTGGCATGTCAGAGATGAATCCATGAACTGCTTGTGCAATGCAACAAAATTGGTGCAATGCATGGTATAATGCTCGAAATAGCATTATACCATCTTCACATAAAATTGGGATTAATGAAAAAATTTTTTAAGAAACTTGATAGCAACAGTGATGCTTTTCTTTTTTTTTTCATAGTACGTTTCCACAGATCAGTGAAGCTAAACGTTAAGAAGATACAGTGAAACCTCTCTAATTGGTACACCTGTGGGACCTAACCAAAGTGTACCCATCAGAGGGATGTACCCATAAGAGGGGTATGGGTATATAAATTAATCAAAACAATATATTGTTTTATATAGGTTTTTTAACTGAAAAAATGCATTGCATGATATAATATTTCACAAAATTATTGAAGTACTCAAATTTAATTTTTACAAACAAATCAATCAAGGGTCGTTTGTCTACAATCAAGCTACCTTCTTATTTGCTGCCTATGGCAGGGTCGGGTAACAATCTTGCCCGTCTGAATAGATGCAAAGGTGATCTTCTGGACTGCGTTTTTCCACAGCCAGATGCAGACTAAAGCTGCAAACCCTGTGCATATTTATTGTAGGTCTACTGTTCTTTGAGGTATTCCACTGATGCCAGGTGGCAAGCTCCTACACCTGGAAATGTTGCCTCACCTATCTGTTGCATAGCAGAAAGTTCTTTTATGTATAAATGCAATTGAACACCACATGAGACTATGGTTTTACTTCTAATCCAAAGGAAGGCACACTCGGGCATCTCTCTTGCAGAAAAGAAGGCAACCCACCTCGGTATAGTATCGAGCCTAGAACCACTGCTGCAGTTACCAAGCACCCTGCCCACTGCGTCACTGAGGCAGGATGTACCCATTACACAGGGGGTTTTGTGAAAATGTGACATGTATTAGGTGTACCAATAGAGGGATGTAGCCATTACAGAGATGGTTTTCTGAAAATGGTGACATGTATTAGATGTGCCAATGGAGAGGTAGTTTTCTTAAAACTGGTGACATGTCTGAGGTGTACCAACAGCGGGGTGCACCTATTAGAGAGGTGTACCGTTAGAGGGGTAGAAATAGCATTAACCCTATGGGCGAAAAATCGGTGCCTGAAAAATCTGTACCGATGTAAGGAGTGTACCCATTGAGAGGTTTCACTGTATATTCATTGGACCTCAGACCAGCGGACTAATTGGCCAGCAGTGCATTGATGCAACATGTCTCTCAAATTTCAATCTTCTTGACCCACACCTTGCATTCTTTCCTGAGAACGTGGGTGCAGTCAGTGAAGAGCATGGTGAATGGTTTCACCAAGACATTCGGGTGATAGAATCATGTTACCAGGGTCTATGGAGTGCAGCAATGCTGGCAGACAACTGCTGGACACTTCACTGAGACGTCCCAGAAGCTAAACGTAGATGACAGTGAATGGCCAAAGGCGTGTATCTCACAGCATTTGTCTTTTCATGAGATTTGTCTGTTGGGGTGCAATGGACTGGTTGGATCCCTGGCTGGGCATAAGGGGATAAAGGATAATTCATATTAGTTGAAGAAAATAAGGGCACAGAGAGAATTATACTTCTGGTCTTTTTTCCCCAAGACCATTCAGCAATAGAATACCCTCATGGGGGATAAAGTGGAGAGCTTACTAAAGGGGAAGGCCACCATTGCAAGTATTGTAGGGGGACACAACAACTATAGTTTAGAGTTTTAAGAGTTTTACAGAATCTTATGTAGGATTGACAGGTAGTCTCTCCATGGCGCAATTGGCCATAGAGGCTGCTTGCAGTGAATTAGAATAAAAGTAGTGATAAATGGAGAATACAAACAAAACCCCCAAAATTAAAAAATTTACATATCTCAAGAATGGTAGGTGATAGACAAAAACGGTTTTCATTTTTGAAATCAGCAGGTCAAAATTGACCATAAATAGTCTTTGGATAATTATATATTTTCTAAAAAAAATTTTTTGCTGTACAGTGTTATTAGGGCCGGTCCGTCCACAGGTTCACCGTGTGCAAAGAACACGGGCGGCCGGCCACCTTCACATACTTAAGGAAAGAATCCCGCCTCGGTGGAGGCAGCGGATAGGGGCTAAAGTAACTATGTCAGTTGTCATTGGTTTAATACTGGACCGAAGTGGTTTCGTTTCTTTCGGGCAAGAGAGATCCCAGAGTGCGCCTTTATTCGGGTAGAAATAAAACTGAGGTCCCGTGTGGTGTACGATGGCATTGCCATGTAAACGAACCCTCTCAACTACACAAAGGGCAGATGAGGCAAAATGTCCAGGCGTAGGAGCTTGCTACCTGACGCCAGTAGAATGCCCCAACGAACAGTAGACCGACGATAAATAAGTATAAGGGTTGCAGCTTTGGTCGGCAACCAGCTGTGGAAAACCACTGTACAATATATCACCCTAGTGTCCATTCAGAGGGACAAGATGGATACCCGACACTGCCATAGGCGGGAAAGGGGTCAGGAACTTTTTTCGGTGTGCTGGCAAACAAGAAAATGAAAACGATTTCTTTACTCAAACAAAACAAATCAATGTTAACTTGCAGATGTTAACCAAAAAATCATCATCATCATCATACCCTTCTCCAGCTCGAAACTGGGTCGGGTCTGAGAGTTCTAATTCCCCACCCCCGCCGGTCCCCAACCAGGCCCCCATTCACCCCGCTGTACCACCTGCTCCCACGTCCGCTTTGGTCTTCCCCTCCCCTGGTGCTCCCGACCACCTGCAGTCCCACGATGGACCTAACTAGTTCCTCCTCCGCCTTCTCATCACATGGCCATACCACCTCAACCTGTTTCCCCTCTTCTCAGCGATGTCTCCCACCCACAGACTACCATTAACATGATCGTTTTGGATTCAGTCAGCTCGTGACACCCCACTCGTGAAGCGCAGCATTTGCATCTCAGCCACCTGCATTCTCCTTCCTCACGGCCCAATACTTTGAGCCATACAGCATAGCTGGCCTAACCACAGTTCTGTAGACTTTGCCTTTTAGCTTTATATGCACCCAGTTGTCACATAGGACTCCACTTGGCTGTCTCCATTTTAACCAACCTGCCTTGATTCTATTGGACACATTTAAGTCTATTTCCCCGTTTCCCTGGAACACTGATCCTCAGTATCTAACCTCTTGCACTGCTGGTATCACCTCACCTCCCGAGCGAACCTCGCCCTCTGGTCCCTGACCACTCCAGTTGAAAGCTAGGTATTCCGTCTTTTCCACCACCACCTACCCTACACCCGATGCCCCGCTTAAGCTCCTCCACCCCCTTGTTCATCATATGCCCATACCACCTTAACCTATTTTCTCTCACCTTCTCCACAATGTTTACCACCCACCCAGCTACCTCTAATGTACTCGTTGCAGACTCTGTCAGCACGCGACACCCCACTCATGTAAAGCAGCATTTGCATCTCGGCCACTTGCATTCTGCTCTTGTGATTTTTCTCTACTGCCCAACACTTAGTTCCATATAGCATAGCAGGCCTAACTACAGTTTTGTAAACTTTACCTTTCAAGTTAATTGGGACTCAGCACACCGCTTGCCTGTCTCCACTTCAGCAATCCTGAATTGATTCTATGGGTAACGTTGGAGTTGACTTTCCCATTGCTCTGGAACACCGACCCTAGATGCCTAAACTCTTGCACTGCTGGTATCACCTCATTGCCACAACGAACTACGCCCCCTTAGCCCTGGCTGCTCCAACTGAAAGCTAAGTACTCTGCTTTCTTCATGTTCACCTCAGCCCCCTTCACCATTGCTGTTTAATGTCCTGTTTCTTGATGAAGAATTATTGCAATGGCATGCTGTCATGTACAAAGACAGAACTCAGCTGAAAAACTGTATGCAGTAACCAATATTTCAAAAGGCACTGTTCCTAGAAATGTGTTTGCTCTAGCCGAATTGTACGTTCTAACCAATGTGTTCATTGTAAGCAACATTAATGCATTTTTTGTATTGCTTTTCGTGGTTCTGACTATTTTGTTCGTGAAATCCAATTGTACGTTATATCCGATGTCGTTATAAACGATTTCGACTGTATATATAATGAAAATTTGCACAAATTATGTAAAATTACCACACTCACAAAAAAAAAAACCTATGAGAAATTTCATCCTTTCGAATATTTCATCCATGCAGATACGTATTTCAACTGTGCAACAGGACAGAATTCCTCCAGAAAGATATTTTTTGTCGCAGTGTCATGCCATATCGCCCCCCCCCCCCAATGCCAGTGCAGGATGCTTTCCAATACAGCACACTGCACAACAGTCATTTTTAAACACATTTTCGAATGAAAAAAATGGCGAACTGTCACAGTGCTGCAGTTGAAGTGGGGTTTGAGAATGGTTTTGAAGTGAAGTGAAATGCTGTGCCACTCAAGTGCAGTCTTACCTTTATTCTAAACCATGTATTTGACAATGCAAGGCCATGTGCTCTTGCTGCCTCAACAATTGTCTGCCCTTCTATAATGACTGCTCCATGTCCCTATTCCCAATGGACTTCCTCATATCCCTGCCTATCCTTGCCATCATCATCCTACAGGGTCGGGTCTGTGGGTTAATCAACTAGTTTTCTCTATGTTCCCTGCTCGTCCCCTTTACACTGGCTTACCCGGAACTCTAATAAGTGCACCAATCCATCAAAGTCCTTCCAGAGACCCATCTTAGTGGGTTCGCCCAGAGACGTCGCAGGGAATGCGCTTCCCTGGGTAGGCGTTTTCTTATGGTCACGTCCCAGAGGAACCTTCATCGACCACACCAGTTATGATGCTCCAGGTTGGCCATTCATCCCTGTGTCTGCCCCGTTTAGTAGCCTTTTACGACATGCACTGGGTGAAAGTGTCGGATGCTTATTCTACTCCGGGTATTAAAACGCGAAGTAGTTGCTAAGGCAATAAGCCCCTACTTCTGAGTCAGTTGAGTGCGCCTTGCCCACTGCACGTATAAGTCAAGTATACCCCATTGTTCGAAAGTCGTGCATGTAGTTCATATGCATGTGAATATTTGGGTACAACACAATGAATCGTGGGACAGATAATCGAGGGAAATTAATAGCTGGCACAATTAATCCACAGGGTATCATTCCACAATTTGGATACTTTTTCGGGATTAAGTTTGGAACAAAGCAAAAATGAAATGCTGATAGAACATTATCTGGCAGACTTGCTCTATTGTTCTCGTGAATAACTCTGCACACAGAGAGAATTTATTATGTACTGTAGTTCTGTGCACATTTCATTCAGTTAACATTCTACTGTATTTTGTTCAGAACAATTTCAAAGCACCAGAAGTGAGGCACTGTATGAGCAGTTAGGGACAAAGGAAGGGGAGAGAGATTTGCAAACTAGCCAGGGCTAGAAATAAGGCAGCTAAAGATATACCCTGAGCCATAAAAATGAAAGATAGCGAAGGTAGGGCCCTGATCTCCCCGTCTAAGGTAAAGAGAATGCGGGAAGGATACTTCCAAAACCTCGTGCATGCTGCGGGGGGAGATGAGGAGATCGCCACCTATCCTGCATCAACAGGGGTGGTGGACTGTGTAACAGAGGAAGAAGTAAATCCAGAGTGAGAAGTGTCAAGTGTAAGGACAGGGTACGGACACCCTGGGAAAATACTGGGGGCTTCCCGGTGAAAGTTGGGGTGCACCAAGGTTCAGCATTTTGCCCATAACTTTTCATCCTGGTTATACGGATTGCTTACGGGAGAAGGAGAATGGGCCCCTCAGTGCTTGGCATTTGCTGACGATTTAGTGACAGCAGGGAACAGATAGGGAAGAGAATAAACGATGTTAGAGGAGCGATCGAAAAGGGAGGGCTAAAGATAAACATAAAGAAGACAGAGTATCTAGCTTTCAATAGGGAAGGACAGGAAAATAACGGAGACGTACGTTCGAAGGGCGAACTGGTGAAAAAGGTGCACGAGGTAAAGTACTGAGGATCAACGTTCCAAAGGAATGGGGAGTTCTAGGGAAGGGGAAGTTCGAGGGGTGAAAGGGAAGTTCTATGAGGCAGTGGTTAGACCAGATATGCTATATGTATTAATGTTGGGAAGTGAGGAAGAGCCACGTAAATAGAATGCAAGTAGCCAAGATGCGAATGCTGGCAGTACATGCGTGGCATGTCGAGAGCTGATAGAATTAGGAATGAGTATATTAGAGGAAGCCTGGGGTGGTGGACATCGCCAAAAAATGAGGGAAAATAGGCTCAGGTGGTTTGGACACGTCATGAGAAGGGGGAAGAGGATCTCGTTAGGTCCATTCCAGGAATGCAGGTGATTGATAGCACCCGGGGTATGGGGAGACCAAAGCAGACGTGAGAGCAAGTTGTCCATAAGGATATGGCAGTGTTGGGGTGAACGGGGACCTCGTGGGAGACAGGCGGAGGTGGAGGGCTATAACCCGCAGACACGATTCTGCCACAGGCGGGATAAGGGTATGATGATGAGGATGAGGATGTTCAGAACAATTTCGATTTGAATACGTCGACAAAACCTGGCCCGAATATCCAAAACAACACCCATTCTCAACTCAGTGTTTTAGCAGTAATTCAATTAAAAATGGTTTATTGTCTTCCTGAGACATTTCAGAGTTGATATATCTTAGAGAAGATCTTACAGAAATGCATTTCACAAGCCAAATCGATATATTGTTAGAGGGGAGAAATGAAAATTTTGAAGGCCACAAAAATTGATGTGGCTCAAGGCCACCAAATTTAACTTTGTACAGGGAGTTAAAGCCCTCTTAACAGCTCTGAGGCTCATTTTGCGTAGCCAGAGACAATTTCAGCATACAACGGTGAAAAGAAGCAGGTAAAAATTTTTGGGCGCGCAATGTAGACCAGGATAAGTACCTAGGAGTCAGAGTAATGGCGAGTTCGATTCAGATGTGACCCCATAGGATCAATAGAATGGAAGAAGTGGGGACGCCAAGTAGTCCTTTGTATTTGGAGAGTCCCAAGAAAGTTGAAAGTTGAAGGGGAACTTCTACGGGGCAGTACTGTATTTAGACCAGGTATGTTGTATAAATCAGAGTGCTGGGCAGTGCAAAATAACTATGAAAATAGAATGCGAGTAGCTGAAATGTGAATGCTGCGGTACATGGGTGGGGTGTCGGGGAAAGATAAAATTAGGAATGAGTATATTGTGTTGAGTTGGGGAACGGATGACTTCGCGGAAAGGATGAGATAGAATAGATTAAGGTGGAATGGGTATGTGATTAGAAAAAGGGAGGGGGCTGGGTAGGTCCATTACAGGAATTCAGATTGTTGAAAGCAGTCGGAGTAGAGGAACACACAAGCAGACGTGGTAGCAAGTCGCTCGAGGAAGAGCTGCTCTACTGCCTCGGACGCACCAGTATTCGCCTGATCAATGAAGTTCCCCAGATAGTTCTGATATGGGTGGCCGTTTGACAACACTGGGCACTGTAAATACCCAAAGAATCGCCGTCGTAGCAGCGTAGTGTTTGTGCAGGCTCTGCATTAGAACTACGCGGTGGATGACATTGGCGGATCCAGGAGCGGGGAAAAAGAGTGCCCCAAATATTTTAAATATACTCGTATATTTAGAATCTCTTAGCATAAATCTAGCAAGCAATTACAATAGGTCCTCTACTGCCCCTTAGACAGTGTCCTATCGTAAATGGTTTTGCCAGTGTTTGTTCTAGCTTTTGCCTTTTTATCTTCTTGCCTGTTCAGGCCTTAGCCCTGTTATCTTTGACTGTTCTGGCTTTTGTGTTTTTTACTTCTGTGACAGTTTTTGGCCTTTTGCCGCTCTTTAAAATCTGCCATGGTGGTGGGATGGCACTCTACACCTCCACCACCTTATGACCGACTTTCTGGGTCCTAATAACCAACTCAGTTGTGGGCCCTAAAGCATCAACAAACTGGTTTAGCCAACTGTTGCAAATGCCTCAACAGTTGCAAAGTTGAATCATGCATCAGTTGAAATACTGCCCCCATTGAGGCACTGAGCGGGGAAGCAATTACTGCATTGCACCTCCTGAATCCGCCCCTAGTGGATGGGGCTATAATAACCATTGTAGTTGCAGGGCCCTAAAACACCAACGAAATGAAAAATGTGCGAAGGAATAGGGTAATGTGGTGAGGTGGATGGGGACCTAATGGGAAATATGCGAGAGTGGAGGACCAGAACCTGCAGACCCGACTCTGCCACAGGTGGGATAAGGGTATGATGACGAATTTCGGTGAATGATAAGCTAGGATGAACGTTATACAGCGAATACATCTGGTCATCAGTGTCTTATTAGGTGCGGTGATTGCTTCTACATTCAAAGTAGGCAATTATAGTACAAAGTATTATGATTGTGGCTTTGTCATGTGTCTATTAATCACCTAAGTTAACACGTGGCAATTGTGGACTATTGTGTTAAAGTGTTGAGGACGTTATCCAGGATCAATAAGTAAACTCGACAACTCGACATTAGAACAATTTGAGTAATGTAACATTCCTACATTCTGTTTGAGCGCAATTTGAGAAATGCTATTGTGTCTGTAATACGAAAGGGAAGTAGTAAGACTTATAGATTACAATAGTACAGCTTATTGTTGTTTTACATGGAGGAAGGAGGGAACATTTAGTGCTAACTGGAGCAAATCCAGTTAATCGTAACTGTGAATTAAAACGTGAGGAAATCCGTGTTTTGGAACGGCTGATGATTATTCCTTAATACCCTTTGGCCAAGTGGACTACGTCCTCTCTAGTACTAGCCAGTATCATTCCAAGTAGCAACCACTCACCTGGTTTTGTTTCGGTTTTTTTGTTGCCGTAGTCGTCGTCTGAATGTATGCTGTATGTATGTGTCTGTTATTAAGTCTATCTCGAGCGGAGTGTGCAGAACGAGTACTGCAATACAGTAACTTTGGTTGACTGACCAACAAAGGATTGTTGTGACTGTAACTCATCTCGTTCGTTGAATTGTTGGCGAAAGTGCATTGCGTTTGGTTGGTGGTTATTTTGGTGAAGTCACGAAGAGAGGGAGAAAGAATCTGTAAAGTTTAGTTGTGTCGAGTTTCTCTCTCGTTCACTTGCATACACTCATACACACAGACATG
Source organism: Trigoniulus corallinus (assembly GCA_013389805.1). Classification (NCBI taxonomy): domain Eukaryota; kingdom Metazoa; phylum Arthropoda; class Diplopoda; order Spirobolida; family Trigoniulidae; genus Trigoniulus; species Trigoniulus corallinus. The sequence continues at coordinate 10,308,707 of JAAFCE010008833.1, forward strand.
ATTTGCCTTCAAGGCAGGTAGTATTTTGTTACCTGTTCTTGGTGGGCGATTCCGTCTTTTAGGGTGGGTACTATTGGCAGTGGGCAAAAAGCCAGATAACTAAGTTGAACGAGAGTGAAGGTGAGTTAGAGGCGAAGGCCATTTGAAAGCCCTCCCCCTTTCTCATCTCCAGTCGAATTTTTTTTCTCTCTTCCCCCTTTCAATGTGAAAGTGAGATCAACACTATTCTACCACCATCACTACCACCTTTTGAATTATTACTGTTTTGAAGAAGTTAGTGGACTTCAGTATATCAGATGCTTTCAAACGTTTCACACATCTTGGATGTGCTTTTCTGGATTCATCTTTTCCGCCAACTTCGTCCTGATTTGTTTTTCAACAAGAGTTGAAACAGATTTCTGCCAAGTTGCAAACAGACAAACCACACAATGTTTCTTAACTTTCATTTCTGAAAGAAAAGAAGAAAGAAAATGATTTTTTTGATTTGATTCTTGTAAGAAGTTAGTTTTTTTTTTGTTTTTGTATGTTACCTTCTTCTGAAAGTCGGTCGATGTGCCTTTGAATTTCCACAATTTATTTTTATACAAAAGGAACTGTTCAGTAATTTTTATTATTTTGTTTTTGAAAGTACTGTGTTTGTCTGCTGTGTATGTCCTTGGCATTACAAGTGTCTGTCTGCTTGTAAAGAGACTTTATCGGTTGGGACTTAGTTTTAATCTTTGATTTTTTTAAGAAAGTCAGAATTGGTGTCTCGAATACTGCAACAACACAATGCTGCATAATTTCCTGACAACGTTTTATTTGTTTTTCTGGATTATATTGTTGGGAAACATTGAAGGTAAGATTCTAATATGTTCTTCTGCTTCACTTGAGATAGGCTACTGTATATTAAGATTAAAGTTGCTTAGTGAATTTGTTTCACTTTTATGCTTCTAAATGCAAGTCAATGTGTTTTTCTTATTTTCGTTCTGTAAAAATGGGTTCTTCTCCTGGGAAACCTCATTTCATACTTGCAATTTTTCATTTTCGATGTTTTTTTTACCTGAATTTCTCTACCTGGCCCGTTTTTTCCTTCTCTCAAGTATGGACTTGAAAGTATGAAGTCGTAGGTGGTTACTACCTTATAAACTTGAATTACGAGTTATGCTCTCCAATTTGTACCTACTTTCGACTTTTTTGCACTAGATAAATGATTTTATTCAATATGGTACAATATTATCAATATTATCTGAATTATAATTACTTTTAAACAATAAATAGTGCGGCAGGTGATGATAACGAAATCATTTTAAAGGGTGTGCTGCAGAATGATGCAGAGATTAAAATTGATCTTTTTTCGAAGCAAAAACTTTTGAAGGCTGACCTTGGTTTTTTGTCTGGAACAAAATTGAATGGTGTATCAATAAGCTAACTTAGCAGGGGCTCTAGTTGGTGTTAAACTCACAAATGAAATTTTTTTTGGTGCTTGATTGTTTCTCAACAATTGGAAGTAAGAGATACATGCAGTTATTGAAATGATAATGCAGTTTCCAGCTCACAGGGATGTTTCTAACGATCTCGTGAAAAAGTAAACTTAAAAACATGTTCAAAACTCAATAACAGGTCAGTTTTAACCTGAAGTACTCATGTTTTGTAATTGCTTCAGGGATGGATCCAGGGGGAGCAATGCTGCAATTGCTCCCCTCGTAAGGACTTCAATGGAGCACATACAACTGCATTTCAACTGATGCATAACTCAACTTTGCAACTGATGAAGCATTTTTGCATTGCTATCCCCATTTCTATAATACCCCTCCCCCGTCCAAGAGTTGAAGTCCAATCTTCATGGATTGGCCCACCATGGTGTCAACCTTTTCTTGTTCGATTGTCATCGTTCTAGGGCCAACAGGCAGTACTTTTCGTATAAGAATAACATTAAGTGCAATTTTTTGAGCTCATTATTAGTCGTTTGGAAATAATGCAGTATTCGTCCCGATTTTTCTGGGGTTTTGTAGAACTTCTCATGGCCTAATTTCCTTGCTAATCCTGCCCTGTAAATGACCTGCCATAGACAGGAAATGAACTTGTAGAAGGTGCAAGCAGACACCACTGATATCGTAGGTGTTCTCTCTGAATGTTTCACCAAACTTTTGAGCAGCTGTTATTTGAATCTTTAACATAACTTTTCAGCCATGACCTCTGCACCAACTTAAGGTGAGGATGAACACTAAGAACATAAATTCCGTGAGTGGAAATTTCATACTTTGTTATGATTGCTCACAAACGTTGTAATGAAAACAACCATTTAAAAGATGAAAACAATTGGTGCAAAGATGACGAATAGCTTCTTTTGAAATATTGCTTCAACAGCACCGAAAAGCACTAGGTCGTTAGTGGTTGAACTACAGTTCGACAATGCGAATATTTTTGACTGTTCCTTGTGAATGTTTGTGGCTTGCACTCGGACGTCACATTCAATTAGTTTGATTCTCACAAAGCGGAACAATATTCGTGAGTTTTAGTTGTAAATTGTGTGACATTTTTAGCAGATACATAAATATTTGGGGCATTGATGATTAGCTGCGGAATCCATGGCAGGAGCCCGGAAATCACTTGTACAGAAAAGCTCCTTAATTAAAAAGCCATAGAGAAAAGCCGCCTGTAAGTGCGATTATTTGTGTGGAAATAATATAAAATCACTCCCAAAAAATGTAACTTTATCTACTAACAATTTAACGGCCTTTGGACGATGCATGACCCACCAGGAATAGTCTACTACTGCTTATAATCCAGTGTAATCCTCTCAGCATTCCACTTGAATTTTGAAACAGACATTTGACAGTTTGCCTTGTCTTTTGATGTTCGCGCCATAATATTGACCCTCTAAAGAAGTCGCTTACTAGAACTTCATGTTGCATCCTTCTACACTTAGCAATTTCCTGATGATGCTCAACAATGTTGCCAATCAATACTGTAAATGCTGGTTGGCGGTGATATCTTAGTATTCCAGTAGAGTTTATTTTTGTATTGTTAGCAAATTAACTTGTAGTATTTGAGAAAACAGTGAGTCTCTTATCAAATTTACTAAGACGACCCTGAAAGAATTTGATGAGTTTGCTAGGGCATGTGAAACCATCTCGGTGGTGTAGAAGGTAGCATGGTCGATTAATGCGTCAGTGTACCAGTTTCGATACTGGATCGAGATCGGTTGGCTGGAAAGCGGCTTGTTGCGTTGGACACGCCAGTTCTCGTCTGATCACTGAAGTTAAGCAACACAACCCCAACTAGTACTAACATGGGTGGCCGCTTGGGAAAGCTGAGTACCGCTAATACCCAAAAATCGTCCATCACATTGGCGTAGTGTCCGCGCAGTCTCTGCAGTAAAATTACGCAGTGGACGGGGCTCTAATGACCTTGTAGTCGAAGGCTCCTAAAACACCAACGAACCAAACAAAAAAATCGAGGAGGGTTGGCTTCTCTTGGGCGAGAGAGGCCCCGAGTGTGCCTTTCTTTGGATAAGATGTAAAATCGATGTCCCGTGTGGTGTATAATTTAGGTGACCAATTTTCCCCGGGGCATTGACCCCCCCCCCATCAACCAAGAAAAACTTTTTGTCCTCTTTTCAAAAAGTTATTTAAAAAATAAATAAATGAAAACGAAACATACAAATACAGTTAAAAATATTGAAAGTATTAATAATTCGCACAGATGATTAGTTGTATTTTGCCGATGTGTCACTCCCCACACAAAAATATGCTTCAAATGGCATATCATTAATTGCCCAATGCAAATAATACGATCCATATGTGCAAATACTCATCATCCTCTCACCCTTATCAAGGCTTGGACGGCTCCATGCCATGAAATAAGACATTTGTTCGTAACCAACAAAAAGTATCAAAATATTTGTAAAATTGCATTACAGATACTGTCCTGTCCAACACGAGCATTACGTTTTGGGGCCGGTACAACCTTGGTGCCCGGTAATTTTTTTTAAGCTTCGTCCAACCCTGCCCTTATCCCGCCTGTAGCAGGGTTGCGTCTGCGAGTTCTTATCCCGCAAGGTCTTCCCCTACTCCTGGCGCCACGAATCACCTTCAGTCCCATAATGGAGAGAATAACTTCCTCCTCGTCACATGCCTATACCACCTCAACCTGTATTTTCTCTGATCTTTTCTGCTCTAGACACCCCACTGAGGTAGCGCAGCATTCGCATCATAGCGTGTAGCCCAACATTCTGAGCTATACAGCATACATGGCCTAACGGCAGTTCTGTAAACTTTACATTTCAATTTATTGGGACCCGTTGGACGCACAGGACCCACTTGCCTGTCTCCACTTTAGTCGTTAGTCATTGGTATTATGCAACGGGTAGAAGAAGCAAAATTCCTAGCTGTTGGGATTCGCCTCCTGGCATCGGTGGAGTAAACCAACGAACAGTAGACCGACTATAAATAAGCATAGGGTTTGCTACTGTGGTCGGGCGCCAGCTGTAGAAAAATACCGTCCAATATATCATCCTTGTGTCCATTCAAAGGCATAAGGTAGGTACCCGATTTTGTTTAAGTTTGGGCATGTGATGAGAAGGGAAGAGAAGTTTAGCTACATCACAATGGCCCTGTGTGGCGCGGACTCCTGTACCGTCGCACAATTCGCACACCCACCACTCCGGCCCTGAGTAGGGTAAATGTCATGATCAGGACTCGAACTGGAAGATCCAAACCCTGTCATAGGCTGGATAAAAGGATGATGACGATCCACATGCTCTTATGAAAGCAGGCTGCCTGCTATGTCTTAGAAGTGTGAGAGAATTTACCCAATCAACTGTCCTAAAATCATCCCTGGCGAATGAAGGAACTAGTGCCCTGACGGACTGAATGGTTCGACCTTTGTGGTTTCAAGGGCACAAGGTGTGATCAATGTGCGGCAAGTTACAATGCAGCAACCTCGCTTCTGTGGTTGAGAGGTAGCGTGTTGCACTATGATTACGAGTTCAATTCTGGACGAGGTAAGTGGTGTCTTTCAAGCGAAAGAAACAACTGGCAACACTTTCAGGCTCACGGATTGGCAGCACATTCAGGTGCAGGAGCTCGACTCGTGTTGTCGGTAGCCGAAAGTTCCCTAGTGCCGAAACAAGGCCGAAGATAAATTAGCATAGTTGTTGCAGCAAAGGTTGGCAGCCAAATGCGTAAACATACCCTCCAACAAATCGCCCATTTGTCCCATTCGGACAAAAATGGGCACCACACCCTGCCAAAGGCGCGAGAAGAGAAAGTGACGATGATGATGTTACCATTAGTGTCTGTGTAGAGTCTGCATTGAAACTACGCAGTGGACGGGGCTCTAATGCCCGTGGTAGTTGAAGGACCTTAAAGCACCAACGAAACATATAATGCAGTTCACATTTTAATGAATTGGATAGGTTACTGTTTTTGAAAAGCGATGGCCGCCTTAGAACTGCAGTAGTAACAAATTTGATGACATGTTTTCAATTTTGTAAAGTGACTTAATTGTAATTTGAAAGGTAATTGTCCTAATCGTGACCTGATTTTAGTCATAAAAAAGTAGTTTGACACTTAATTATTTGTAGACTAATCAGTCCCATAGCATTTCAGTTGGATATCTAAATTTTTTTGTCTCTGTTAGGAAGTTGAGAATCTCTTACAGATAACACTGTAACAAATTTGAGATTGAATATCACTTTTCTTCTAGGATTATTCTGTGTGTGTATTTTTTTGGCGAAAATAATGTTGGAGGTTAATCTTACCGATAACAAAGGTAATCTACAACTTGGCCTGGTAATAACATATTCAGAAAATGTAGGTTTACATCCGTCATCAAGTTTGTTCAAGTGAAGGTGGAACTCTGTTCAATTGAATGCTGCATTTTATATCTGTGCTTTGCACCTCTCTCTTCACCCCTACCCCCAACGTGTTTATTCATTCGTAACCTTATTAACATAGTAATGTGGAAATACAGTACATGTTCCTAATTAAATGTTTGGAAGCTATGAAATCCAAAGTCATTAAAAGATAAAAGAAAGAAATGTTTGTAGTCTAAGACAAAATTCGGATGTCTACATACATGAAGGACATACACATTGCTGAAGATATTATTCATACAATTTTTCACTCAATTTCAATTTTAAATATTTTGGATTTCCTCTTGAAATTAATGAGACTTTTTCTGTAGTTCAGGCAGGGGAGAGATGAAGGTGAATTGGTACTAAAAATTATTTTTGGCAGAAACTAAGGTTGTTTGAGTTAGAAACAACTGAAGTAGGCCCAACATGTTCAGCAACTGTTTTAATTTAAAAGGATGTTTTTCATAGTATATGTCATGTAGGGAGGGGTAGGTGCTATACTTCTAATTTAGGGTAGTGGCCCACATTGGCTAAGATCTGGGTGACCCCCATAATAATCTGGGTGGTGTTCAGTAGTGGGTGCTTCTTGGAATTCAAAATTTTCTTTCAATTGTACAGGAAAAAATTGTGTATTAAAAAACTGAAACACACAGCATGTTGAAGATTCATAAATATTCAATCGATTGTTTAATATGCAGGATATATATTCTGAAAACTACCTATCAAATTGGTCTTAGTGTTTTATACCGAAATTAAAAGTAGTAAGCAGTATCTGAAATTCTAAAAATAATTATTAGTCTTCCAGTGTTTCTCATACAGATTTCAAACAATCTAGCTGACAAACCCTACTTCTAAACTAGGAGAATACAAAAATCCCCAAATTCTTCACAGATATTCTTAACGGTTATTTTTTAGTATGCTACTGGGTAAAAGTAACATTTTCTCTGTCGTATATTATATGCGAATATTTAGGTGTTTTTTGTTGGAGCTTGTCAAACATAATCAGGTTAACATTAGGGTCGCATATCCTGCTGTTTTTGTTTTATATTTACAACCAACTGTTTACATTTTGACTTCTGAAATTCCAACATTTCATTGAATAGGAGTCTCCTTACTTAACGACTGCTCTGTTTTAACAACCGCCTGAACTTACAACCTACTCTCTTGTGCGGGAAATCTCTTTACTCCATCAGTCTCGCTGCTGCTGTCGGTCAGCAGTACGAGTACCAGGCCTAAATATTTTGTTTCTACATTTCTCCCTTATTGTACACCTTACGTCCCCCCTTATTTTCCACGAAAAGGAAGAGTTTAGTTTAGACCATTTTATTTATCAAAATAAAAACGATTAAACTCCTCACTAATGAACCAATTCCCTTAATGACCTAGTCTTAGGAACGAAGCTTGGTCGTTAAGTGAGGAGACTCTAATGTTTCTTTTTCTGAAAAAGAAATTTACCTGAAAATGTCATTGCAAAAAAAAAAAAAAACACATTGTGAATGTCATTCGGCATATTGGAGACGAGGAGTTGGCAGAAACATGTTCACCACAACAACACTGTTTGTGGATGTGTTGTACTAGTTGTATCACTCTCAATGCATTTATCCGGCTCTCACATGACCCACCCGAGGAAGAACCCTACGGATGAAGCTGGGTCGCCTGGCACCTTGAGACCATCATGGACACAATGTTGAAAAGTAAGAACTGCAGCACGAAGTGTTACACTGCTACTTTGAGGGCATACTACGCGAAATGAAGTGTGAGCTGCGAGCGATCCATATTAACCTTAATAACTGGTGAAAGGCCTAGCCTAAACTAATGTGATAAACAGTTACTGCATAGCAGGGGTGGCCAACTTTTGTGTACATAAGATCTACTTTTTATCTTAAAAAAGTATCGCGATCGACTTTTTATCCTGAAATCGTGTCGCGATCGACTTGTTGTCATAGGCGTAGTCAAAGTGGGGAGGTACTGGACCCACCTCGGCCCAGTATCGAACCCAGAACCACTGATGCAAACTTAGAAACTCTGAGCCACTACATCACCGAGACGCGTATTAAGTCAACACATCGTGAGTCATCGACCAAAATTGGCTTCACGATCGACAGGTTGGCCACCTCTGCTGTATGGGAAAGGCTTGTAAGAGTACGCACTTAGAATATTATGAATTGGATCTCCTCAACTAACAAAGTTACAGACTTCAAAATTTTATTACACGTTCTTTATTCCTTTATGAAACAATAGACTAAGTTTCAATAATTTGTGAAAAGGCATACTCTTGGCCTACCAGGAGGGCAAGAGTACGCAAGTAGAGTGGTTAGGGGAATACACTAACAGTAGTCACAAACAAATGGCCCACTGCCTTCATAAGCAGAGTAGTTCTCATGCCTTGCAGATGCCACACTGAATCCAGTTTTCAGAATATGAACATCCACATCTGGGGCATCATCATCATCATCGCACCCTTTTCCCACCAATGGCGGGGTTGGGTCTGTGGGTTCTAGCCCTCCACTCCCATCTGTCTCCCACCACGTCCCCGTCCACCCCGCACACTGCCATGTCTCTCTGGACAACCTGTTCCCACGTCTGCTTTGGTCTGCCCTACTCTGGATGCTGCCGACCACCTGCATTCCTGGGATGCACCTAACGAGGTCCTCTTCCCCTCTTCTCATAACGTGTATCCAGGGTATATAATTGAATCAAAATTTTTGGAAAGGCTTGTTGGGGTGGAACTTGTGGATGGGCCTTGGTCATGCTTTCCAAATTTCAGTTGTCTATACATATTTGACTTCTTTTTTGCAGACTTCATTCTTTTCTCACTTGCTTTTTCTGCCTTTCCCTTCCCTAATTTCATTTTTCTTTTTCTTCTAAGCAAGTTTTGAATGGAGAAGACGTTAAGATTTCTGATCTCTGCTTGCATACTTCTGATCTGATGCTTGCGTACTCTTGGCCTCCTCAGTGGTGTTTTGTAGCATTGGCTATAGATGCCAAAACGTCATAGACAGAGAAGGGCTAACCACTAATTTTGTTGCACATGAAATGTACTTAATTATGGAATAGGTATAAACAATAGTTTGGCATATTATATTCTCAAAACACCCAGAGTTATACAATGTAAAAATAACATAGAAAAGTAAGAAAAGCATATTTTATCTAGTAGTTTGAAAACGAACAGGAGCAGATTGATGAAACTATGGTGTCTTCTTCTACTGTTATAGACATACTATAGTGTCACAAAAGTTTTTTTCAATGTTGCAAACATCATGAAATTTCCCTGCATACTCTTACCCGCCTGCGTACTCTTACAAGCCTTTCCCATATAGTATCAGGGGATGACGGTAGGTGTTTTAGTCGACTGGCAACCGACTGCGTCAAAATGCCTTTCATCAGTTTACCCATGCTACATGTTGTAGAGCAATTCTAGGAGGATACATGGGTGCCCCACCCAATCACAGTGAGTCTTTCGTCAAGTGAGAAGTAAAACCGTGGTCCCCCCTCGTGGTGTACATTGTTATTCCCACGGAAAAAGAACCATCTTTACTATGCAACAGGTAGATGGAAGAAAATTCCCAGGTGTAGGAGCTCGCCCCATGGCGTCGGTGAAGTGTCCCAACGAACAGTAAAGTAACGATAAACAAAAAAAAGTGGTTGCAGTTTTGGTCGCCAGCCCGCTGTTTAAAATTACTGCCCAATTTATCGCTCATGTATTTATTCAGAGGGACAAAGATGGTACCTAACCCATGCCATAGGCGGGAAGTGTTAGAGCACCTCTAGTTGTATTTTCTGCTTCAGAGGTAGCGTGCTGCACGACTGCGTCAGCGGTTCCAGGCCCGGTTCTAAACAAAGATATTTTAGCTTCTTCGACGCAGCCCCAGATGGTAATAGCGTGGATGTCTGCTTGGGAACACTGGGTACTACTGATATCCAAATCGTCGTAATAGCGTTGTGTCTGTGCAGATTCTGCATTAGAACTACGCAGTGGACGGGGATACTAATGACCATAGTAGTTGAAGAGCCCTAACTGAGCCCACCGAGCTGAACCTTTTTTTTTCCGGGTCGGCTATTAGTATACGACCCTGTTTGAGCGGAAATTGAGCAGAAGAGAGAATTAAGGTTATCTATTTTTCCACATCGATAAAACCACTAACTCATTTCTTGTTTATCAAACATCATTTCTTTAAGGGAGGAGGAAGAGGAGGGGTTTTTTGCAGGTATCACATTGCTTTCGATGCTTTAGGGTGAAATATGGAGAACCAGTGACCTAGAAATGGGGGTTGACGGTAGAGGAAAAGAGGGTAATCGGTGAAGATACATAGGGGATGTCAGTTAATAACAGTTACCTAATTTAGCATTAATCAAGTTACAAGTATTTACCATTAGAAGGGAACGGCAAGGGAATTCAATGCTTGGACCAAAATTTGGGGATGCTCATTGGCTGCACATCTTGGCTGCAAAACAAATTCTGCGGATGAAATTGCTCAGTGGCATTTTTATGGAACCATTTTAGCTCGATTTAATTCACACTTGAGAATGTTTGGTATTTGTTTGAAAACTAAAATATGGGAACTAAAATACTGGTAGCTTTATTAGCATAATTACGTAAAATTGTTTCAAGGTAGCTAATAATCAAGACATCCTTTCAATACTGAAATTACCATAATTAGAATTCTCACATATAGCCAAAAGAAATGAAACCAATGATCTCAATATGATATTATCAAAGCATTTGATCTACTCAGCTTTCCTAGTTATTGTCTCGAAACAGTGAGGCTTGAATATTGCCTTGTTAAGGAGATGAAAGCTAAAAATAATTATTAAAATGTATTCTGAGACTACCTGGAGTTCGCTGTAAATTAACATCTAGAGGTCGCAATTTCATTTTCAAAACATGTACATCGGAATTCAGGAAAAGGAAGTCCTACAATTCCCAAATTGCAACCAAAATCAGGACAGTAGGGTACAAAAAATGCTTTAAATCAATTTACTTGGCAGAGGGAGGTGAACAGGATACTACCCACTAAAGCAGTGGTCTTCAAACTTTGTCGACTCATGGAACCCTTAGAACTATGAGATATTTTGAGGGAACCCCATCCCACCTTTAGAAAAGTATATCTTGCCGCTACTAACGAATTTTCATTTTGACTCGTGGAACCCCCAGAGATGTGCTGCAGAACCCAATTTGAATACTGCTGCACTAAAGCATCGAGCATTTGGCAAGCGCTGGGTACCGCTAATGCCCAAAAGTCGTCGCATTAGTGTGGTATCGGTGCAGTCTCTGCATTAGAACTATGCAGTGGACGTGGCTCTAAAGCCTCGTAGTTGAGGGGCCCTAAACCACCAACGAACAACAACAGCAACCAGTTCTCGTCTGATCGCCACCCCAGCTTGTACTACGATGTGTGACCGCTTGGAAACACTGGGTAATGTTAGTACCCAAAAATCGTCGCAACAGTGAAGTGTCTGTGAAGATTCTGCATTAGAACTACGCAGTGGAAGGGGTTCTAATGACCGTTGCAGTTGAAGGACCCTAAAACACCGTTGAAACAATAGATTGCAAACGTTTGTTACAAGCTGTTACCCCTTTCCTCCTGAGACTCCCTGGCATGGCATGCATAAGATACTGGTTCTTTACAGAACCCCGATTTCGAACTCTGGTAGATGACTTCTCAACCCATCATGACCTCAAATGGGAAACAATTTTGTAGATGGAATAGCTCTGTATATTACAGCTTTGTCCATACTTACTTCTAACTCTTTCCTGTATGTACTGTATATACCCTACTGGGGAATACATGGACCAACGTCGGCCCATTTTGTAATGGGAACATTCTATACCCCAGTGCATACCAAAAGGAAGATGTTTTCCACAGGTTATTAGCAATCGGTAAGCTTTTATCAGTCATTGCAAATGAAAGAATAGACTGGGTATCCACCTGGTGTGCAGGAAGGCTGAATTCAACTTCTAACTTCTTCATTGAAAACTTGTAGGGCAGTATTGCTTTACCCAATATAAAATGGGCTCCAGCCAATGGCAGGGTTGAGTACCTATAGTTTTGATGAGTTTCAACAGGATGGAAGCCGACTGAAATAGAAACAGTATTTTAAGGCTTTTGCTGACATGCATTTAGGCCTTTGTGCATTTGGGATCGCCTCGCAACGTAGTCATTTTTTAGGGCCTGAGGCAAGTCGTAATATGGAGGCCCCATCATGAAGTATTTAATGAAAAATGTGTCTTGGGAAGCCAAACTGATCCGGTGAGGTGTACAAGATGGGATCACGTCAATTTGGCGCATGACAATTTGGCGTAGTGAATTTGGCGTACATACACATTCGGCGTATGACAATTTGGCGTACGGAAAATTTGGCGTACATACAAATTTGGCGTACATACCGATCTCTTGGGTGCACACATGTGTTCAAAATTGCAACTGTCATAACCAGTGGCAGATCCAGGATTTTCGTCGGGGTAGAGTTTAGCTTATACAGGGGGGGTTGAGCTAAACCTCATTTATTATGCAAATATAAGTTTATATGTGCATGGGAGGGGTTGCAACCCCAAAACCCCATCCTAGATCCACGCGTGGTCATAACAGTCATTGCAACGGTCCCATATAACACAGTTGGGTTTGTTTGTGTTTTAGGGCCCATCAACTTCAAAGGTCATTAGGGCCCTATAACACAGTTATGGTAGGCATTCATTGTTCTATTACCTTGCAATGACTGTTGAAATATGTTGTTATGACCGTTGCAATTTTGAACAAATTTGGGCACCCAAGAGATCGGTATGTACGCCAAATTGTCATGCCCCAAATTGACGTAGACCCGTACAAGATGTCACTCCTGCACGCAAAAGAGCCCTTTCTACCCAGAATATAGTATACGTGTAAATCAAGCAAAATTCTCAGGTGTAGGACCTAACCCGCTTTTTCGGGGAAGGGGGGGGTCGATAAATTCCCTTTAGTAGTAGGAACCCCATTACTGATGAATTCACCTGCTGCAAACGGTGAGAAACAACCAGGGGCATGACCTCCAGCTAGGTATGTAGACGATATACAGGGCGAAGAGAGTGGGCTCTGGACCCCCTGGTTCATGCAAATAATCAATGAAATCCTAAGGCCGCGAGTGCTGACAGCTAACCTGGCGGCACAACGTGTTTGCTTTTACACGAGCTCTGTTGTCCTCTCAACTTTTAAACCGTTATTTTTGAGACGAGGGACCGGCCCTCAAGCAAAGAGCCACATGTTGCTCGCGAGCAGTCTTCCGACCACTACCCTAAGGGAACAAAAACATGTTTAGGCTGAAGCAGAGCGGCTTGAATTGATAACAAGTTCTCTTCTGATCAGGGAAGTTAAGTAAGTAACGCTACCCCCAGATAGCACTGCTGATGGTACTGCTAATACCCAAGTCGTCGTAACTGCGTAGTGCTTTGCAGATTCTGCATTAGATCTACATAGTGGACGGGGCTTCAATAACCATTGGGGTTGAAGGGCCCTATAACACCATCACCATCGTCATACCCTTATCCCGCCTGAGGCAGGGTCGGGTCTGCAGGTCCACTGAACATGCCCTGACGGGTGGCACCTCAGCCAGGCGTCGGGAACTCGCAGGAATATTGGCTGGGTTGTCTGTGGGGGAATGCCGGCCTACCCCACTTGTTCCAACATCGCATTATACAATCAAAATAGAAACTTTGGCAGGTAAATTAATGGTTTGGCGGTTATAATATTGCATGGTGTCTGACTTATTGTTCAATAACAATAAGCAACTCAATGCACACACTTGCGATGTTTCAAACGCTTCTATGCTTAGTCCAGGAGAGGATGACCGGTGTTTTAGTGGGTAGTTCGGTGTCTAGAGTCCGTCACTGCTTTTACTTGAAGAAACACCTTCAATGAATCACAGGCCGAGTTTTTTTCTTGCCACGCGCGAAGTCATAGTTTCGGAAAATAATGTATTTGAACCACCATGGAAATTTCACTCTACTTTTCTTTTTACCAAGTTTTGTTTTAACTCCCTTTTTTAGATTTTATATAAATATTTTGATTTCATATTTTAATCTAATGGTGGTGACGTTAATTTAAACTTGAGTTTTTATTTGAAAATTGGGTTTTGCAAAGCAATTTTTTGCGAAACAATAGCATGTTTACATTGCACATGCTGACATCGCTATAACTAATGTAATCAGATCATGTGACCCTTTCTCCCTCCTACTCCTCCCAGTTAACAAAATTTCTGTTTTTGTTATTTTAGTAATATAACAATTCGTTTTTTTTAACAAAATAAACTACCTTATATTCAGAAAGAGGAAAAAAAACATATAGGTCAGAATAAATTGATGATTCTCTTGCGATTTCTGTTCTTCTAACCTGTGCCAAAAATAAAGTAAGCCACGTATTATATAAATAATGTTAATAACAACAAGTGGTTGTTCTCTTTCAATTTTTGCTGATCAAAACCTTTCATGTAGTATGTAATTATTATTTCTGAGCCTCATTTTTTTATAATTATACTCGAGAAAGCTTTTAACGTCATTGGTAAATTGGTTTGTTTGGTTTTTGTGTGTTAATATTGGCTTGTTAGAGTTTTTAAAGTCATACATCCGAGCTAGACCTGCACCACTCACACTTTGAGCACTTGTCTATCAAATATTAAAAATGCAAGTCAAAAAGAGTTGTTTTGCGTGTTAAGCGACAATATCAGTTTCCTTTGCAGTCTAAAGAATAATTCTTCATCATTGTCATCATTCAAACCCCTCTTTTAGCCTATGGCAGGGACGGGTGCTTCGAAATCTGGAACTTTTGTCGAACTACACGTATATTTTACCCAACTCGGGCCCTTCCTTGCGTGGGTAGTGTGCCCGAATGAGCTAAAATGCTCGTCCTGTGTAGTTCTAATGCAGAGGCTGCACAGACACTACGCTGCTACGACAGTTTTTGGGTATTAGCAGTACCCAGTGTTCCCAAGCAGTCACTCGTGCTAGTATTATGGGAGCGGCGAGTTGCGTTGGACACACCAGTTCTCGTCTGATCACTGAAGTTAAGCAACGCAAGCCCAGTTAGTACTGACATGGGTCGTCGCTCGGGAAAGCTGGGTACTGCTAATACCCAATAATCGTCGCATTAGTGTAGTGTCTGTGCAGTATATGCATTAGAACTATACAGTGGACGGGTCTCTAATGACCTTGTAGTTGACGGGACCTTAAACTCCAACAAACAACAACAACAAGCTAGTATTATCTGGGGTTGCGTTGCATAACTTCAGTGATCAGACGAGAACTGGTGTGTCCAACGTAATACAGACGCTCTTCGAACGAACAGTAGACAGACAGTGGCTTTGGCCGGCAACCGGCTGTGGAAAAACACTGTCCAATATATCGCCCTTGTGTCCATTCAGAGGGACACAATAAGTACCCGGCTTTGTCTAAGGCGAAGAAAGGGTTAAGAGTTGCTTTTCTTTTGCGTAAGGCAAGACCAGATCTCCAGCTGTACTGTGAGTTCTGATAACACGGGATCAACGAGTCCGAATGCCCCTTAGGTGGGAAATTTTAAAGTTCTAAGGTTTTTCTAAATCTGACTAGGGAGTACCTGGAGCTGCTTTGCCCGGAAGAAAGCAAGAGACTTCGGTACTGTATTGAACCTGCTGTACTTCTTGCTAGCTACCTCTGCTTCACCGGGCATAAGAGCTCGCCCTCTGGCGTCGGTGAATAGAATGCACTCCACAAAAAATATAGGCCGACGTTAATTAAGCAGTTAACCCTCCTCGGTGGTGCAGTTAGTTTTGTTTGTTTGTTGGTTGGTGTTTTAGGGCCCTTCAATTACACGGTCATTAGAGCCCCGTCCATAGCATAGTTCGTATTCAAAGACTGCACAGACACTACACTAATGCAACTATTTTCGGGCATTAGTAGTACCCAGCTTTCCCAAGCGGCCACCAATGTTAGTACTAGCTGGGGTTGCGTTGCTTAACTTCAGTGATCAGACGAGAACTGGTGTGTCCAATTCAATTCGCCGCTGCAGTGCAGTTAGTGGTCGACTACTGCGTCAGTAGTTCCATGTTCGATATTGGAACGAGGTAGGTTGTCTTCCTTCGGGCGAGAGAGAGAGGGGGCGGAGTGTGACCTCCAATCGGATGGAAAGTAAAACTGTGGCCCTGTGTGGTTGAGAAGTATCAAACGAGAAGAAGAATGGTTTTATAATGGGATAAACTATGTTATTCATGTATCGGTTTTCGTGGATACTCGAGATTTAACTAATGTTTGAAATGGTAGTTAAGTGAAAGGGTTTGTCATGAGCTGCGTCTAAATGACACGCTGAGAAAAATACTTTCTGGAATTACGAGAAACATGACACTGTCACTTATCTCCAACAAACATCTTGTATTTTTCCCAGGCCAGAAATTCTTCTGATGAAAGGGAAGCCCAAAGTTATTTTTCGTAGGAGGGTAAGTAAAGCCGAGGCCCGATGTGGTGTGTACGATGTCATGCGCACGAAAAAAAGACCCACCTATGGCAGGAGTGGGTACTCATCTTTGTCCCTCTGAATTGACACATGAACGATCTATTGATCTTACGCAGCCGGTTGATGACGAAAGGTGCAACCTCTATGCTTATTTATCGCCAGCCTTAAAATTGTTGGGACACTCCAACGACGGTGTAGGGTAAGCTCCTTTTACTTGCAAATATCGCATACCACGCAAGGGCCACTTTATTTCCCAACCGACGGATTCGTTCGTTCGTTGGTCCCTTCAACTACAAGGTCATTAGAGCCCCGTCCATTGTGTAGTTCTGGTGCAGAAACTGCAAAGACGCTACACTAATGCTACGATTTTTTTTGGATACTAGCGGTACCCAGTTTTCCCAAGCGGCCACCCATGTCAGTACTAGCTGGGGTTGCGTTGGTTAACTTCAGTGATCATATGAGAACTGGTGCGTCCAACGCAATTTACCGCTCTCCCAACCGACGGAAAGCGCACTCGAGTATCCATCTTGTACTTCTGAATGGACACAAGGGTGAAATATTGGACGTTTTTTCCTCAGCCGGCTGCCGACCTAAGCTGCAACCCCTATGCTCATTTATCGTCATTGTCGGGTTAGGGGAACTACACCTAAAATTTTCGCTTCGTCTACCCGGTGTAAAGTAGAGAGGCTTCTTTTACGTACAAATGCAGTCGTACACCACACGGGACCTCACTTTCACTTCTCATCCGAAGGAAGGCGCACTCGGGGCTTTCTCCTGGCCCGAAGGAAGCCAACCCATCTCGATCCAGTAGATCCTGTACAAGGAGGCGGTTATTAGAAGAACGCGTTTTTTGACACGGAGTAAAATGGATGAGTAGATTGGCAGAATTACCAAATGTAAGAATTCGTCCCCCTGATATCGGGGCAAAGAAAAATACCGGTATGCAGACGGTCAAAAAAGCAGGATGCTGCAGCCTTCGCTCAAACGGTTAGATGAGGCAAAATTTCCAGGTGTAGGAGCTCATCTCCTGCCGTCACGCGTCGGTGGAATTCCCCAACCAACAATAGACCGACGATAAATAAGAATAGGAGCTGCAGCTTTGGTCGACAACCGGCTGCGGAAAACACTTTCCAGTATATCGCCCTTGTGTCCATTCAAAGGACAAGATGCGTATCCGACCCTGCCATAGTTGCTTTTGCTGCAGCATTAGCTCGCTAGCCGACTGCATAAAGGTATGGTGCAATTGCTCGCCTGTGTTTTGCCGGACCCAGCAGGACAAAAGGGTACCTGACGCTGTCATTAGTGGAAAACGGTTTCAAGGTTTTTCTTGGCTTCCAAAATGCTAAAGGGCCAAATTACTAGCTAGAATTCCTTAGATGAAAATGGCTTTCATTATTTACTCATTGTAATTTCCCATTAAAGGTGGCCTGCCAGACGCCTTACGGATACTGAGGAGGTGTACATAGTGTTAAATTTGTGCCTTGTTTGCCAGAATTTTTCTTGAAATCATTCGCATGAAAGATGAACGTAGAAAGTTAATTTTGTCCTAAGACAAACATGTCGAATAATTCACCTGCCATGGATACAAACTTCGGTTTGTGTACACAGGGTGAAAATTTGGAAATTTCGATTTCGAATTACACCTACAGTCTATAGAAGACTGGAATGAATGTTCATGACTTTTCTCGCAGATGCAAACAGAATGCGAACTAGGTTAACTGTCTACCAAATTTTTCTACCCCGTTAGTTACTCTGTACAAAGAAGCTCATATTGGAAGTAATTGGCATACTTGTCAGCATGTTTTTGGTAGCAATGTTATTTCCACAATCCAAGTGGTCATTTACTAAACTAGTTTTGGTCATTGCCAACCACCAACCAAAATGTCTTTAATCTACTTAATAATGGCAATTTCATTGTGTGTCTAGAATTTCTTTGTCTTCTAATAGTTTGTAGTCAAGTCGGGCACAAAAGTCGTTTACAAGGTCATAAACGGTAACGCCCTTCTTAACAAACCGGTTCAGTCATGATTTTGAAACACAAATTCGGGTCTTGGTAATGATCTCTCAGGCTCAGAATTCGCTTCATTTGTAATGTGTACCACCCAAAACAACAAGGAGAACATCTGTCAAGTTGAAAACAACGGCTTTGTGTGGTAGCACACCTGTATCTCAACTTTCTCATTGACTGTTTTTTGTATTCCAATTGATATTCTCTGGAAAGATCTTGGAATAATCAAATTAATTACTGAAGAAATAAATAAAGGCAGCATAACTCTTTGCTTTCACCTACGAATTGATTTAATAAATAATTTCCAATTATCAGACCTTCACGACTTTGGGCGACACACTCTGAGACACAACGAGGCGCACAGTTACAAAGAGGCGTAGTCACAGAGATAGACTGAAAGGTGCACATTTGCAGACACAGAGACACACTGAAAGGTGCA
>JAAFCE010008833.1:10337651-10366534 GCA_013389805.1 Trigoniulus corallinus
TTTTTTTTTCTGAAATTCTGAAAGCGATTCGCATAATTGGCGATTCGGATAATAGGAGTTCGGAAAATTGGAGTTCTACTGTAATAGGATTGCATTATTCGACGTCCGTTTTCGTCAGTTCTAAAAATTATAGTATGTCTTGAACTTGACGTGCACCTTCCATCGTATAAGTCAGTGTTTATTAGTCGTTTTTACCCCATGCTTTTTTCCACCAAATGTCAATGTCATTTCCCTCTCCTCACTCTATAGAACTCCATGGATAATGGTGGGATTCGGAGCAATATTGCTCCAGTGTGAGTATCTACCTCAGCCCGCAGTTCCCCATCTTCTTAACCGTGAAATTCTTTCTGTGATGTGAATTCACCCTCACTGTTGATTCTGGTTGATTTTTGTTTGTTTACTGCCCTTCAACTGCAATAGTCATTAGAGCCCCGTCCACGGTGTAGTTCTCTTTCAGAGTCTACTATGATTTGGGTATTAGCAGTACCCAATGTTCCCAAGAGGACGCTCATGCCAGTCCTATCTGGGGTTGCGTTGCTTAACTTCAGTGATCATACGAGAACTATATAGTGTACCCAAAATAATATAGCCGCTCGATCCTGGTTGAGAACTGCTGATGTCACCTTCACCTGCGCAGAAAAAGCCCTCCTTACCTGGAGTGAAATGTGGGTATGGATCGATTGTTTGTTGGTGTTTTAGGGCCCTTCAACTACAAAGGTCATTAGAGCCCCGTCCACAGCATAGTTCTTATTCAGAGACTTTGGAAAAATTTTTGGGTATTAGCAGTACCCAGTTTTCCCAAGCGGCCACCCATGTCAGTACTAGCTGGGTTTGCGCTGCTTAACTTAGTGGGGAAAGCATTAGGAATGAGGTTATTTTTCGAAACACTACCAGAGGCGCAAACTTTCTTAATTAAGAACTGCTGGAAAGCGCAATATTCGTATATTTTGTGAAGATAACACAAAAAAACTATTGAGACGTCTTATTTATAATTGAAATATGGATAAAGATGGAAGTTAAGTAGATAATATATTCGTGACTATTGTGATTAAATGCTATACTGAATCATTTATGCATCGTGTTTTCATTTCAAAAAGCACTTAACGGCCATTTGATCGCATATTTTAATTGAATCCTTTCATTACAATAATGTCATTCTTCTCCATGATACTCCATTATTGTATAAATGCTTCGAAGCTAGTTATTTTTTTAAAGTAATTTCAGAATGATAATGTCCATGTCGCAAAGATGAAAATATTTTTAAAAGTGGTTCTGAATTGAATATCTTTTGAAATTTACTGCCGTCATCACGACAACAACAATGTCTTCAAATATGGAAACGGATAAATAGGACATTGATCTTTCACAGCAAGAACTAAGGTTTAAATTGTCCAAAACATGGCTTGAATACAGTTTTCCAAATGTACATCATTATAAAACGTTGCTTTGCTGCTTCCCTCTTTTGCCCCATATACTGTAGGTGTTTTATTAAAAACAACGAAGATTTAAGCATTAATGGCCATTTCCACTTCTGTTTGTACTGTACCCAACCTCAACCGACGCCATCTATCAGTGAGCAGGAACTAACAATTCATTCCGGTAAATTGACCAGTGTGGGTTACAAGCATGAATCTGCTGTATCTGTGTGCATGTCCATTTGCTAACATAAAGACATTCTTGGTACCGGTAGGCATTTGTCACCACCGGGTATTTGAATGTAAGAAATCTGCTTTCTTTATCAGTTGGGGCGCCAGGGGAAGAGGCATTCGACGCGCCCCCCATCCCTGTTTGTTGTCTTGAGGAGACATGGTACATGTATGTAGGCACTTCTTATTTGCTGTAAAGTCATCGCACAAACATTGTGTCGTGGCAGCTGATTTCCACAAAGACGGACAAAGCGTCCCCAAAGTGGCGCTTTGTCCGGCTCCCGAGGCAATTTGACCCCATTGCCCCTATAAGTTGCGTCACTGTTCTTTGTTTTTACCCTTACAGTTGTTCGATGATACTCTCCGCTTATCTGAAGGTAGCATTCTGCCTTGGTTACCCGGTGGTTTGGTCCTAGATTGGTTGCAGGCTCGATTCTGGCTGAGTGAGAGAAAGACCATATTAGAAATTTTAAAAGTAAAGCCTGGTACTGTGTCGTGTGTACGGTGTCACCTGCATGCAAACAACCCTTTCTAGGTATAGAAGTTCATTCCCAGTTGAAATACTGTATGCTAAAGTAGGGTTGCCATAATTAATTATCGGACCACCGACCGGTACACCCCGGTTTCAACAAAATAACAAGAGTTCATATTATAAATGTTGGGGGCGGAGCCTTTAGCCCTACGTAAAATGTAGGTGCGTCAGCTTCCGGTTGCTAGATATATAAGGACTTCCTCAGTGGCAGATTCTCCCTCTCTTTTGTTTCATTTTGGTAACCTGTGGAACTGCCTCCCTTCGACGCACTGAGAGTTCCACATTTTACTGTTGTATTCTACTACATTGTGAATAAACACAGTCATCCTGACCACCGTTATCAATACCATTTATTGTAGTTAAACTACAACAATAAACATTCATAGCTTTATTATAAAAAAATGCTTAATCCTTTCACTAACTCACTGAAGTATAAAATATTTTAGAGGATCCCTGCTCACAAACAGTCAGTTTCACTGGCAAAATGTGGTCGCGTCTGTACCAAATCTGTAGATATGTATATGTGTAGTACTGATTGCAATGATATTGTGGGAAAATAATTGTTTAACATCTGAAAATTTTCAATCCACCAGGACAAGTGACTGTCCGACAGGGACACAGGGACACAGACCTCAAAACTGGGACATGTCCCGGTGTAGCAGGACGTATGGCAACCCTATGCTAGAGCATTTTGTGACATTGGGTCAAAAGCTGGTAACATGTCCCCACCTAAAACCCAATCTCACCAAATACCAAAATCGGCAAGCTGTCTTTCAGGTTCTCGCTGGCAAACATTTTCAAATGATCATGACTGCTCCACTAAAAATGTAACAATTTTCCGAACGATTTTCATCTTTTGTAAACGTTATCGAACATTTTAGTGCACTTGGAAAGACAAGGTTGAAGAGTTCTTTGACAAGTGCCAACTGCGACTAGTGTGGGTTTATTTTAAAACCTCTCTTCCCTCAATAAATTCAAATATGACAATAAATGTCATCAGTTTATTGTTTTGCAGTCTCCACTTTGAGACTGACAGTGTTGCGAAGCCTTTCACATTTGGAAATGTTTTCTAAAGTTATTTGTCAGTGGAACCACTGACCTCAAATCTAATAAATCACATCAAAATATGCATGACTACTTCTAAGAACACATGGAGTGTGATTCAACAACTGTGTAACAATTTCTATTATATAAATAAAGCTCGTCTTACAAGTAAGTTTCACAAGTGTCATGGGCCAAGTGGCAATCGAGGTCTTTCATTCTTGACATTCAACTCTCACATGATTTTTTTTCTTGTATTTAGCCCAATTTCCATCTCTGATAGGGCCTCAGACCGGATTAGAATGACGTTTGCAGTGGGCCCTCGACGTTTGCAAGCAAATTCTGCTATTTTTATAGGCATGGTCCCATGTTTGTCTCTTCCTTGATGCTGTTTTAGTCACAGTGAGCCATTTTTGTAGTTTCTTTCCTGGTCAGTGGGCACGGGCACTCATTTTGTTTCGTTGGTGTTTTAGGGCCCTTCAACTACATTGGTCATTAGAGCCCCGTCCATTGCGTAGTTCTAATGCAGAGTCTACGCAGACACTAGGTTGCTACGACGGTTTAGGTATTAGCACTACCGAGTGTTCCCAAGCGATCACCCATGCCAGTACTATCTGGGGTTCGTGCCGCCCTCTCGGGCACGAATGGGTCCGGTCTTTAGATCCAGAAGCATAACATGAATAAATGGCAGACAGAAACTGCCACCACAAAAGTGGAAAAGAGGATACGAGAGAAACGGAAATTATGGATATTGGCCCACGTAATGTCCTACATTGGTTTTGAAGAACGTTTATTTAGGGGCGGCAGGGCAATTTAGCCTAGGGGTGGCCAAATTGTAAATCCACCCATAACCAATTTGAACACCGTTGCAAATGGAAATGAAATAACTTTCAGGCCCAAATACAAGATGAAACATTTTGCGCAACGACTGTATTTGTGCAATATCATATTTGCTCAAACTTTGATCCGTACATTTGGGAATTGTGCAATTCGCCAAAAACTTGGGAAATGTGTGACACGGAAGCATCTTGGGCCGTGATTGGTCGATAGTGATCAGGAAAAGTCTTTCCTAGGCCAAGGAAGCGTCTGTATTACGTTGGACACGCCAGTTATCGTCTGATCACTGATGTTAAGCAACGCAACCCCAGCTAATACTAGCATGGGTAGCAGCTTGGGAAAACTGGGTACCGCTAATACCCAAAAATCATCGTATTAGAATAGTGACTATGCAGGCTCTGCATTAGAACTAAGTGGGCGGAGCTCTAATGACCGTTGTAGTTAAAAGCCCTAAAACACCAATGAAACCAAAAAGAATTCCTTGGCCAACTATCGTCCAACACTGCCACATACTGAACATTCAAACAGCTTGTCAGGCACTGCGTTTTATGCAAAATGTGTCGGTCTCGCCCGATTTCTATCAAACCGTTGGGCAACTAGTCAATCCAAGCCATGCACGGTCGAACATTTTCCACAACACCCTTTGTTGCGCAGAATGTTTGGTTGTGTATGGCGGCCCTTATACTAGTGTACAGACGGCATTAAAGAAGGATTCTGGTAGAATCTACAGATTCAAAATTCAGTAGATTTAGGGAGGTCAGGTGATGGAAGCCAAGTAGAAAGGATAGCAGAGTCAGAATACGCCAGGAGGGGCTATTGCGTTGGACCCACCAGTTCTCGTCTGTACAGTGAAGTTAAGCAACGCAACCCCAGCTAGTACTGACATCGGTAGCCGTTTGGGAAAACTGGGTACCGTTAATATCCAAAAATCGTCTCATTAGTGTAGTATCAATGCAATCTCTGCATTAAAACTACGCAGTGGACGGGGTTCTAATGACCTTGTAGTTGAAGGACCCTAAAACGCCAAAGAAAAGAAGAAAAATAGAATACTCCCTTTCTACAGGCATGGGAGTTGATCAACCGGACACAAATCTAGTTAATAGACCCATCTTATTAGGTTGTGTTTGACACCTGTGAGCGTGATGAACAGGTTCAGTTCTTGTTTAGGCTAGTGATGGTTCTTATCAGGTGAGAGGGACACCGGATTGTGTGTTGGTGTTTTAGGACCCTTCAACTGCAAGGTCATTAGAGCCCCGCCTACAGCAGAGTTCTTATGCAGAGACTGCACAGACACTACACTACTGCGACGATTTTTGGGTATTAGCTGGGGTTGCACTGCTTAACTTCAGTGATGAGACGTGCGTCTCTAACGCAATTCACCGCTCTCTCGACGCCGGATTAAATCAGTGATACAAATTACGTCACTTGTGGGTAAACGAACTGTTTTGGCATAGTTCAGAAATGTAATTCGACAGCAATTCCTAGTCTCGAACTGACAGCCTGGAGTAGATTTGACCAGTAGTAAAAGTAACAAAGTAAAAGAATTCTAATTCTTTTAACAGGTTCGCCACACAATACATCGCAAAAAATGGGGCATAATTTGACAACTCTCCAGTTCTCTTGACACTGCATGATAATGTCCTTGAATTCATATTTACATTTTTAACATTAAGAACTATTATAAAAATTACTTCATGAATTCTTAAATGTAATGCAGGAATATAGCTTAAGGAATATTTAAATTTCATAGTCCCTGCCTTAATTTCATGTCCTGGGACTGTAGCTGCCGGTAGATGTGTAGAGAGGTAGTTTGGTGTTTTAAATGGAGCCTTGAAAGTTCGAATTGTAACTTTGTTTAATTTGAGAGTATGCAGTAACTAATTAGTGTTTACAAGGTTGTTTGACTTTGAATCGATAAAATATTTTATGCAGGTGTAGTTAACTAGTAGATAGTTAACTGCCCACATGAAAACCGAACTATAGCTTTTGTTTTTTAATCCAACTTAACTATATGTACTAGTATTCCATTTAAAGGTAGTTTGAATTCGTTTAGGTCTATCTATAAAAGCAACTCCTAACCCTTCTCCCGGAGCGCCGTATTGCGTTAGATACACCAGTTCTCGTCTGATCACTGAAGTTAAGCAACGTAACCCCAGTTAGTACTAACATGGATGGCCGCTTGCGAAAAATGGGTACTGCTAATACCCAACCTGGGTCACATTGGTGTAGTGTCTGTGCAGTCTCTGCACTAGAACTACGCAGTGGACGGGGCTCTAATGACATTGTAGTTGAAGGGTCCTACAACACCAACGAAATACTGTATATTGAACAGTGTTTTTCCGCAGCCGGTTGCCGACCAAAGCCGCAACCATTCGCCTAGTACTCGTTGGGGCGCTTCACCGACGCCGGGGGGGGGGGGGCGAGCTCCTACACCTGGAAATTTCTGTCTCATCTACCCGTTGCTTAGTAGAGAGCTGCATGCCATCGCACACCACACGGGATCTCGGTTTTACTTCTCATCTGAAGGAAGGCGCACGCGGAACCTCTCTCTCGCCCGAATGGAGCCAACCCACCTCAGTCCAGTAGGATACCAAGAACCACTACCGTTGGCTTGCAATTCCCAGGAATGAATAATATTAATACAATTACACCTCTCTGTATGCATTTTCATAATTATCGAGTTTTCAATTTTGGGGCACTTCTTCATGAAATTATGAAATCAAGGGTATCTTTTATGGCCTAGCGAAAAAAAAATGTATTTGTTGTCACCAGAATGAGGCTGAGATAACGATATTTGCAAGCATTGATTGACATTCATCTAGAAATGGGAAATTGCAGTTCTGGCCCAAGGCGACATTCAGAATATTTTAATTGTAGTTCATTGTCCATTGTTTGTCAGATGCTGCATAAAACAATACCGTAAAGTGCTGAACAAGCGCTCACCGACAGTTATTTGGCCCTAGGTACTGTGCACTGGGCCAGTGCTCAAGCCCTCTATAGGTAGGAAACGTGTAGCCCAAGCCTGGTTCTGTGGCACGTGGCCCTGATGAGAATTGCATGTGAGCAGACGTAATGCCACATAAACTGATGACATACTGTAGGAGCTCAACATTTTTGGTCAAGTATATAGTATGAAATCAACCAAAAATTGGAGTTGAGAGGTAGTCGACTATAGGCACGTTTTCGCGATTGACCTGGTCAATTGTTGGTTTGACCACCATATCATGTTTGGTCTGACCAAAAGGGATCGCCAAAACGCTTTGGTCAGACATTTTAGGACCCATGACAAGGAATTCACCAAACTTAAGAAAATGAATTCCTTAACTTAAAACCAAATCCACTACAATATAAAAACAATTCCCTAAAATAAAAAAAAATGAATCCACTAAGCTAAAAAAATAGGAATTTACTAAAATGAAAACAAAATCCACTAAACTAAAGTAATTATCAAACTAAAAAACGAATTCACTAAAGTTAAAAAAAATTATGAATTCAATAAACTTAAAAAAATAATTTCCCAAATTCAAATATCACTAAATTAATACAACAAACGGATTTGTATAATTTAAACTTGCTACCAGTACCTCCTATCATCTGCTACAACTGGTTGGAGTATGCCACCATTTTTATTCTTCCTTGACCAAATGCACAGACCACGCTTTTATTTTGGTCATGTTGGTCATCCTTTGGTCTGACCAAAGTTGACCAAAGCAATGGACCAAATCGGTTTGTGCACCACCAAAACGCATTGTTTGTAAAACAATGTGACCAAAGTTGACTTGGTCAATTGCCAAAACGTACGTGCCTTATATTTCTTGCTTGACAAGGGTTGTGTGAATTTCTTTGGTTATTGCTTTTCTAACAACGTCTGCTCATTAATTTCTATTGGCTTTTGGATTTTTGTGCTGTGGGCGCCACCTCCAGGCATTTTTGGAAATATTTACACTTAGTGCAATTTCACTTAGTGCCTGTGGTTGACGTCATAATTTTGCTATCTGCTCAGACGCTATTCTTGCAAGTGTCACTTGCCACAGAACTACACTTCAAATCCTCTATTGAAACTCGTATGTAATGCCTAGTACCACGGTACGTAACACCGAGGAGAAGAGAGTTTTCTGGCTGCATTTCTATCTGACGTACACTACACAATGCAGACGAATTGTCAACTGTGCAAACTCAGACACTGCGTGCGTCTGTGCAGTTCACGAATCGTCTGCATAGCATAGCTTACGTAGGATAGAAACGCAGCCAGAAAACTCTCCAACAGTGCTCAAGCAGATGGCAAAATTATGACGTCAACAACAGGCGCTACGAGAAATTACGCCTGTTGTGATTCCATGGCAGGAGCAAAATCATATCTTTCAAAGTTTAGGAAAATGCTTGATGAGTGGCTCCAACAATCCAAAAACAGTAATCAATAGAACTAAAAGAGAACATCATGATCATCATCATCATACCCTTGATGCGCGTTTTATATATAAATATTTATCCTCTTTTACGGAAAATGCAGTGTTTAATTGTATCCAAACATATGAATAATTAATAGAGTTATAATGCCAAAGAAAATGTAATGTGCAAGCAAACAAGCAGCAAGCAGCATGCTGGACCAATCAGTAGTCTCCAACTGGTTTTTCTTGTTCTCGACCGTTCTGACTTCTCCAAGAATCAAATCTCCTATTTTTAAATTCAAAAAGAAGAATCAAATACGTCACCACTTGTGTCTGAGTTCTACAGAACACCAGTGGATGACGTGCAACAATAAAAGAATGTGTAACGTGCTACACCCTTATCCCGCCTGTGTCAGGGTCGGGTCTGTGGGTTCTAGCCCTCCACTCGTCTATCTCCCACCAGGTCCTCGCCCACCCCACACACTGTGATGCCCTTATGTGCAACCTGTCCCCACGTCTGCTTTGGTCTCCCCCTGCCTCGGGTGCTACCCACCACCTGCATTCCTGGCAAGGACCTAACGAGCTACTCTTTCCCCTTCTCATGACTAGTCCATACCACCTCAGCCTATTCATTTTTTTCTGCAATGTCCACCACCCCAGGCTACTTCTAATATATGCATTCCTAATTCTGTCAGCTCTTGACATGCCACTCATGTATTGCAGTATTCGCATCCGGGTCACTTGTATTCTATTGACGTGGCTCTAGGAACTAAACGAGAACTTTTTTTTAAATTTCAACCACCAATCAGATGTGCGCGACGCATTCAAATGAAAAATCTAGTTGACTGCCTCTCAACTCCACTTTTTGGCTGATTTCGCACTACCGTTGCAAAAAAGTGGAGTTCTTACGTCATCAGTTTATGTGGCATTTCGCTTGCTCCTGCGCGATTTGCGTTGGTGTCGCGTGCCACGGAACCAGGCTTAGCTGAAATGTCGAGATCCACCCCCACTCCAAAATCGTGCATTCGATATCAGATGCTCTCAGGCAAACTTTCTAATAAAAATGACGTAGAAAGGATCACGTACAATTGACATTTCAGGCAGCAACATGTTTTTGTTTTGCCTCGCCCCAATATGGGTCTCTTGGTGATTTTTCGACCAAATATTGCTATGTTTGTTCAATTACACCCTTACACGACTTGCATTATGTATAAAATTATATTCTACTACAATGTGAAAAATGAAATTCACTTTTTATCCCGCCCACAAGCTGCAAAAGCAGTATCAAATCCGTTCAATATAATCCCACCCAAAATTAATTTGTTGTCCTCGAAAACAAGTTTTGTCCCTGAAATTGATGAAACAGTCGTATGCAAAGCAGAAGGGGTGATCTGATGAAATTTTGTAACCATACGATCTACCTACAGTGCCGCCTCTGTGGCGCAGTGTATACCCGACCCTGCCATAGACGGGAAAAGGGTTAGGAGTTGCATATGATCTTCCTATAGTACATAATATTGATACGTCGTTTTACGTCAATTATTTGATCTCTGTAGTTAGGGATACAATTGCAAATTTTGAAATTTGAAATTCTTTTAACCCTACTGTATTATATAACAAATTTATAATTTTAGAGGATTAAAGCATCAGGGATCATGAAAACAGAATGTATTAGAGCTCATAAACCCACCCTGACGTAGACGGAAATTTTTGACACAATATTAATGCTATCACAGAATTATCCAACTCCAAAAGGCGCGTCAAATAATATTTTAATTTATAAGAAGCTGTATGTGATCAGGCATGTGATCCTGGCCTGTCCAGCGCTGGACCACTGCAGGATGAGTTGTGGAACCCGCACCTTGGAAGAGGTTCTGGGGTTGATGGGTTCTGGTGTGGAACGGCTGGAATGGGTGCGAAAGGCAAAGGTGCTGCTAGGGTGCTGGTGGAGATCTAGGATATGGGCTTAGCATGAAAAATCTCTATAGCAAGGTATCCGTCACAAAGGATTACATATTCATATTCATGATATTGAAAGCAATTTTTGTGTCATTGGTGTTTTAGGGTCCTTCAACTGCGATGGTCATTAGAGTCCCGTGTACTGCATAGTTCTAAAGCAGAGTCTGCACAGACATTACGCTGTTACGACGACTTTGGGTATTAGCAGTACCAAGTGTTCCCAAGCGGGCACCCATACCGCATATGCTAGTAGCTGGGGTTGTGTTGCTTAGCTTCAGGGAACTCACGAGAACCGGTGTGTGCAATGCAATACAGCCTCTCATTATTATGAAATATCCGCCTTGGCGGCAGGAAATTTACCAGGCTTGATTCTGGAACGAGGTAGTGGTTTCTGTCTGACAAGAGTGAGGATCCCGGTGCGCCATCCTTCGGTTGGGAAGGAAAATCCTGATCCGTTTGATATTACGATGTTGCCTGCTCGTAATGAACCCATATTACATGTTGATGTGAGGTTCGACAAGCTTCAGGTGTAGGAGCTCGCCTCGCGGTAGAGGAAAATTGCCCCACAGAAAACAAATTGACCGACGACAATTAAGCATAGGGATTCCAGCAATAGGTTGCCATGCGGTGGCCTGCAATACCATACAATAGATTGCGCATGTGACCCAGAGGAACAAATATGAGCACTCGGCGTGGGCGGGAAAGGGGTTAGTGATGATGATTGTAATCGACGTCAAATTGTCAAGACGTTACAGCATTAGGTCGGCTGATGCGCTTTCAAACCCCAAAGCTCCAAGGAGACGAATGGGTCCCTGTCGGTACGACAGGTGGGAGAAGGGTTAGGAAGAACGTTTATTTTATGAACACCGAAAGAGACAGATCTTGTTCCTCTGAATGGATACAACGGTGCTTTTCCGCTGCCAGCTATCGACGAAAGCTGCAACCCCTATACTAAATCATGGTAGGTCTAAGTTTGTTGGGGCACTCCACCAGCGCCAAGGGGTGAGCTCCTACGGTTTACGGAAGTTTCGCCCCCGACATTTCGCCCCTGAGTACTTTTCGCCTCCACACATTTTGCCCCTCGGACGTTTCGCCCCCGAACATTTCGCCCCTGGGAGGGTAAATGGCCGGTTTTTTTGTTGCTCTGTTTGCTGTAATAATAATTTTAATAAAATAAAAAAAAAACACAAACATTAAGCAAGACTGTCACATAAAAAAATGCAAACATAAACTAAAATTCGAAATTGTAGGCTATGCATTCAGAAAGTCTACTAAATTTCTATCGTTATGTCCTCCACAATGCGTAGAATTCTTGCCGAAATTGCTGAATGTTTACCTTACCTATTCCTTGAAACACTCAGAAAAAGGTCCAAACGAACAATGCTGTTTTCCAGGTAAAAACAGAATAACCAAAAAACCGGCCAAAATATGGTAAAAATCAAGGGCTGGCATGACGATATTTAGGCTATTTACGCTAATTTACACTATTTGCGATATTTACGATATGTACGCTGGCATTTTACCTTACCTAAAACAGAATAACAAAAATTAACAAAAAAAAAAAGGCCATTTGCCCTCCCAGGAGCGAAACATCCGAGGGGCGAAATGTGCGGGGGCGAACGTTCCGGATCCCAGCTCCTACGCCTGGAAGTTTTGCTTCATCTACCCGTCGCATAGTAGAGAGGGTTCTTTTACGTGCAAATGCCATCGTACATCACACGGGAACTCGGATTTACTTCTCACCCGAGGTGCACTCGGGGCTTCTCTCTCGCCCGAAGGAAGTTCAACACCGTTGACCCAGTATTGAACCTGGAACCACACTGGCACACTAAATCGAGTGCGCCACCGAGGCAGTCAGCAGTGTTTATTCTGCCTCCGCTTAATTTCGTCTTAGTTCTACAGAAAATTGCCGCAGATAATTATGTATAAAAGGTTGCAAACTCATCCGAAATTCACGCTAATTATTGCATAATTATTACAGGCAATTACGTGAGTTTTCATAAACCTCCACGGCACCTGAATGGTTTAATTTCGCAATTACATAATTCCAATTGCAGAACATTGTCACAAAGCTGACTTGGATTTTGGTAATTTAGCGTGTTGCGAATTTTCGTCGTGTGCTCAAGGATTTCCGATTAAGTATTTGTCAGATGAATTTCAAGTTTATATCTGACTTGGGACCAATTTCAGCTGGACACGATTTCCACAGCAGTATGTGATTAGCAAAAGTGCAATAAAATGAGAGGAGGCCATTCGATTTTCTTTTCTATTAATATTTTTTCTAGTGATAAATAGTTTATTATAAATATATTTAAGTCGAACACCCGCCTCCGTGGCACAGTGAGTAGCACGCTCAATAACTGCGTCAGTAGTTCTAGGTTGGATACTGATCCGAGGTGGGTTGGCTTCTTTCGGTCGAGAGAAAGGCCTCAAGTGCGCCGGAAGCGGCGAATTGCGTTGGACACACCAGTTCTCGTTTGATCACTGAAGTTAAGCAGCGCAACCCCAGCTAGTACTGACATGGGTGGCCGCGTGGGAAAACTCGGTTCTGCTAATGCCCAAAAATCGTCCCATTAGTGGTGTCTGTGCAGTCTCTGCATAAGAACAATGCTGTGGACGGGGCTCTAATGACCTTGTAGTTGAAGGGCCTTAAAACACCAACAAACAAACAACAATCCGAGTGCGCCTCCTTTCAGATGAGCAGTAAAACCGAGGTCCCGTGTGGTGTACGATAGCATTTGCAAGGAAAAGAACCCTCCCTACTACGCAACGGGTAGGCGAGGCAAAATTTCCAGGTGTAAGAGCTCGCTCTCTCCTGGCGTCGTTGGAATGCCACAACGAGCAGAAGGCCGGCGATAAATAAGCATAGGGCAGCGGTCTTGAAACTGAGGGAGACTTCATCTCTGGGGGTTCCGCTAGTCAAAATGAAAATTCGTTAGCAGGGACAACATATACTTTTCTAAAGGTGGGATGGGATTCCCCAAAACTTGTTATAATTCCAAGGGTTCCGTGAGTCGACAAAGGCTGAAGACCACTGGCATAGGGGTTGGAGCTTTGGTCGGCGACCGGCTGTGGAAAAACACTGTCCAATATATCGCCCTTGCGCCGATTGAGAGGGACAAGATGGGTACCCGAGCCTGCCATAGGCGGGAAAAGGTTTAGGAGTTCGTTTTGCTCTTTACGAGATAGAAATAAAGTGCCTAAAAAGTTTTATTTCTGTTAATTGTACTATTTAACACGGCTTGTAATTACTGAGAGCAGTTCTCTCGTTACTGAGTGCACCAATTTTGGCTACTCTAAAACAAAATGAACACGAGTAGAATACTGTACCTCTTTCTAGTGTTTATGGATATAGAAGATATCATGATAAAAAGTGCTGAAACATAATTTCGCAAACATTGCTGATATCTTCCCTTCATATAAACCAAATCGAGCAATTATTTTGAATGAATTGTACCCATGGGTCCAATTCCATTTCTGTCTTTTAAATGCAGTTGCTACTACATCATTGACGACCATCAAATGAAAGTAGCGTGCACAAGCTGGATGACATCTTTATGCTCATTAACTGCGTCAGTAGGTCTAGGTTTGATACTGGACTGAGGTGGATTGGTTTCTCTCGAGTGAGAGAGAGAGGCCCGAGAGTGCACCTTCCTTCGGATGAGAAATAAAACGGAGGACCCGTGTGGTGTACGATGGCATTTGCGAACCCTCCCTACTTTGCAACGGGCAGATGGGGAACAATTCCCAGGTGTAGGAGCTCGCCTCCTGGCGTGTCGGTGGAGAATTGGTCGGCAGGCGACTTTGCAAAACACTTTCCAATATATCACCCGTGTGTCCATTCAGAGGGACAAGATGGGTACCCTACCGTGCCATAAGCGGGAAAAGGGTTAGGAGCTGCCTAGCCTATACCTACAGCAGACTGAACTTCGGTATGGTCATTCGTGAAGTATAGTAATTAAACAGTTTTAACCGATCTCATGCCGTCAGAAACTGATATTCCCTCATCAGATTACTTGATATGTCCACACTAGTTGAATACTTGCACTGAGAATTTTTCCACTCTGAAACTCTTTTCCTTGTAGAAGGGAAGCGGCTGTATTGTGTTACACAGCAGTTCTAGTCTGATTCCTGAAGTTAGGCAACGCAACCCCAATTAGTACTAACAAGGGTGGCAGCTTGGGAACACTGGGTATTGCTAATACCCAAACATCGTCGTAACAGCATAGTGTCTGTACAGACTCTGCATTAGATCTACTGTATGCAGTGGACGGGGCTCTAATGACCATTGTAGTTGAAGGGCCCTAAAATACCAACAAATCAAATTCCTTGTAGAAAAGATGAAGGTCAGAGTCAAGAATTTATTTTCCATTTAAAGGCAGATGTGCACTTATGAAACTATTGATCTTTGTCTGACTCAGATATGAGAGAACATTTTCATGAGGCAATAACTGAACTGAACGATGATCGCTGGCTTTCAGAGACTAGAATGATTTTAATGCAGTATTTATGTATGTGCAAAATGTCGTGGGAGGCAAGAAAAACTATACAATGGTAATCCTGCCAACAGACATAATTTTGTTGCTGTGATTTTTCAAGTTGGATTTCATTTAATGCGGCATTTCCGATTATCTAAATATAAAGCTAATGAGCCAATCCATGAAACTCTGGGAGAGAGTGATTGAATGTCGCCTCGCGGATAGAACTAGTGTCCGTGGAAATCGGTTTGGGTTTATGCGAGGTTGGCTCCATTGTGGACCTATCTTCATTCTGAGGCAGATGATAGAAAAGCGTAGGGCAACAAAGGAAGATCTCCATGCCATCTTTAACGACCTCGAGAAGGCCTATGACATTGTCCCACGATGGGTAGAGGAAGGGTTTATTCAAATAGTCCAGTATATGTATGATGGCTCCACAACCAGGGTAAGGACAATTTGGGGAATACTGGGGGCTTTCCAGTGAAAGTTGGGGTGCACCAAGGTTCAGCACTTCATCCAAAACCAGGATTGAAAGGTAGGGACTAACTGCTGATGGAAATAGGTGATTGGGTCCCTCAGTTCTTGGCGGGGAGCGGCGAATTGCTTTGGACAAACCAGTTCTCGTCTGATTACTGAAGTTAAGCAGCGCTACTCCAGTTCGTACTGACATGGGTGGCCGCTTGAGAAAACTGGGAACTGCTAATAACCGAAAATCGTCACATTGGTGTAGTGTCTGTGCAATCTCTGCATAAGAACTATGCTGTGAACGGGGCTCTAATAACCTTGTAGTTGAAGGGCCGTAAAACGCCAACAAACAAACAACAAACTGTCAGTGCTTGGCATTTGCCGATGAAATCGGAAAACTTAGTGACAGCAGAGAACAGATAGAGAAAGTGCTAAACGATATTAGAGAAGCAATTGAAAAGGGAGGGCTAAAGATAAATATGACGATGATAGAGTAGTTAGCTTTCAATTTGGAAGGACAGGAAAATAACATTGATGTACGTTCGAGGGGAGAACTGGCGAAAAAGGTGCAAGGGGTAAAGTACTTAGGATCAACGTTTCAAAGCAATGGGGAGATAACTTGGATGTGACCCTTAGAACTAATGGTAGGTGGATGAAGTGGAGTTCTTGATAGACGGGTCCCAATCAAGTTGAAAAGGTAGTTCTACACGGATCAGATGAATCAGAGATGTATGGATCAGAGTGTTGGACAGTGAGGAAGAGCCACGTCAATAGAATGCAAGTAGCTGAGATCCAGATGCTGCGGTACATGAGTGGCGTGTCGAGAACTGATAGAATTAGGAACGAGTATATTAGATGTAGCCTGAGGGTGGTGAACATCGCAGAAAAATGAGGGAGAATAGGCAGAGGTGGTATGGACATGTCATGAGAAGAGGGGAGGAGGAGCTCGTTAGGTCCTTGCCAGGAATGCAGGTAGCCGGATGCACCCGGGGTAGGGGGACCGAAGTGGGAACATGTTGTACCTAAGGATATGGCAGTGTGTGGGGTGGACGGGGACTTGGTGGTAGATAGACG
The DNA here is from genome assembly GCA_013389805.1 of Trigoniulus corallinus. Classification (NCBI taxonomy): domain Eukaryota; kingdom Metazoa; phylum Arthropoda; class Diplopoda; order Spirobolida; family Trigoniulidae; genus Trigoniulus; species Trigoniulus corallinus. Next base: position 10,354,072 of record JAAFCE010008833.1, read on the forward strand.
GGAGTGGAGGGCTAGAACCCGCAGACTCGACCCTGCCACAGACGGGACAAGAGTATGATGATTATAATGATTTCCGATTATTTAATCTATTTGTTGAGATTCTCAGCCTACATTCACGTAAAAATTTAACAGCGCTCAGGAAAGCCACCATATTGCACCCCTTGATATGTTTTTTTAGTTCGCCCTACCATTCAGGAAGGTGTACTGAATTTTGAAATTCAACATTTCGCTTAAAGCTACAGGAAATATAGTGTCTTGTAAGCATTAAGAGCACCTCAAGCTTACGTTTTATTAGTTGGAGGAAAAAGTGGTCATCAGAAAATTAGGTACTGTCGTTTTGTTGAAAGTTGACTGTAGTCAGGGAAGAGTTGTCAACTGTATCCTTGAAGGTCACCATACACTGCCGGTTTCATCCTCAGTTCTAACTGTGCAGTTCATAACTGAATAGTTAGATTGCCCGTGTATTGCGAAATATCACTGACTGTAAAGTTAGAAATTTTGAACTGTGGATTTTATGGAGTGGTAAAAGATTAACTGTGCAGTCGAACTCACCCTTTCCCTGTAAGTCATTAATAACCGATTTAATAATTTAAAATTCTGATCCCTCAACAAGTAGCTGGGAGCAGCACATTGCGTTTTACACACCAGTTCTCGTCAGATCACTGAAGTTAAACAACGCAAACCCAACTAGTACTGATATGGGTGGCTACTTGGGAAAACTGAGTACTGCTATTACCCAAAAATCGGCGCATTAGTGTAGTGTCTGTGCAGTTTCTGCATTAAAACTATGCAGTGGACGGGGCCATAATGACCTTCTAGTTGGAGGGCCCTAACACACCATCAAACAAACAATAACAGCAAGTAGCTGACATTCTGAAAACTTTTAGTTTCCACATTGTTCAGGCTATTGAGAAACAATAATCATTGTTATTCTTGGTAACATTATTTTGATACTATTAAAGGTTTTAGTTGGATGCAGTTGGTAAGTTTATTCCTTCTGGAATTTATGACACAAACATCTTACTGCAAAATTTCGAACAGATCGTCGTGCGATGTTTATGATGCATTTCATCACGTAGTGTATGCATCATTTAAACCATTTACATGTTAAATATTTATGACATGCTGACTTCTATTGAACTACAGTCATGAAAGAAGCTGTACGAATCATTAAACTTCGTTTAAAGTTTTTATGATATATGAAATCTTTAGTGAGGTCTTGGCGCCTGTCGATAAGAATCATTGAAATAAATGTAAAACTTTCATGTAGCAATCGCATTTTGTCCATGAAATGCGAAGTTCTGGTGTCGCATGCACTGTGGTCATATCGATTTCTTTCTGTAGTAGAAAAATGGGTAATTTGATGTCTAAGGTGCCAGCACAATGACAGGTAAAGATCAATAAAATGCCCAGTGCCACATTTTATGTCACAAAATCATTTCCTTCCAAAGGTTAGAGGTTGCATTTTGAAGTGTGTCAAATAGGTATCCTAAAACCATACTTCATCCCTCTTTCTACCATGTTAGTTATTTGATAGTATAAAAATGATAGAAATCAAGACGAAAATTCTTCAGAGCTGTGATGAGATATGCAAAATATTTAGCAAAATAAAAAAGTATTTGCACATCCCAAACAGATTTTAAACATTCGGCAAAAAAGTATTTGCATATCCTAAAAATTTCGAATTATAGCCAATACACAAACTTTTCTTAATTGAAGTCTTTAACTAAGTAAATAGTTTGATAATTAATATTTGGATTGAAGGCATTTTCTTTAGCTTTAATAACTGCTTCAAAACATTGAGGCATTGATTTCACTAAACTTTGGCGATCTTAGTGCTAATGTTGTTCCATGTTTCTTGCAGCACCTGTCTTAAGTAATTTTTACAATTTATCATAATTTTTCAAATTTCATTTGGCAGAAATCTCCACAAATGCTCAATTGGATTGATACCCGGTGATTGTGGAAGTGTTAAAGGTCTCCAAGGTACATTACAGAAGAACCACTCCTTGTAACCATTGATTGCATTATATTTAGGGTCTTTATTCTTTTATAAGTGTAAAGTGTCCTGCAAACCTAACTTTCTGACACTCTTTAATTAATGATGATGCAACATAATATCTTCAGAGCTGTCATAGTTTTATCTATCTGAACGCCAGCTCACAAACTTCATCAAAAGATATCCATCCCCAAACCATAATAGTGTCTCCACCACGTTTGACATTGTTTAGCATGTGTTTGGCTTCATAAGCAACTTCATTTTTTTTTGCAAAATTATAATTATCCTAGAACTGAATACATCAAATTTACTCTCATCACAGAAAATGTTTTTCAAAATTCCAATGGCTCATTTCTGTATTCCAAAGCAAACTGCAGGTATTTTCTGTCTACCCCACTGCCCTTTAAACCAGCACTGTGAAGCATATTTAAAATAGTTTGAGGTGCAATATTGATGTCAGATCAGATTCTGTTGCAAGAAACAAATAAAACTATGTTAATGCTTGCATGGTAAACAAAGACGACATTAATTATTTAATTATTTCAGAAGATCGAAGGTTAATAACAACTGGTTTGCCTTTCCATGTATAATTCCTGGTTGCATCCCTCAATAGCATTTCCATCATGAGTAACTTATGCCCACTTTCTTTCTGGAAATCCTTGCTGGGTGGTACCCAACAATCTTGGGCCTATGATGCCTCCTAACCATGTACAATAAATTTGAGACATCCCTTGTGGTGACTGAAAATTGATGAGGTGCTTCCCCTCTTTGTGAACCATGTGTTGGTTAATGCACAGCCATGTGCTCATGGTGCCTCAAGGACTGCCTCCCCCTCAGGAGTGATTGTACTACCCCCCATAATCGTCCCCATATCCTTGCCCCTTTGTCCACATGGTCATTAAAGTCCCCTCCAATAATTAGGTGCTCAATTCCCTTGCCCTGTCTAATCCCACTATCTACAGACTGTACCACATCATCAAAGTTCTTCTAAAACCCCAATTTCACTGTCATCCAGGGCTGTTTGGGCATATGCACTGATGAGGTGGAGCCCTATACCCTGCCAAACCATTGTAACCATCATTATCCTGCTACTAATCCTCCTAACTGCACTGATCATCTGTTGCAATTCCCTACTTAGTACAACATCCACCCCATTTTGTTTCTTATCACTACCTGTGTATTAGTTTGTATCCCTCCCTAGTGCCCATGATCAGTTTCCCTTCCATCTTGTCTCTTGGAGGAATGGAGCTCTAATCTGTCTGTTTCAGGGTGTTGACTAATTCCGCTGTTTTTCTTGTAATGGTCACCACATTCCAAGGCTCTTTATTTCGTGTGACAGCTGACTAAGGAAACATAGTCAGATATCCAGGAACTGGATGCTGTCCTACCCCACAGGAAAAGCTCTATATTTTTCCCACCATTGTCATGAGAGGCGAGCTCGCCACTCACATGACAAACCTCGTCACTCACACCTTTAGAGTGGCTTATTGCATTTACACACCAGTTCTCGTCCAATCACGGTAAGCAACCTTCAGAAATCAGGAAGCCAATTAACCAACTAAACTAAAACCTTCATCTTTTAACAGTGTTTTTTAGTTTGACTGAAAAGTTTCATCCTGCAGGCAGGGTTGAAAGCTTTTCCATTCATAGCATGGCTTCGTCTCTACCAGTTCGTGAGTAGCTGTATTTCGTTGAACACACCACTTCTCATGTGATCACTGAAGTTAAGCAACGCAACCTCAGCTAGTACTAGCATGAGTGACCGCTTGAGAACACTGGGTACTGTTCATACACAAAATGTCTGTGCAGACGTTTGACGTAGTGAATGTTTTAAAATGAAGCATTGCCTTAAATGTATTTCATGAAAGGGTTTCCAACTGCCATCTTCCGAGATATCTTCGCAGAAAATAGCCTAAAATATAATAATTGGCAACATTTTAGATTTTGTGATTTTCTATTGACTATTAAGGTTTCTAATAAACTTCTTAAAGAGCAACCTGTAACTCTCATGGATCCCCTGATAACTTTGTTGGTACCGACCTCCGTGGCAATCAATGCTGTAGAGGAAGTTCTGCAAGACATATTGTGTTAATAAAAGCACTATGGGGGTACTTCCGTTAACAATTTCTCAAGTCTGCATCTTGTAACTAATGAAGCAACAAGGATGATATTTAGCAAAGTATTTTCCTCATTTAACACGTGGTGCACAAAATTCCCAAGGTGCTGTTTTTGGTATTACATCTATCACCTCATCATAATGTCTTAGTCTTTCCTTTTACCAGTGGAGTCTGTAATTAATGAATATGACCTTAAAAATACAATTATTAAGGTGAGAGTTCTTGAAACTGGAACTTGGTTGTATCTGGTAATTGTAATAACGAATCACACGAGAAAGGGCACATTTTACCCAGTGGCGTCACTAGGGGTGCGGCCGCACCGAGTGACACTACTCACATCATGACAAATGGGGTGACACCAAAACAGAAGAAGGAACAGAGCAGCGACTCTGATTTAACCCCAAAACCAGAGTTTATTAAAATCCTCATTTTTGGACAATGAGGATCTAGACTTATAAGACCGTTGTTTACTAAGGGACATTTCTATTTGGATCATTTTCTTCAAGGTTTATTATGCTTCTCTTTACACAAAAACCAATACACGGTTAGTTAATCTTCTCCAAAATATCTCATGGGAGCATGACGCTCCAAATAAGATTCGGAATCGTTAATCGTTGACGATAAAATTGTACAAAAATCCCCAAGGTTATACGACGGCAGGTATTGGGAATTGGTTTGCAAAACTCGAATTGAGATTACGCTAGTCATACATGTTCGTAATGACAAACTGTGTAGTGCAATTCATGAGAAGATACTCCAAATCGGATTCTTCTTCCAGGCAGATAAATAGTTAGTCTACTGGAGAATGTCGAACTTGATAACTGGCGAACTACAGAAGTAAATAATGTTCTCTTGGGCCTGTATTCGCAGAAGAGACTAAAGTTTATAGACTGGTCTAAATTCTATGACCTATAGCTAAATTCTACAGCCAGTTTTTGGTCTGTAGAGAGCAGCTTATTGCGTTGGACACACTAGTTTTCGTCTGATTACTGAAGTTAAGCAACCATAGGTAGTACTGACATGGGTGGCCGCTTGGGAAAACGGGGTACTGCTAATACCCAATCCAATAATCATCGCATTAGTGTAGTGTCTGTGTAGTCTCTGCACCAGAACTATGCAGTGGGCGGGGCGGGTTCGAATCACCTTGTATTTGAAGGACCCTAAAATACCATCAAAGCAAACCAAATTGGTTTATAGACTTTAGTCCATATTATGAATACGAGCCCTGGAGTTTGAGAGGGACACCGCTGCTGCTGAATGTTGGTATCATTGGCGTGCAGTTGATAAAGCGAATGAATTTTGCCAGTAATTTATTTACGAACTCGTACTTAGGACCTATGCAAGACATTTCCTGGACCAAGTCAATATCTGTCGACTCTCCTACTTAGGACACAGACATCTGATATCCCTTCCCAAAACTGTTAGCACTACGCTATCTCCAGCATTTACTAGTTCTGTGGACATCCGTCTGATCACTGAAGTTAAGCAGCGCAACCCCAGCTAGTACTGACATGGGTGGCCGCTTGGGAAAACTGGGTACCGCTAGTATCCAAAAATCGTCGCATTAGTGTAGTTGAAGGGCCCTAAAACACAAATAAATAACAACAAAGGTATGGACACGTAATGAGAAGAGGGCAAGAGGAGCTCGTTTGGTCCACTACAGGAATGCAGGTGGTTCGGCGGGGCAGGGGGAGACGGAATCAAACTTAGGAACAGGTTGTTTGTAACGATATGGGCAGTGAGGGGCTAGAACGCTCAGACCCTGCCACAGACGGGATCAGGGGGAGATCCAGGAGGGAGCATTTCAAAAACATTGCGCCCCAAATATTTTCGTATATTCAGGGCTTCCTGAAGGGAAATTCTACTATTGCAAGTATTGCAAGAATTACAGCTTAGCGTTTTAGGAGGTTTATGTAGGAATGAGAGTTAGTCTCTCCACTGCCAAATTAGCCAATTAAGGCTGCTTGCAGTGTAATAGAATTAGAATCCCTTAGTATAATTCTAGCTAGTAATTATGATAAGTCCTCTGCTGTCCCTTAGACCGGGTAAGTCAAACTTGAGGTACCTTGAGAGTTGACGTTGTCATGAGGACCATGCAATGTTGACTTTTTTTTTAGTAATTTTTTAAATGTACAAGAGGCCCAGGAGCCTGACGGTGTGGAGTTTATTTGACCTGACAGTTGCCGAAATGGTATTTGATAATAGTTTTAGTCAAACTATGGGACACGGCACCCCATTCCAACTACGCCCAGGGGACTGTATATGTGTACTACATGATAGCGATTGTGAGGGCCGGAACTCTAGGCTTCAAGGGCCGCCACTATGACACCCCTGCCTTAGACAATGTCCCATCTTCAGTGGTTTAGCCAACTGCAGATTGGACTGGTAGTATAGATATGCTGATAGCAATACAACATGCCCCTAATTAGTTGCAAAGTTAAATCATGCATCAGTTGAAATTTGCGCTCCGTTGAGGCACTGAGGGGGAGCAATTGCTGCATTGCTCCCCCATCCCCTGAATCCGCTCCTGGACGGGATAAGGGTATGATGATGATTTTAAATATCAAAATCTCCTTTCAGGGTGCTAATTTAGAGATGTGGTATGTGGAAATCTCATATCAAGAGCTTGTCGCCAAGTAGATATGACGTGGTATTAGCCATTTCTTTAAACACATCTATTCCAGATCCTCAGGATGGACATGAATGTTTTGTGCAAGGCTTTTCCGCACTCTGTGAAGTTTAAAAATTATTGCTTGTGTTGTTACGCCTTGAGTGAAGATTATATCCTGGTTATAACCTAGTGCATTATGAAGGTTGTTGGTATTACTTGGGACCTCCTAGGAAGGAAAATATACTGCTTGACAACACTCTGGGCGAACAATTGTACACAATAACGATAATAGTCCTGCTTTCAACAGTGAGAAGTAAAAAAATCTTTTCACGATGTCTTAAAGCAACGAGAAGTTATCAACCAAGAAGTCTAAACCAGGAAGAAAAGCATTTCTCTGGTTTATGATTCTCAAGGTGTGATACACTTTATAAATAATTACTATGGGACCCGAAATTTCTGCCATTATTTATCATATTTGAAACGTGCATGAAACGAAGTACAGTAGTCTCTGGACTACTCGGCCTAAAGTGGCCAAATTTTGTTTCATTGGTGTTTTAGGGCGTTACTACAAAGTCCTTAGATCCCCGTACACTTCGTTTGTAGGTGTTTTAGAGCCCTTCAACTACAAGGGCATTAGAGCCCCGTCCACTTCGTAGTTCTAATGCAGAGACTGTACAGACACTACAGTAATGCGGCGATTTTTGGCTATTAGCGGTACCCAGTTTTTTCAAGCTGCCACCCATGTTAGTAGGCCCTACTAGCTGGGTTAGAGTTGTTTAACTTCAGTGATCAGTCGAGAACTGATGTGTCTAACGCAATACAGCCACTCATTGTGCCTTTCCGCAACATTACAGGGAGAGGCGAATTGCGTTGGACACACCAGTTCTCGTCTGATCACTGACGTTAGGCAACGCAACCCGAGCCAGTACATCGTCGTAGTACTCTGCATTAGAACTATGGAGTTGACGGGGCTCTAATGACCTTTGTAATTGAAGGGCTCTATAAACCCAACGAAACAAAAAGCGGAAGGGCCCGTTTAACTTCAAGCACTTGGAGCACATAAGCTTATATGCCGGCTCTAGAAAGAAAGACATTCTATGTGTAGTTATGCAGAATACTAAGGAATCCTAAACCATCAAATAAATTCAATGTCGGTCACCTCACGAAACAAGATATAGCAGAGATTAAAGTCTAGATTTGAAACCCTGTTGTTTCAAGATTTTTCTGTGGGCAAAACAGATGAAGGTCTATCTAACATATTATTTCAGCGTTTCTCTTTAGTGCAATGTTAGTCATAAATTTTTCGGAAGTGAAGTTGTTGCAAGTGTGAATGAGATACTGTTTTGTGAAAAGATGAAAATTTATGACTTGAACATTTTACTATAGCTCTCATGATAACAATGATTATTATACTTATTGTAACCTGAAACTTTCTAGGCTGACTGGGAGCCAAGGGTCAGTGACATAGGTGTCGTTTTAACGCTTACGAACTTACATACTTAATAGGTATCTGTTTGCATTCTCGATGTGTAGACTCCATTACTTGTTTCCCCTCTTCACCTACGACAATGGGGATCTGTTATCGCACCCACTACTCAATGATATGAGTCACCAATGACCAGATCCTATTTTCGTCTTAGGTTACATTTAATAATTTTTCCCTTCTTTGTTGAGGTCATACGTTTGAATAAAACACACTCAAGAAGCGTTACAAATTTTAATAAGTACAGTACAATATTTGCTAACAGTAATTATAGCTGCCTCGGACAACTGCGAATTTACCTTTGACGTCGAGGAGCTGTAGGTCCCTATTGCTTTGGACACACCAGTTCTTGTCTGATCACTGAAGTTAAGCAACGCGAGCTCAGCTAGAACTGGCATGGGTGGGCGCTTGGGAAAACTAGGTACAGTACTACTGATACCCAACAATCGTCACATTAGTGTAGTGCCTCTGCAGTCTCTGCACTATGCAGTGGACGGGGCTCTAATGACCTTGTATTTGAAGGACTCTAAAACACAAACGAAACAAAAAAGAATTCGTCTGATCACTGAAGTTAAGCAATGGTTTTGTTTCTTCTTTCGTTGGTGTTTTAGGGCCCTTCAACTACAAGGTCATTAGAGGCCCGTCCATGGCGGAGTTCGAATGCCTAGTTCCCTATCACCACACTTATGCCTGGTTCCGTATACGCACGTGCTAACGCTACTAGCGTTGAATCAGACGGCACAGCACAAAAAATGGCGACGTCACGCTGCTACTTGGGACGCCGCAGAGCAGCTATGCGTGACGGTATTCGAGTTGACAGTTGGTCAACTCGCATAGCGTCCTGCAAGTCACGCTGCATTCTGATTTGCTGGCCTTTTGAGCTGTCTGCTTGAAAAATGGCGGAGGATAAGCTGAGACATGACGGCGGCGTGACGTGACTCCAAATAATGCGCTACACTTAAGGAATTGCGCTGGCGCTCCGTCATAAAGCACTAGCACAAGACGTCATCTAAATGTCATCAGTGTCGACGTCTAGCAATTAGCGTTAGCGTTAAAGTGTGGTGATACAGAACTAGGCATTAAGCACTAATCACGTCGATGCAGTCAACAATTTGATGACGTTTTGTGTATCCGATTTAGAAAGGAGCGCCAGCGCAATTCCTTATATGTAGCACTTTTTTGGAGTCACGTCATGCACAGCACACATGGTGTGTTTCCGAAGCAGACAGCTCAACCGACAACCAATCAGAATGCAGCGTCACGCATACCTACTCTGAAGCGCCTTAAGTAGCGTTGTGACATCACCACTTTTTATTCTGTGTTGTCTGATTCAACGTTAATAGCGTTAACGCGTGGGCATACGGAACCAGGCATAACGAAGAGACTGCACTGACACTGCACTAATGCGACGATTTTTGGGTTTTAGTGGTACCAAGTTTTCCTATGCCGCCCTCCAGCTAGTCCTGACATGGGTGGCCGCTTGTGAAAGCTGGGTACTGCTAATACCCAAAGTAGTAGCTGTGCTTGTGTGGTGTCTGTGCAGTCTCTGCATTACAACTACGCAGTGGACGGTGCTCAAATGACATTGTGGGTGAAGGGCCCTAAAACACCAACGAAAAAAAATGTTACTCGTAAGATTAATCAAGATTAAATATTTAAGCGTTTTACTATCCTACTTTTCGACTTCCAGGATGAGTTTCTTATATAAGTCAAGTTCAACGTACAAAAATTAAGACATTTAATACCGTCTCTTGTTACTGTTCGACCATAAATACCCTTTGGTTCTAGTAACACGACTTAGGTGTCGATCCCAAGGCCAACAAGTTATTATTTTGACTATAGGATTATTATTTTTTTTTTCAAATTAAGCGCGTATATTTGCCACCTGAGTAATAGTTATTTATATATTAACGATTAATTAAACCTTGGATATCCGTGTTGCATGTGTTTTGTTATCGCATTGTGACTTGCCTGTGATATCCAAGGGCAAAAATGATTACAAACAATGAAGTCTTGCAAGAGCATCTATTTAAAATCTATGAAGAACAGAATATCGTGTTTTGACGGCCATGTCATGCAGTGATTTTTATAAATAATTGAAGGTCCGATATAAACAGGCTGTACTAAACTCTCCAATCCTAAAAAAAAATCTTAACCTCGAAATTATTGTCATAAATTTATACAGTAACATTTTCTCTGAAGTAAAAAGAAAAAAAAAATAGCAAAACTTAAAATGAACATGTACAAAATGCAGTAAAACCTGTCTAAAACGGAACCTGATCGTTCCCATATTTTTTTTTCCATTTTCGCAGGTTTCCGTTTTACAAAGGGCTGTGTTTTAATGAAACAAAGTACAAAAAATATGATCACCTTTTATTAGGATGATGAAATTTAAAATAAAAGTCCATAAACTAAAAAATTACTCTGCCCCCCCCAACTCAGGGGCTGATCCAGAGGCGGATCACGGGGGAGCACTTCAAAAAATTGCACCCCAAATATTTTTAGATATTCAGAATCCCTTAGTATAAATCTAGCTAGCAATTACATAGGTCCTCCACTGCCCTTCAGACAATGCCCTATGTTCATTAGTTTAGCCAACTGCAGATTGGACTGGCGGAATAGAAACGGGAATAGCAAATGCAAAAATGCCTCATCAGTTGCAGAGTTGAACAATGGATCAGTTGACGGATGCACAGTGAGGCACTGAGAGGGGAGCAATGGCTGCATTGCCCCCCCCCCCCGATCCGCTCCTGCCACCACATGTCTTTTAAAGTACATTGTCATTACTTCACTATTGGGTAGCTCTGTGTGTATATGGCCGTAATGGTCCCTAGAGCTTTGGTGCATGTACAGTCACACTCAAAATTAATGCCTGCATTGTAGTGTTATGCATAAAATGCTTCGTCTTAGTTAGGTTATTTATGCAAACTGTTCCCAAAACATATTCCGTTTCCGCGTTAGGTAGTTTTCCGGTTTAGAGTAGTATTTTAAATGGGAAATCATTCCGTTCCGAAATTTATTTTCCGTTTGGCCAGGTTTCCGGTTTACACAAGGTCCGGTTTAGGCAGGTTTTACTGTACCGCCATTTTTTATTCGCAAATAATCGATGTTTGTCTGAAAGTTGAGCGTCATTGTGCCCTTAAAATCAACTTTTTGTTTTTTTTTTTCAAAAAAATATCTATCCGGGAGGAGTAATCCAGCTGGAAATTGAGCCATGACTACTTCAGTTAACAATTTCAATTATAATTCTGAATACATCCGTGTGTGACAGCGCACATCTTGATTTCCGGTATGTCTCTTAAGGGTATTGTTGTCATTATTGTCGTATGGTAGCCTTTATGTGTATTTTTTTGTTGTTGATTAAGAGGCACATCGTAATACCATCCAATCGATTTTTATCAAATGTTAGCAAGGATTTGGCGTAGAGTTAATAAATCAAGGTTTAGTGGTGCAGGGGGAAGAAGGAATCCAATTTATCATTTAGCAATTTGGGTGCAATTGTTTGGAGTCTCCCTACTTGAGTGAAAAGTGGAAATTGTGATTGTCATGCACTTTTGTCGGAACGTGCATTCCAAGTGGGACGCCGCTTCAAATTTCCGATAATTCTAGTACGAAGCTGCGCAACGTTAGCAAAAAAACACCAAGTGTTGTCATCCTGGGATTGAACTCTTAACAGGGTCGAGCAGATTGATGTCTCTATGTGAATGCTCGTTATTGAAATTTGGCGACTGATAGTTTGGATTTGGCAAGAAGAGTTGGGCACCATGGTTCTAGTTCGGTCAGTTGGATTCTTTCTGGTGAGAGAGGCTGAGAAAGGGATAGACAGGCGGGGTAAAGAGAGAGAGAAGCGCGCCTCTCCGTCGGATGAGAAGCTATTGTTCCGTGTAGTGTAGGATGACCACTTTTTCCGTGGGCCAATCCAGGACATTGACCTACCCAACCAAGAAATAATTTCTTTTTCATTTTTTTTTAAATATCTTTTTCAAAAAAATTATTTAATGAAAACGAAACATACAAATGCAGTTAAAAATATTTAAAGAATGAAGTAGTTTGCCGATATGCTCCACACATAAAAATATGCTTCAAATTGCATATCATTATATGCCCAATGCCGCTAACGAAAGTGTTCGAGAATAATACGATCTATGTGTAGAAATACTCATAATCATCTCACCCTTTTCCCGGCCTGTAGCAGCGTTGGATCTGTGAGTTCTTATCCCGCACTCCCGTCTGTGAGTTCTTATCCCGCACTC
>JAAFCE010008833.1:10376299-10425947 GCA_013389805.1 Trigoniulus corallinus
CTCTCTCTCTCTGACTCTCTCTCTCTGACTCTCTCTCTCTGACTCTCTCTCTCTGACTCTCTCTCTCTCCCTAAGCACACCTGCATTCAGATTGAAAGTAGAACCATGACCTCGTGTGGTCTAAACAAGTGCTCCCCAACCGGTGTGCCTTGAGCCAATACAGGTGTGCCACAGTCAAATAAGATAATTTTCTAACTGAATAATATTTCAATAGAGTCGATAGATCAAACACAATAACGAGAATACTTGCAACGCAATATTTGCGTTTTAGCCTTCTCAAATTTATTGTAAAATTTGTTTATTAAATTAATATCTAAAAGTCAGTGGCATAGCTGGAAATCATGTTGCTCTGGGTGGTGCAAAATTTGAAGCCCTAAAGCTGAAAAATAAATTGGAGTTCATGTTGTACAGGGCGGTGAAAAATTTGATGCTCCAAAGCTGAAAGAAATACTTTTACACCTCCTCAAGGAACAAAAAAAGGAAACTGCCATAGTTTGGTCCCCCTTAAATAGCTGGCGCTCGGAGTGGGACGCGACCCCACCCTAACTATCCCATTGCTATATATTTTAGCTTTTGATGTGCCATGGAATTCTAGGAACGACTTTGGTGTGCCATAGGTGTAAAAGGGTTGCGGAGCACTGGTCTAAGCGACGCCAGCTGCTTTCTAGCAATGAGCGAAGTATACGTGTTGTCGGTCAAGTTACCTGCTGAAGGAACTGTTCCTGGTGTGAGTGAACAATGTTACCCCACGAAAAAATAGGCTGACACGGTGTTAAACCGTTTTCAGCCCATTAGATGGGTACTCGACCATGCCATAAGCGGCGAAAGGATTTGAAATGGTGATGATATTCATCGCATAAAACTGACACTATAGTGAAGTATTAATAAAGGAAAAATTATTTTCATGATACAGTGAACTTGAAAACATTCGTTGGTCAACCTCAATTGTGCCTATTGTATTTCCCCTTTATTATTTCAGCGAGCGATTATCTTTATGACAACTAGGCGAATATCACATAAAATATTTGGAACTCTAGGTTCACGTCTTTGTTTATGGGCATGTTGTGTTGATATTATGGGCAAGATGCGCTTGGTTACGGTATTTAATAATGCAAAGTGCCCATAAACATTTGGTAATTCGTTTATAATATCTTATCTAACTGAAAAGAGGTCGTAATTATCCCTCATATTAAATACATTGTGTTATTAGCCCTATTATTTATGAATTCTTAATTGTTTTGTTGAATGTGCACACTTCATTACTCCGCATGCAATTCAACGCTTCAGAGGCAATTTTCAGTGGGGAGGATGTCGACAAGATGTCAAAAAAGGTTACGTCTGAGTGGAGTGGGGTGGAGTCGAAACTATCATGAAAGTGAAATTGCAGAGAGGAGAATGTGGTGGAGTAGTAATAATTCGGACAGTCCGCTGATAATTTTTCATATACAGTACATGTTTTAGGGCCCTTCAACTACAAGGTCATTAGAGCCCCGTCCACCGCATAGTTGTAGTGCAGATACTGCACAGACACCACAATAATGCGACGATTATTGGGTTTTAGTAGTACCCAGTTTTCCCAAGAGGCCACCCATGTTAGTATTAGCTGGGGTTGCGTTGCTTAACTTTAGTGATCAGAAGACAACTGGTATGCCCAACACAATAAGCCGCTCCCCATCCCGGGAGTTTGGGCCTAGTCTGGCTTCAGAAAGTCAGTCTAATTATGGTGGCCGAATTCCATAGACCCCCCCCCCCCCCCATGTTAACTTCGTTCGGGTGGGACCCTCAGGCACCTCAGAGAGGTACACCTGGATATATTTTTATATAATAATGGCTTTCGGGCTATTAACTCGAGTAATTCACATTAGAGCAGGAATTTTCAAAACAGACATTGCTTGATGGCATGGTCACATCTAACAGACGCGCAGGTTGTGCACAGCGAGCTATCATACTGTTTATGAGTACTTGAGGGAGCAGCACCGACTCCTGCACCAAAGCAGTTCTTGGCTCCTGCATGGTTCTGGGAAGTGGTTAGCGAATTATAATTGCCCTCGTAACCAGACAGGTTCCGTAGGATTCATGACTGGAGATCTGGCTGGCCAATCGACCCTCAAAATATCCTCAATTTGAAGGTATGCATCCACCATTTGGACCCTAATTGGACGAGTATTGTCATTCATGAAAGAGTAATTCGTATTTAAATTATTTTAAAACCGAACATTTTTTGAAAAAGTGATTATATTTTAATTCCTCTCCGAATAAGTTTGGAAGACGATATTTGGTAAGTGACCACCTCGGCTCTGCTTGCCAGTGGTGATTGTTCAATGAGTTTTTCAAAATGCGATTTCTTAGGGGAAAACACTGTACAGTATGTGGGGCCTACAATGACTGGTACGCTCGGTGGTGCACTGGGTAGCACGCTTGAAAGCTGCGTCAGTAGTTCAAGGACCGAAGTGGGTTGGCTTCTTTCGGGCGAGAGAGAGCGACAGAGACCTTGAATGCGCCTTTCTTCGAATGAGAAATAAAACTGAGGTCCCGTGTGGTGTCGGATTGCATTTGCACGTTAAATAACTTTCTCTACTATGCAACGGATAGATGAGGCAAAAGGTGTAGGGCAGCGGTGGCGAACTTGTGACCCACCGTGCAATTTTAAGTGACCCGAGCGGGATCATATCTACTGTAGTTTATCGTCATGGGGGACATCGCGGAAAATTGAGGGGGAGTAGGTTTAGGTGGTATGGACATGTAGTGAGAAGAGGGGAGGAGGAGCTTGTTAGGTGCATCCAGGGCAGGGGCAAACCGAAGCAGACGTGGGGGGCAGGTTGTCTGGAAGGATATGGTAGTGTGTAGGGTGGACGGGGACCTTGTGGGAGGTAGTGCATAAAATTAAATACCGGTAGTGCACCTGACCCGCGGACAACTTTTTGTTTTTCTTTTTCGTGTTGTTGTGACCCGTCTTCATAAAAGGCTCGCCACCACTGGTGAAGGAGCTCGCCCCTCGGCGTCACTGGAATTCCCCACCGTACAGTAGACGGCCGATAAATAAGCATAAGGGATGCAGCTTTGGTCGGTGACCGGCTGTGGCAAAACACGGCTTAATATGTCGCCCTTGTATCCAGAGCCGTAACTAGGGCGTGGCGAAGAAGGCGGCCACCACGGGCGCAACTGGGTTTGGGGCGCAAAATGTTGAAGTTTTTTGTCATTATTGGGGTACGGACAAGCGAAAGTTAGACACTTGCCACAGGCGCTTCATACCCCCGTTACGGCTCTGCTTGTATCTATTCAGCTCAGTGATATGGGGAGCGGCTTATGCGTTGGACACACCAGTTTTCGTCTGATCACTGTGAACTTAGCAATGCAACCCCAACTAGTAGGCCTACTAACATGGGTGACAGCTTGGGAAAACTGGGTGCTGCTACTACCCATAAAAACGTCGCATTAGTTTAGTGTCTGTGCAGTCTCTGCATTAGGCCTATGCAGTGGACGGATTCTAATGACCTTGTAGTTGAAGGGCCATAAAACACCAATGAAACAAAATGAAAAGGATAGTCATCCATTAACTTTGCACTCAAAAAGCTGCACACTAATTTTCAGGTGTAATTATCCCTTTCATGAAAGAAATTAAACCCGCCTTAAATAAGTAGGGATTGTGGTATTAGGTCAGTAGGCAGATATGTGAATTACTGTCCAGCAATTCAACAGTTTGTTCCTGGTACCTACAGGACAAGAAGGAACACGAATATGTCCTAGTGGGAAAGGAGATAGATCGGCACAAAAACAATATTGAAATTGCATCACTGCAAATTAAAGGCAGAATAGTTTCTCACGTAAATTAAATGTCAATTTAAATTAACTTTTGTGAAAAATTTCCTCTAAATTAACAATGTTTTTTGTAGTTCCTTGTTCTAATAAAATGGGCGGCCACCGTACTTTCCTGACAGAGGTACCGTAATTCATGACATAAATTGAGAAATTTTAGAGAATCTGACGTATTGTGTTACGCCCTGATCTTTCTGGCCATATATTATTTTAAAATGGCATTAGACAGTCAATTACTGAAATATCATTTGACTTTCGAAATTTCCAGTTTTCTGAAAGTTAGAAAGTCGCAGCGTAATTTTTTTTAACAATTAATATAAATTCTAAGAGGAAAAAATCGTCATACAGCGAACTCATTAGTTTCACATTTTTCCACCCTGAATTAAAGTGGAATATTCATTTGTTGCTTGAAATGGGGAACACAAAAGATGAGCTGTTAAATGGCGTTGGCACGTAGCTGTCTAACAACCTCAGATCACAAACTTTTACTTTTAAATGTTGACCTGTTTTTGTTTTTTTCCGAGGTGGTAATTTCGTTCACCGACAACAGGTGAACTTCCAGGCTTGTATATTTTGCGAGTGGTTGTGTTGAAATGCACACACCAGTTCTTGTCCGATCACTGAAGTTAAGCAACGGAATCCCAGATAGTTCTTTGGTGGCCTCTGGTGTAAGCATGTTCCTGAAGATGTAAGCATGTGAAATGATGCATGGATGATCAAGATGAAAGAAACGAAAAACAGACTACTGTATATACAGTTTTTATCGGTCAGTAGACAGGAGATGTTCGAGCTCGTTCCTCTGGAGTGCAGTCCTGGGACCAACTATGTCACAATTGACTGAAATAGGAGTGGGAGATGTCGTAGGCTTACACGTTGCACTAGTGGCTTGAGCTGTCAGGAGACTGATGGTCAGTGGGAGAGAGTGTGTGAGAGTGTTTGTCTTCCATCGTCCCAGCTGTGAACAGATATCTGCTGGATCCCAGGCTAATAGCAAGCGACTCATGACAAGTGTGACCATGATAATGTTATCAATAGGTTCTATCATTATCACACACAGAGGCAGGGCCGGCCCTAGAGTTTGCGGAGCCCAAGGCAGCAGGTGATAGCGGGGTCCCAATGCCAAGATGTCTTTAAACACATGAATTCAAAATACTGTAATGCCATAAGCCGTAGCCCTCCGAAAATTTAGCTAAATAAATATTTCTATTTTTTTTTTCGGTATACCAACGCGGGGTCCAAGGCGGTTGCCTCGGGCGCCTTGCCCTAAGGCCGACCCTGCACGTAGGGGGGGAATAAATGACCTCTCTTAACGTTCACAGGGACTAGACCTCTACAGTTCTAGTATGGGCGACATCCGCAGTTAATGGCTAAGAAAGGGGTCATTTACATGCAGATAACACTATGCACTACACGGGACCAATGCTTTGCTTTAAATCTGATGGAAGACCCCTGGCGTTGAGCCTGTGGAGTGACCCCCCCAACGAACAGCAGACTGACCATATATAAGCATAGGATAGCAGCTTTTTTCTGCAGCTGGCTATGGAAAATGCCGTCCAGTATATCACCCTTGTATCCATACACTGGGTCAAGATGGGCACCAGACCCTACCATAGGTGGGAAAAGGGCTAATAAGTGCTTTGCTTCTTGTTTGTTTTGTCCCGTCCCATATACGAATTTTTATTTAAAAAACAGGAGAGAATAACGCCTTGCTGTCTATTTGTGGTTTGAGTTTTATTGTACATAGCCTCAACCAGTGAGCAAGAACTAAATATTCATTCCAATAAACTTACCAGCTCAGGGTACAAGCTCTGACAAGTATGAACCTGCTTTATCTATGTGTTGGTCATATCAGCCATCATTCAAACATTTTGGCACTGGTTAGAGCTGGTCAGCGCCAGGTATCTGAATGCAACAAACTTGATTTCTTTATGTTTGTAGTGTTACATATTCGATGTCTACCTATTTCTTTCGAAGGGACCCCGTGGTCCATCAATGCCTGGGGGCGAACTCTTCCAAATGTAATGTAGTGGACAATCACACTGGTGTTTTTGTTTTGTTGGGTTGAAAAACAGTTTTGTGAATTTTAATCACAGAAGTGAAAACTGTAATGAACTAAATAAATCACCTTGAAATGAACGTACAGTATTTAGTATTGATATGCGCATATTTGGCCTTGTAAAGTATGAACATTCATTTGATTCTTAGATATGCATTGGTATATTTAGAATAAATGAACACCTGACAATGGTGAAATGCATTCATTTAACGATATCCATGGTTGAGTGATATGGCATAATAATCCGGTTTAAATAGCTTTAAAACCAATTTCCTTTGCACTGACAAATGGAATTCTTAACCAGTATTGTCCTTAGGCCCCTGTTTTCATTGATAGCAATCACTGCATTTGTATTGTTTTTATCAAAACGCAATTTAAAACTTAAAAGGTATAGGAATTGTGCCCATTAAGGCAAATTCACAATCCTATTTCTGTTTATAACGAATTGTAGTCTGTCCCGGTGTCTCGGTAAATAGTTTGTGAGTACATGGTTGCAGGATCGATCCTGGGCGACACAGGTGATTCCTTTCGGACGAGAGGAAGAGGTCTAAAATGTCTTCCGTTGGACCTGACGTAAGGCCGTCTCCTTGTATGGTACATAAGCTATCATCTGCACGCAGGGGCGGATCCAGAGGCGGGTCAGGGGGGAGCACTTCAAAAACTGTGCGCCTCAAATATTTTTAAATATTCAGAAACCCTTAGTATAAATCTAGCTAGCAATTACAATACGTCCTCCACTAACCCTTAGACCAGTGGTCTGTAAACTTTGTCGACTCAACTAAGGTATTTTCAGGAACCTCCATCTCACCCTTAAAAAAATATACCTAGCCACTGTGAACCATACTCGAATGTGACCCATAAAATCAATGAGGATGGTTGAAGTGGAGACAGGCAAGTGGAGTCCTGTGTGATAAGGGTCGCAATCAAGGTGAAAGGGAAGTTTTACAGGGTAGTAGTTAGGCCAGCTATGCTATATGGATCAGTGTTGGGCAGTGAGGAAGAGCCACGCCAATAGAATGCAAATAGCCGAGAAGTGAATGCTGCGGTATATGAGCAGGGTGCCCAGAGCTGATAGTTAGGAATTAGAAAATTAGAGGTCGCCTGGGAGTGGGGGACATCACGGAGAAATGGGGAGAGATAGGTTGAGGTGGGAGATAGACGGAAATGGAGGGCTGGAACTCACAGACCTGACCCTGCCACAGGCGGAATAAGGGTGTGATGATAAAGCGAACGAATCGGCAACGCACACATGAAGCTTCCGATTAATATTCAAATTAATGTTCAAATGTTTCTCTATATTTTTAGTTAATAAACATTAATCAACTAGTGTAAGCACTTTAGATTTCTTTTCGAACTTTTATTCTGGCTCGCGGAACTCAGAAATGTACTGCGGAACCCTGGGGTTCCAAATTACAGTTTGAAGACCCCTGCCTTAGACAATGTCCTATCTTCAGTGGTTTAGTCAACTGCATATTGGACTGGCAGTATAGAAATAGAAATAGCAAATTCAAAATATGCGCCTCATTGAGGCACTGAGGGGGGGTGGCATTTGCCGAATTACTCCCTCCTGGATCCGCCCCTGTCTGCACTTAAAAGACCCCTTCCTACGTACAGTAAAATGAACCTGAGGTTAGAAGATCGCCGTCTGGATTTCTGGAGAAATGGAAAACTGGCTTCATAAAAATGCTGTCCAACACTTCGCCCGTGTTTCCCGGTTCCAACTGGAGAAATGAGTACTAAAACACAACAAAGCATCTTTGTGTACCAATCAGGGTTAACTATTATCTTCAGCGTCTGGGCCTACGGCTATATTGGGTTGGACGCACCAGTCCTCGTCTGATCACTGAAGTTAAGCAACCCAGCCCCCGGCTTAGTTCTGGCTTGGGTGACCGCATGGGAACACTGGGTACTGCTAATACCCAAAAGTCGTCGTGACAGTGTAGTGTCTGTGTAGACTGCATTAGGTGTACGCATTGAACGGGGCTCTAATGACCATTGTTGTTTAAGGGGTCATTGTGCGACCAAGTTGCGTTGGGCACACTGCGTTGAGTACTGCTAATACCCAATAATCGTCGCATTAGTGTAGTGTCTGTGCAGTCAATGCATTAGAACTATGCAGTGGACGGGTCTCTAATGACCTTGTAGTTGACGGGACCTTAAACACCAACAAATGGTGCAACATGGTTGAACATTGGGTGCTGCAAATTTCCCCTCTCCTACATCCTTTACACCTACATCCTCCTCACCCGCGAGCAGCCTCCTAAGGGTTCGGCCTGTTATGGCTGCTTGGCTTACTCCCCAAACCTTTAGTGTGTGTAAGAAAATGCAAACGAAACAAAATTCAACGTCTGCCTACAAGTCCCAAATAGAAATCCATCCGACATATTGAAAAGTTTTGAATAATTTTTAAAACACAGACCTGGCACCCCGCCTTTACTGGTGCCGGCTGAAAGCCACTTCTGCCATTCTTGTTACCATTGGCCTTTCTCTAATGCTGGCAGAAATGCAGACTGACTGCGTGCATTTTCCTATGAAATTTCAGATGTGCATTGAATGACAAAAGTAGATAAAGTGCGTGTAGCTTTTCTTAACACGTTTCACCTAAATAAATCCTTATTTTTTTTTCGTAAGAAACATTTCTATTGCCATGTATTTCAAATTTTAACTGCATGACCCATATGATGCAGATGTGGGAGGAAATCTCATCGACTCTTCAGTTAAAATTTTTGAACTACAGATCCTTTGGAGTGGCTTCACGTGTGCAGCGTTATTTTCAGACCAAAGCTCAGTTCATTATTCATTTTGTTCATTGCCGGTTACATGTGTGTGGAAAAATCTCACTTTCAATTGAAGACATTTCTCAACGGTTTTAGCTGCACAGTTAGAACTGAAGATGAAACTGACCATGTATGAGGTCTTTAGACAGATGCCAGACGGTTGTTGTTTGTTGGTGTTTTAGGACCCTTCAACTACAAAGGTCATTAGAGCCCCGTCCACAGCATCATGCTCTCAGGTGTCAAACACAACCTAATAAGATGGGTCTATTACCTAGATTCGTGTCCGATTGATCAACTCCCATGCCTGTAAAGATTGAGTATTGTATTTTTCTTCTTTCCGTTGGCGTTTTAGGGCCTTTCAACTACTAGGTCATTAGAGCCCCGTCCACTGCGTAGTTTTAATGCAGAGACTGCACAGACACTACACTAATGCGACCTTTTTTGGGTATTAGTAGTACCCAGTTTTCCCAAGCGGCCACCCATGTCAGTACTAGCTGGGGTTGCGCTGCTTAACTTCAGTGATCATGCCAAACGGTGACAAACGACTGTTTCCCAATAAGCATCGTCGTAGAGGGGGTAATGGACCTACATTTTAAAATTAATATAAAAATAACAATAAAATATAGCACTCATTTTTGTGGAATTCTGTGCCCCCTCTTTTTTATGGAACTATGGCAGTATTTGTTTCTTGATGGTTGTTGCTCTTTTTATTGGATGTGGGTCCTTTCATGGGTTCTCTCTGAGTTCCAAATCTTCAGTTCAGTCTGGTTCTTACATTGCATACAATTGCACTTCATTAAAATTCATATTTACACCTTTGGTATAGTTCCTACCTGAATGGTAAATTATTGTTATTTTGGGAATTAACTCATTAGCATCATGAATGTTAACTGTAATAGGTAGTGGCCCCTAGCAGGAAAAAATATAATGTCATACATATTAACATTCTTGTTGTCTGAATTGACCCATTATCATTCAATAGATTTCATTGCTCAGATGAGGAAATCCAGTGGACACACACCTCTTTCCCCGCCAACGAAATGAGATAGTTTCGTCGAATTGTGGGATGCAAATTACTCATGGCATTGACAAAAATGGAATCCACATAATAGTGAGCTGATTCATATCACATTATTTTAGAAGACGTTGATAATGTGGTTTTTACATAGTACAACATGGAAGTCATAAGGGAAATCCGCTTGAATACAATGAGATCTTTATTTTAGAATATGCAATTTTTTTAAAGCGTGATTATATTCCATTACAAGTTCATGGTTGAGATCAAAATAATTTTGAGTTGGTCAACATTTGTATGTGTGTCATAATGTGCCATTTAGCTATTGTTAATTTTATCTACAGGTCAACTGTTTGTCTTTGGTGAGGACCCTTAACTAGACTGCAATTTGAGATGTCAGAGTAGTGCTACAAAACTCAATAATTTCTTTACTAGTCTGTAACAAGTACCTCTTAAACTTACATTGATAAATATCTCAGTAAATAGAGATTATATCATAATCTCTGGATAATTAGGGTCGTAATCCAGCTAAAATAGAGTAAATAAACATCTCGACCTTGAATTTTGCATAATCCCATGGCAGTGTAGAGATACATTCTTCTGAATCTCGGGTAGACCATGAATTCCGGAAGTTAATACATGTCTAATGTAGATGGATGGCGTCTGTAAATACCAATTTGACCTTGTCATCGTTATCGCCACTGACCCTTTTTCCCCTCACCTATGGAAGTCACGTGTTCATTTCTTTCCACTGAGAGAAAAGAGCGATCTGTTGGACGGTATTTTATGCACCATGCTGCCAATCTGATGCTACAATTCCTATGTTTATGTATCGCTGGCCTATTTTCTTATTTGGGATAGTTTTCCCCAATAGGTGGCATAGAATTAGGAATGAGTATTGCAGGAGCCGTTTGGTAGTGAGAGGACATCGTGGAAAAGCAACAGAGAATAGATTGAGCAGGTATGAACATGTCAAGAAACGAGGGAAAGTGGAGCTGGTTTGGTTCTTCAGAGGGATTCAGGTAAATGGAAGCGCCCGGGGAGAGGAGGATCTAAGCAGACATGGGGGCAGCTTGTATAAAACCTGATGTGTGATAGGCAGTCAGGGAGGGCCAGAACCCAAAGACCTCATCCCGCCATAAGCTGGATAAGGGTATGATAGAGTAACCAGATTTTCCACAGCGCAAAGCGGGACGGGGCCTTTTGGTGAGTGCCACCAAGTATGGGTGGTGAGACATGATGATGAAGCGCAGGATGCTTCAACGGGTCTGCGGGTTCTAGCCCTCCATCTCACACACTGCCTTAGCCTTATGGACAACCTGTTCCCACATCTGCTTCGGTCTCCCCCTGCCCCGGGTGCTGCCAACCACTTGCATTCCTGAAATGGATCTAACGAGCTCCTCCTATCCTCATCTCATTGTGTTCATACCATCTCCACCTATTTTCCCTCATTTTTTCGGCGATGCACAGTGGTCAAAAACGCCAAAAACGTGGCCAAAATCCCAAAAATCAATGTTTTGATTTGGGAGTTTTTTTGGTCTTAAATAGTTAGGGTGATATCTATACCATTAGAAACAATCGTTTTTTTTTTTTAGGTCAAATGCACGTACCCAGTTGTCAAAATCTATTTTAATCTGAGCATTCAGTGTGTCTCTTTGTAAGCTTACTCTAAATGCAAAAAAGGACAATATTCAATTGCGAATCATTTCATTGTGCTTTGAGATATTTTATTTCTGTAAAATGGATTAAATAACTTGAAGTAAGTATTTTTCATTTATGTAAATTAAAAGCAACATAATTTTATTGGTGTTATACTATAGAAGGATATAAAATTTCATTTTATTATCATTACCATTTTATATCACAACAATTAAAATATGAAAAAGTAAAAAGTCCCATGGGATCCCACTCTGAAATTAATTTTCCCATCCTATGTAATCATTCTTCATTAATACTGTTTAAAAATTAGCTGCACCCACCTGCACCATTTTTTTTAAATTGAATTTTTCTGTGGCAATGCATGAAAGTTGGGCATTGCACACTTACGTTTTGGTTGATTTAAAATGAACAAAATGTTCAAAAGTTTATTTTGAAGGATTGTAAGAATAATCTTTATATTTATTAACTATTATAGAATCAGTTTTAATATCTTAATTATGTTCTTTAATATAGTTTGTTAAATATTTTATTTTGACAGTACACTACATACAATGTGAGCATGTCTTTAAAAAGAAAGGAGATTTTTAATATTATCAAAGATAATTTAACTGAGGACAATAATATTCTGTTCAGATTAATTGAAGAACATTTGTTATAAATAAACAAGCAAGCAGTTTGAGTAATGAAGCTAAGGCTGACTTGAGAAAGTTATTCCACAAATTCCATAAAAAGTTACAAGACTGCCACAGAAATTATAAAAGGTTCTATAAAACCAATGAAACATGGTTGGTCACAGATATAAATTTATCATATCTAAATTTAAGAATGTTGACATGTCTGAAGAACCATCTACAAGTACTAAACTGGCTGGACGTCATTGTTCTAGTTTTGAAGTTTCCAGTGAGCGAACAAAGCGAAGGCGAACACAGGGCATCAGAGAGCAACATAGCTCTGAAGAACTGGCCTTTACTACCCAAATGAGTTACAGGGCTTCTGGAAATTTAGATGCAGCAAAAGTGGTCCAGGATATTGCTGAGGGAACCCCAACAAAGGCTGCAAAGTATAGGAAATCATTATATGATGATCATGAGAAACAAATGTCCAAAAATGTTTCTTTAAAAAAGTTATTAAAGTAATGAAACATGAAATAATTTTCCTGATAAACCCTGTTTTTATTGATTATTTTGCTAAATAATTGAGTTATTGAATTTTGATCACGTTTTTGGCATTTCTGACCACTGTGTGATGTTCACCACTCCCAAACTACACCTCTAATATACTCATTCCTAATTTTATCAGCTCTCGACACCCCACTCATGTACCGCAGCATTCCCATCTCACCTACTTGCATTCTGTTGACGTGGCTCTTCCTCACTGCCCAGCACTCTGATCCATGCAGCATAGCAGGCCTAAACCACTGCCCTGCAGAACTTTCCCTTTCAAGTTGATTGGGACCCTCCTATCACACAGGACTCCGCTTCCCTGTCTCCACATCAACCATCCTTATTGATTTTATGGGTCACAGGACGGGTTCAGCACCAGATGCCTGATGTTTTGATTTGATTCAGATGATGATCAGTTGCCAAAGTAGAAGGATCATTCTGTGTAGGTGCTTTATTCACGTATTTCATTGACGAGTGAATGCTTCTGAGAAGTTGCCGACAAAGTGGGACAAACGGGGGTCCCGCCAGGACAAGAGAGGGACTGTGGGACATGAAGTCCTGCCTAATTAGGGACGTTTGGTCACCGTAGGTATGATTATGGTGGGGCAGGATAACACTGTGAGGATAATGGTGGTGATCTATCTTTAACTTCCGTTTAACTTAAATGGCGTAAGAGTTAAGAACCGATTTAGCCGAATGACGTAATATGGGGGAAATGATTGTTAAGTAAATCTAAAAATAATTCAGCTTCACAGTGGTTTATTATATTTGCTTGATGAAAAAGTTATTATGGCGTTGTTATTAGTCATAATTAATTCTTAATAGCTTAGCATTATGTCATTAATCATAAATAGAGTAGTAAAATTATTGATTATATTTTATGGGCAATAATGGCCAATTAGAATTGACATCTTGAAATACATAAAGTTGTTTCTGTTAGAGCCCCGTCCACAACATAGTTCTTATGTAGAGACTGCACAGACGCTACACTAATGCGACGATTTTTGGGTATTAGCAGTACCCAGTTTTCCCAAGCGGCCACCCATGTCAGTACTAGTTGGTGTTGCGCTGCTTAACTTCAGTGATCAGGCGAGAACTGGTGTGTCCAACGGAATTCGCCGCTCCCTCTATTATTTTTAAATCTACGATGTTTTTGGCATCTGGATCTCCATTTAATAATATGTTTGAACTTTCATCCAGCGGAAAGTTTACAGACGTCTAACCTTATGTGCATCTCTTCCGCTACAGAGATGTATGAAGGAAAAGGAAAGAAAACCTCTCCGTCAAAGGAAAAGTAAAGACGTGACCCCGTGTGATGTGTATGATGCCATCTGCACTAAGTTTCTGTCTGTTAACATTGGCTGCTCCCGTGAAATGACCTTATGTTCCCAAAAATTCCGGGTACAGTATTGGAGCTTGTCCTTGGAGGAATGGTGCCCTGATGAAGAAATTTGGTCGACATTTAATTTAAGACCTGAACATAGAGTACGGTATACTGAGGCTGTCAGTAGTGCTAGAACGCCTCATCACGAACGCTTCTTTGCATTGCCCAATATTGCATCTGATGGGCACATAGGATGCAGTATTGCTGCGGGGCAAAAAGTTGTGACAAAATACAGATTTCAATGAGCCGCCCAGCAGTGTGATAACAATTAATTACTTCACTGAACCTATCACCAATTCCAGCTTTATCACTACCATTGCTCCATTTGACCTCATGAGAACTGGGAACCATCAAGGTAGCCTTGATGGTATGCTGCTGCGTTTACTGCTACGTTAACCGCTATCTGCCTGTTCAGGCCTTAAAAATAACCAAACGGATGTGGCATTAGATCAGCAGTCGACTGAGTCCAATGAGCGGAGTGTCGAGAGATGATAGTTAGGAATGAGCATATTAGGGGTTACTTGTTTCTTTGTTGGTGTTTTAGGGCCCTTCAACTACAAGATCATTAGAGCCTGTGTGTAGTCTGTGCAGTCTCTGAATAAGAACACTACCCTAAGGCGACGACTTTTGGATACTAGAGTAGGGTTGCCATAATTGTCGGACCACCGACCGGGACATCCCCCCTTAAAAATATTTTTTTAACAAAATGGCAAGAATAGATATTATAAACATTCATAGCTTTATTAAAAAATTCCATGATCCTTTCACTAACGCATTGAATAAATCGTGAAGCTCATATTTTTAAATATTCATAATCCCTGAGTATATATATCTAGCTAGCAATTACCAAAAGGTCCTCTCCTGGCCCATTGACAATGACCTATCTTCAGTGGTTTAGCCAACTACAGATTGGACTGCAACTGTTGGACTGGCAGTATAGAAATGGGGATAGCAATGCAAAAATGTTTCATCAGTTGCTCTCCTTTCAGGCAGTGAGGGGGGAGCAATTGCTGCATTGCCCCTCGTCTGGATCCGCCTCATGGTTCAATGGTGGATCATTCCCGAACAGTCAGTTTCACTGGCAAAATGTGATGTGCTTTCATGGACGAATCTGTACCAAATCTCTAGGCATGTACTGTTTATGCGCAGTACTGAATGCAATCATATTATCAGAAAATAATTGTTTAACATGCGAAAATTTTAAATCGACCGGGACAAATAACTGTCGGACCGGGATACAGACCTCAAAACCGGGACATGTCCCGGTGTACCGGGACGTATGACAACCCTATACTAGAGGTACCAAGTTTTCCCAAGCGGCCATCCATGTCAGTACTAACTGGGATTGCGTTGCTTAACTTCAGTGATCAGACGATAACTGGTGTGTCCAACGCAATTTGCCGCTCCCTATATTAAGGGTAGCCTGGCGGTGGTGGACATCGCGGAAAAAAATGGAGGGTAGGTGGAGGTGGTATGGACACGTAACGAGAAGAGAGGAGGGGGAGCTCATTTGGTCCATTTCAGAAATGCAGGTGGTTGGAAGCGCCCGGGGCAGGGAGAGACCGAAGCATACGTAGGTGCAAGTTGTCCGTGGGGAAATGGTAGTGTGTGGGGTGGACGGGGGCCTGGAGGGAAATAGACGGGAGTGGAGTGCTAGAACCCGCTGACCCGGTCCTGCCACAGACGGGCCAAGGGTACGATGATGGTGATGAAGGTGCAGAATTAGATAATGAACAAAATCTGTTTACTATTGGCAAAAGGCAATATTCAGTGGGCGCTGCATAATATGTACCCTCGATAATATTTCCTTCATTTTCTTTCCCGTTGGAGGGCAATGTTATGGAGGTTGTACTGTAGCTTTAATTTTGCTGTTAACTCATTGTGAACTAATTCCCTAGATATTGCATTATCTATATACTATAGATAAATCTGATGTAGTTGGACAGTAAAAGCCAGATATCGGAAATTGATTAGAGGAAAGTTGGGGACTACTAATTCACTGTTGGGCACCACAATACTTTTGAATGCTGCTTACAAACATGAACGGATAGTAGACAACTTCTCTCACAAAGATTCCTGCAGTTAATGACAATAAATAAATGAATATACTCTGTGTAGCTGCTAGTTAATTATTTCACTGAATATTTGAGACTGTACTCTGCGTCCACAGAAGGTGTCAAATGGGAAACCTGTCTTCTTCACTGTTGAAGTATCCCTCAACCTGAATCGATTCTGCAACCGATTGCAACAGCATGCTATTTGGTTGAAAAACAGCATCACCATCTAGTGGAATCATGGAGCTCTCGGGCATTTGTTGTGGTCATTTTTGCCCTTTAAGAAATCAACAATTGCTGAAACTAATCTTGATTAAATATCAATAATTAGCTCTAAATAATAATGTGCTGATAAATTAAATTGTAATTGTTTTATGACTTGATTCATTGGCAGGTTATATTCATTCCTCTTCAGTTTATATTTTATTTCATGATCACATTCATTTCATTAGCAGGTCCTATTGTGGTTAATAATCAACAATTTATCAGAAAAGGAGCCATCTATGTAATCAAACGTTCCTCTAATCAGTTACTCCTCTATGCAATGTGGTGTGACCCAACTCACCGACTCCTAACTTGGTTGAGGCTCCCTCTATCAAATGAGATGTACATTGGTTCATTTCTGGCCAAAGTTGATGGTCCTAGGATTAAGATTCCCTAAGTGCACGTTCCATCACACAGAAGTAAGATCGTTGGTTCCTTGTTGGTGGGCCTGATGATAAATGTGATTATGAGGTTTAAGAGACTAAAAAATGTTTTCAGTAGCGTGCGGACACAGTGTGCAATGTGTGCAACGCAACAGGATCTAAAGAAATCAAAAGGCAAGAAAATATTTGCATTTGCTCTAAACATCTACAGTATAAAAGGTTCAATTCTCAATGACTTCTTTCCAAATTACATAAATTACTTTTCTTTCAGTGTTATATTTTGTGTCAAATAACAATTTTGTACTCGATGAGAGGACTGGGGTAGGGGTGCCAAATAAGGTCTTGCGCATAGGTGCCAGCACTACTGGCGCGCCACTGAATGTTTTCTGCATTTTTTTCATTCCATTGATGCATTTTTAAATAGCCCGCCTAAGTGGTACAGAGGTAGTGTGCTTACTTGACTCACGAGTTTATGATTGAGCTTCACAATTAAGAGAATCCCCAGTGCACCATCTGTCAATCAAGAGTGAAGCCCAGAGCGGCAAATTGCGTTGGACACGCCAGTTCTCGTCTGATTCCTGAAGTTAAACAATGCAACCCCAGTTAGTACTGACATTGGTGGCCGCTTGGGAAAACTGGGTACCGCTAGTATCTAAAGATCGTCGCATTAGTGTACTGCCTGTGCAGTCCCTGAATCAGAACTACACAGTGGACGGAGCTCTAATGACCTTGAAGTTGAAGGGCCCTAAAACACAAATAGCAAACAAACAAGAGTAAAGCCATAGCACCATGTGGTGTGTACGATGTCCCCTGCAAGCAAAATTTCCAGGTTAGGTGTCGGCGATGAAGCAGGAGTGGGAGGAAGAGAGAATGGTGAGATTCGACAGAGGTTCGTTAAAGTAAAGGGTAGGAGCGGCATAAAGCAACCAAAAGTGATCTGGATATAGTCAGTTAGGGAACGTTTGGCAGTCTTTCAGGTGGATGTAGGCTGATGGATGCAAAGACCCAACTCAACATTGTTCAAAGATGATTAGGATGATTGATTAGGAAATCACTTTTATACGACATAGTGTTTTTCTCATCATATATGATGAGAAAAAAGTATACTTATTTACCAGATTGACTTTTTAAAGAAACGATGAGGTTTTTTTTAGTGACTGGAAGTTGTACCACGGCATTTAAAAAGTGAAGAGATTTGTAACATTCCCACAGGGTCAAATGCATGACTACCTCTTTACTTGGCGTGGCATGCAGCACAACGCGTGTTCCCACACGTAGTTCCTTCTCCGTCATGTGGTGGAATGCTTTTGTCATGTCAACAACGCTAGTTGAAGAATCAATATCTGTCTGCAATAACAGTACAGTTGGGTCTTGTTTTATAGTTTCTTTTTTATGCGATTTCGAAGTTGTGAGGCTTGCATTTGATTAAAAACCATTTGGCCAAATATGCATACTGTATGCTTGTTCAGGAAGTATAGTCAGTCTAAGGCCCATGACACTGATAAAATCCACCGACCATTGTATTAGCCAGTCATCCGGTCATTGTATTATCATCACACCCTTATCCCGACTGTGGCACGGTCGGGTCTGCAGTTCCACTGAACATGCTCTAAAATTAAAACTTATTTTGGAGGTGATTTGAAGATTTTTAACCATGATATAGAACAGGGGTGGCCAACTTTTGTGTACCCAAGATCTACTTTTTATCTTAAAAAGTGTCACGATCGACATTTTATCCTAAAAGCGTGTCGAGATCGACTTGTCATAGGCGTAGTCAAAGTGGGGAGGTGTAGGTTCGATACTGGACCCACCTCGGTCCACTATCGAACCTGGAACTGCTGACGTAGACCTAGAAACACTGACGTAGACCTAGAACCACTGACGCAGACCTAAAAACACTGAACCACTACATCACCGAGGTGGGTGTTAAGTCAACACATCGCGAGTGATCGACCACAATTGGCTTTGCGATCGACAGGTTGGCCACCCCTGATATAGAAGAACTGCTGATGGATGATGTCTTAAATGACGATGATATTATTAAACTAACTGTAGGTGCTGACTGGTGTCATACCTGAAAGTGTCGATGTACCTCAAAGTGTCCGCTTTCACGTCAGAGTGTCTCGGCCGTTTTCCATTACCCGGTTAAGTTATTTTGATAGAAATTGCGCGTTGATTCACGTTACATATGTGCTTTGCAGAAAAGAGACAAATTCGGGCATCTGCTTTCGGACTTAAATGGTGGGCACTTTGAGATACTCAAGTGTCCGCGGGGCACTGTGAAGTACCGGACTCTTTGACGTGTGACACCGGCATACCCCCACAGAAAACCCAGCCAATATCCCTGCGTGTTCCAGACACCTGCCTGGAGTGTCCCCTAATCAGAGCATGTTTAGGGAATCTGAAGACCCGACCCTGCCACTAGTGGGATACGCGTATGATGATGATGACGATGATTGTCAAAACAAAATCTGCAGAGAGTGAGAAAAAATATGTTTGTGAAAATTTATCGCCCATACCAGTGGTGGCGAACCTGCGACCCGCGGGTCACAAAGTTACCCAGTGTGCAATTTTAATTGACCCGCGCGGGAATCTCACGTCTCACGTGCCTGCTGTCAGACGGGAGAGCAGGTTGTCCGTACGCAGACCGGACCCTGCCACAGGCGGGATAAGGGTAGTACGATGATGGTCTCTATTTGCTACTTTAATGAAATGTATTCCTTATTATTAAATTATTCTTATTCATGACTTGCACCTGACCCGCGGACAATTTTTTGGTTTTTTTTCGTGGTATTGTGACCCGTCTTCAAAAAAGGTTCGCCACCACTGGCCGATACCAAAGAGATCTATTGCATAGACAGTTATTTCTGATGATGAAAGTGATTTACAAACAGTTTGCAGATGGTGTATACCCTTACCAGATAGACAATTGAATTGAAATACAATTTTATTTAAGGTTTATATATACCGTTTTCAGCTTCCCAAAGAAATTTATTAAGAAACCTATTTTCTTTAACATCAACAAACTTTTTTTAAGCGGTTGTACATTAATTTTAATTCGTTATTTTGGAGTTATGCGAATTTTAAAAATTATGGAACATATCCCTAATTTTTCCATAGACTTATAGTCTCCTCTTATGCGATTTTCTGAGTAACGTATCCAGTGGCGTAGCCAACGGGTAGCCTTGGGCCTCGAATATAACGAAGCTCTATACACCCTACCGAGTCACATCCCCCCTCAGAAAATCCTGGTTCATCCTATCAACAGTCATATCCCCCCCTTCAAATAATCCTGGCTGCGCCACTGAACGTATCCCCCGCATAAAAGGAGACCTGACTGTATTGCGTTGGACACACCAGTTCTCTTCTGATCGCTGACGTTAAACAACGCAATCCCAGCTAGTACTAGCATGGGTGACCGCTTGGGAACACTGGATAACAGTGTAGTGTCTGCAAATTCGGCATTGGTACTATGCAGTGGACGGGACTCTAATGATCTTTGTAGTGGAAGGGCCCTAAAACATCACCATCATCATATCGTTATCCCGTCTGTGGCAGGGTCGGGTGTGCGGGTTCTCTAGCCCTCCACTGTCGCCTATCTCCCACCATGTTCCACCCCACACACTACCATATCCTTACGGACAACCGCTCACACGTCTGCTTTGATCTCTCCCTACCCCGGGTGCTTCCAACCACTTACATTCCTTGTAATGGACCTAACGAGCTCCTCCTTCCCTCTTCGTATTACGCGTCCATACCACCTCGTGAAGGGCCCTAAAACACTAACGAAACAAAATAAACTCCCAATCATTTAGTAACCACGCATACTGTTTTTAATAGAAGGATGTAGTTGGGTATACTACATACTAGATATTGTTGGCTGGTTCTGAAAGTCATAAACCTATGACTTGTTTTGATATACTGTATATAATAATTCAACGATATTATCCGAATTTGAGCATGATTTCTCACTCGTGATATAAGTAATTTATCGATACCGGCTGGTAATTTTAATCGCTAACACAAATTTATACGCTAATTGAAATGTACAACTATTGTTTCCTAAATTACCGTGATCTAAAAGAGGTAGCATAAATAAGTGGAGATACTGTTTACTCTTAACATCCCTAAAGTCTAGCAAAACAATGCTAATTTATTTAATATTTCATGTATTGTTTTTCTCTCATTTGCAGGGTTGCCTGATCTTAGGAATAACAATCGTGAACCAGTAACTGTTCTAGCGGGACAGGAAGCGATTCTAAATTGTATTGTAAAAAATTTAGAGAATTATACTGTAAGTATATCGCATTCTTTGCCTTTGAAATTAAGATTCACTCTTGATTGTCTGGTCAAAGACTTGATCCATATTTTGAAATGAGTGCACCTAATTTGGAAGTGTATGAGAGATCTCTTATTCCAAACTTTAGGAAAGTGTGGGAGTATACTGTATACCAGTGGTTCTCTATCTTTTTGAAGTCGGGGAACAGTAAACTGACATTTTACTAGCACGGAATACTTACAATCAACATCAACTTTAATGCAGGTTGTACACCTTCTACACTTGGTATTTACTACATCATTATCACCCCCTTATTCCGCTTGTGGCAGGGTCGGGTCTGCGGGTTCTAGACCTCCATTCTCGTCTATCTCTCCCCTATTTCCCCGTCCACCCCACATACTGTCACACTCTTATGGACAACCTGTTCCCACATCTGCTTTGGTCTCCCCCTGCCCCTGGTGCTACCGACCACCTGCATTCCTGGAATTAACCTTAACGAGCTCCTCTTCCCCTTTTCGCATGACGTTTCCATACCACCTCAGCCTATTCTCCCTCATTTTTTCGGCGATGTCCACCACCCCACCTCTAATATTCTCATTTCTAATTCTCTCAGCTCTCGACACGCCACACATGTGCCACAGCATTCGCCTCTCGGCTACTCGCATTCTAATTACGTAGCTCGTCCTCATTGCCCAGCACTCTGATCCATATAGCATAGCTGGTCTAACCACTGTCCTGTAGAACTTCCCTTTCAACTAGATTGGGATCCTCCTATCACACAGGACTCCGCTTGCCTGTCTCCACTACAGTGACCCCCTCCCCCATTGATTCTGCGGGTCACATCAGAGTTTCTCTCCATTGCTTTATTTGTGCATTAAATTTTTTGCGGAACACGCTTTGAGAACCACTGCTGTATACAGTATTACCTACTATACTTTAGAGGCGGTCTGTGCTCGTGAGAGGCACTGGGCTTTTCCCAGTGTACTGTCGTCTGAGAGTTAACAGTTTTCATTGAAATAATTAATGAAGCAAATGCAATTCTTTTCCCTTCTATAACAGGGACCGGTACCCATCTTGTCCCTCTGAGTTGACAACCGAGTGATATATTGGACTGGTTGCCGACCAAAGGTGCAATCCCTATGCTTATTAATAGTTGGTCTACTGCTCGTAGGGGCACGTCACTTCACCTGGCTCTTCCTCACTGTCCAAAACTCTGATCCATACAGCATAGCTGGTCTAGCCACCGCCCTGTAAAACTTCCCTTTCAGCTTGATTGGGACCCTCCTATCACACAGAACTCCACTTGCTTGTCTCCGCGTCCCCATCCCCCATTGATTCTATGGGTCATCAGAGTCCATCTCCCCATGGCTATGGAACGTTGATCATAAGTACTTGGTGTTTTTTACCTTCTTCGCCAGTTTGCTCCTAGGAAATACTGTACGTCACCGTTATTTTATTGTGCTTCCTAATTGACGGCTAAATACTCGGTCTTCTTCGTGTTTATCTTTAGCCCTCTCTTTTCTATCGCTCCTGCAATATCTTTAGGGCTCTTCTCTGCTTGTTCTCTGCAGCCACTAAGTTTTCCGATATCATTGGCAAATGCCATGCATTGAGGGGCCATTCTTCTACTCCTGTCAGTAGCTCGTCCATTTGTTGTTGTTGTTTGTTGGAGTTTAAGGTCCCGTCAACTACGAGGTCATTAGAGACCCGTCCACTGTATAGTTCTAATGCATATACTGCACAGACACTACACTAATGCGACGATTATTGGGTATTAGCAATACCCAGCTTTCCCGAGCGAGCACCCATGTCAGTACTAACTGGGCTTGCGTTGCTTAACTTCAGTGATCAGACGAGAACTGGTGTGTCCAACGCAACTCGCCGCTCGCTAGCTCGTCCATAACCAGGATGAAAAGGTATGGACTGATCGAGTGTCCGTCTGCCCACCCGTTTTCCAATGGAAGCCATGGCCAAAGTGGTGTAATGGAGACTAGAGGTTGCAACCACCTATTCCCCCCTCAACCACCAGGATCCGCTTTTCCCAGGGGGTTGAGTCTCCACGCACGGCGAGAGCATGTGGGTAGGCTTTCTTCTTACATCACCCTCATATGAGGCTACATCGACCAGGGCCGATTTTGATGTTGCAGGCAGAGCCGGCCCTAGAGTTTGCAGGGCTCAAGGCAGCAGAAGATAGAGGGGCCCAAGGCAGCAGGCGGTAGTGGGGCCCCTTAAGGCCCCACTACCACTACTAATTGTCTTAAGGCCGGCCCTGGTTCCAGGCCTCCCTTTGCTTTGCAGTTTGTTCCAACACCGCCTTTTACAACCAAAATAAAAATTTTTAGCAGGTAAATTAACCCTTAAACCGCAAGTCAGTGTCAGATATGACACTGTACACATTTTGTGGCATGTGGATGCTTTAGGAAGTTGTAGCCTCTTCATTTCTTTCTATACCCTGCTATGCAATAGTGGAGTATCCATTAGTACAGGAATTTAATTATAATTTTTAAATTACTTTGTTTTATAATGCGTTTTTCAAACACAAGTGTCTTTTTGAGTGTCACATTCGACACTGCCTTGTGGTGTATGCAACGAAATATTCATATAAGTATAGGTTCCAAATGTCTTTCTTTGGCACCTATTGAGATCAGAACTGAATCTTTTTCTTGCAATTTGGAGGAAGATCATTAAAATTTTATCCCTAGTAGTGAGATCCAAAATAAAACAATAGGCAGTGACAGATGTTTCATTTTGAGCAAAGATTTAGAAGTTATTTGGATTGATATTCCATTATGTAATAAATATTGTAGACCTCCAAAGAGAAACCTTGCAAAAGAACTTGATATTTTCCTTATTCATTACTGAAAATAGAAGTTGTAATTCTTGTTGTGCCAAGTGTAATTGCAGTATCTGTGGTGAGCTCAAAAATGTTTTGTCCATATTGCTTGCAAAATAAATGAAAATTTCTGAATGTAACTATGGTCATAATAAGCCAATCATATTTCATTGATGAGTTAATGACTATTTGTACACATACCCATCCAAAAACATATTTATAGTCAAAAAATGAAAAACAAACAGTCAAGTGTCTTGTCCGACACTACCTTGTGATATTTGTTCTGAATGTTACCTTATGGTGCGAGGGTTAATTCTTTGTTGGTTGCAATGTTGCATGGTGTCTGACCTATTACACAATAACTATAATGCAAAGTTGTCGGGATCATGCAAAACTAGCAAAAAGCAGAACAAAGCACTCTAAGGCTCATCTCGTCCAATTTTGCTCTGATCGTCACTTTATATGCTCTCAACCTGTTATAAATAGTATGCAGTGTAGTGCTGACCGAAGTAGATATTTGCCAAGAGTGCCAAAAACTTTGCTACCTCTCTGCATCAACCCAATACAGCCGCTCAATCTGCACCAGAGGCAGACCATAATAATGCCACACATGCTCTTTTTGAAGGGCTGTAGGAGAAATTTCATCAACTAAAATTACTTCAAGAAAATATTAAAATCGATGCTTGTTTCATTATGGTGCCAATCGAAGCACCTGATGACTTTCATTCTGGCTTTCCTCAGCCTTACTTATTGGCAGGACCCTGACATGAATACATCGTTTCATAAAATAGATATTTACAATTTTCAAAATAGTAGACCATATAAAGAAGTACAGAAATCACATGCACTCCACATTATCAAATACAAAAAAGAATCACCCCTTTATTGCTTATCTCATGCAGGTATTCATGAATTAAGACTAATATACATGATTCATTTTTAAATCTTTTTTTTGAAGGTGATATGGCGAAGAGTGAGAAACGGAAAATCCGACGTCTTGACTGCTGGAGAATTACGAGTAACTAGTGATTCTAGAGTTTCTGTTATTCATAATGAAGGTAAAGAACGATTCATGATTTAAATTGTTTATGAAATGTTTTGGCGAATTTTACTACTGAAATCTCTACGTGATAATGATTAATGAAGCATAAATTGAATAGTATTATGCAGACAAGCCTATTTTTATATGTAGGTCATTAGACAATTAACTGGTAATTTCTTTCAGAACCATAACTGTGCAGTTTAGTGATTTTTTTTTTTAAAAAAAAGCGTGAAATGATATATTTGTGAAATCCTTTTGGTTTATTTCAAAGGCGAACAAGAATGGATTCTGTCAATAAATCCAAGCAGACAAACTGATTCCGCTCAATACGCTTGTGAAGTCAACAGTTCACCCACTGTCAGGATATTTCAGTTGTTAACAGGTTCAATTCATTTGAAATTTCATATCCAATATTAACTTTTTTTATCTAATTTCTCTCTCACTCCCTTTCTCACCATATTACTTTTATTCCCATGGTTTTTATCCTCGATATTAATTGGTAGGAAATCATTTTTGATTCTTTCAGTGACGTCACCACTGTTACCCTTACCCACACCCTTTGCCCTCACACATAATTTTACCGGTAAGTGAATATTTGTATTGCACTGAACCATTTTACAAGTCATTATCCTTGTGTTAAATGTGACATGAATACAGTAGAGTGCTAATTATCCGTACACAGCGGTTGAAAAATAGTCTGTCAAAATCAAACCACTAACTGACAGACCTGCCTTGGTGGCCCAGAATGTCAGTGGATCAGTGGTTTGAGGCTCAATTCTGCAGCGACGTGGTTTGGTTTCCTTTGGGCGAGAGAGAGGCACTCTGTCCACCTTCCTTCAGATGAAAAATAAAGCGGTGGGCCGTGGCCCCTGTGCTGTGTATGATGTCGCCTCTAGCAATCAGGAACCCGGGGAATTTAACGTACGTCATCAACTTTTCCTCGTCAGTTCTGTAGTCAGGAACCATCCAGGGTTGTTTAAGGTTCTTTGGAGCTTTGTTTCCCATTGAATTATATGTTTAATTTCCAGAAAAAGCGATTGTCGTAAGGCCCCTACAACCTTCTGTCCCTAGTTCGGATAATGTGCACTCTTCATTGGTAAAAAATAAAAAGCATAATCTACACCTATTTTATTTCAATAGAATGCTGTGTAATGAAAAATGTGCCTAATATGTGCCTCGGATTTTGCAATTTACAAAACATTGTACTCGGCAATACCGGAACAAGTTCACACGATTGTGAAGATCATTTGGCCTCTATTGCTTTCTGCATGGCAGGTATTGCACTTTGTTGTTAAATTTTATTTTGCTACGTGTACAGTTTTTTTATTGTTAAATTAATCTGATTTATTGATTGGTAAAAAAAAATGATTCATGTGTCAACGACATAAAATAGTTTTAGTTCATTCTATGCTATAAATAGATAACAATGATCCGCCTCGGTGGTGCAGTGGGCAGCACGCTCAGTAACTGCGTCAGTGGTTCTAGGTGCATTTACTGGACCGAGGTGGGTTGGCTTATTTCGGGCGAGAGAGACAGAGGTCCCGAGTGCGCCTCCTTTCGGATAACAAGAAAACTCCAGGTCCCGTTTGGTGTATGATGCCATTTGCACGTCAAAGAACCCATACTTCTATGCAACGGGTAGATGAGGCAAAATTTCCAGGTGTAGGAGCTCGCCCCCCCCCCCCTGGTGGCGTGGAATTCCCCAACGAACAGTAGACTCACGATAAATAAGCATATGGTAAAGTACCCAAAGTCCGTCCCCTGCCCTAAATCCGTCCCCCCTTTAACTTTCAAGGGGAGGGCTGTAGCCTTCAGAACAGCACATGGAAGCCTTCAGAACCATCCAGTTTACTACTGGCTCTGATTCACTTGCTTTGTTCTGTTTTTAACTATTAAATTTTTCAAAAAATAGGTTTTGTGTAAATTTACTAAATTGTGGAATCGAACCTTAAACAGTTATATTGACCTTATATATTGTGTTCCAGTTTTCAGAACTATGTAGTTGTGGCTGTTTGTTCAAGAGTTGGCATTTTTTTCTGTTGTGGTTGCTGGGATCCTAAATCCGTCCCTTTGAAATTCCCAAATTCGTCCCCGGGACGGATTTAGGACCCTCATAATGTATTGCTCTTTTTTTACATTCTATAATTTCCCAACCTCTTAGACTAATATTGATTCATATATGATCACGTGTTGACCTTTTTATAATGTGTTTACCACTTCTACGCCTTATTATTATAATGTAGTAGAGCTGAAGTTCTATGAAGAATATCATTCCAAAATTGATATTAGGCTATTTTATTTAAAAAGTCAATAAAAAGTTTTCTCTCAAGAAATTTATTAGGAGAGATGTCAACTGTGTTTTAATGAAATTTCCCATAAAAATAATTCAGTAGACGTTAGCTGGAAAGACGGGACGGAATTAGGGCACCTTTTTTAGAAAAATCAAAATCTGCGTTCTTATAAGTTTTTAATTTTTTATGGTATCACACTAGCCATACAAGTAGGTAAGGAGTTGATAAACTTAAATCAGTTTTTAAATTATTTTTCCTGTAAATAGTTTTCCCAGAATTGAAGATTTTGCTTAGGGGGACGATATTTGGGCACTTTACCATACTGGTTGCAGCTTTGGTCGGCAACCGGCTGTGGAAAAACTGTCTAGTGTATTGCCCTTGTGTCCATTCAGAGGGATAATAAGGTACCCGACCCTACCATAAGGGGAAAAGGGTTAGGAGTTGTTTGCTTTGTAATGCAATAGATAATAATGCGTATTTAGGGGATAACTATTTACAAGTTTTCGTGACCATGCTAAGTTTAAATTGCAGCCAGTTGAAATATAATTAATTGTTTTCTGTATTGCACGCAGATGGGAAAAATCACGAACCGTGTTGTGTACGAGAAAAAATTCCCGAAGCGTGTCGAGAAGTCTGTCGAGGAGAATACACTTTGCAGAGTGCTAGTGTATTGCATCATTATGCATGTTCCCACTACAGCAGTGCAACATTGGCCTGCATTGCCCAGGGTGTGGGTAAGTAGACGAAATTTACTTCCTAATTTGTTTAATTTAAACGAGTATAGATTGAGGTAGTATGGGCGTGGCATGAGAAGAGAGGAGGAGAAGGAGGTCACGTCAATCGCAGATTTTTGTTTTGTTGGTGTTTTAGAGTTGATGGTCATCTGGGCCCCGTCCACTGCATAGTTCTAATGCAGAGTCTGCATAGACACTATGCTGTTACGACGATTTGGGCTTTAGCAGTACCCAGTTTTTGTTTTCATGATGTGTTGGGACCCTTCAGCTACAAAGGCCATTAGAGCCTCATACACTGTGTAGTTCTAATGCATACAGGGTGAATTTTAATAAAACCGACAAACTTCAGGGACTCATTCCTGACTGAAAATGGAGGAAATAGGTCCCATGAACATGTATCTGGAAATGGACGGTCTGCATGCAACGACAAAAAATCGTCCAGGAACACAGTACATAGCGGAATCACATCCACGTCACAGCAGATGTTCAAATTGGCCTCCATGGGATTCAATGCATGCATTCACACGTCATATCATGGATTGCTGCACTCTTTCACACGTTCTGGCCTCTGTCAGAATAGTGTCATTGTGAACACACTGTTGAAGGGTCTGCACATCAGGTAGTGGGTCAGATGCCCCCAGAGGTAAAAATCCAGGTGGTATACCATAATTATTCTAATAAACGGCGCCCTCCAATAACCGGCGCATCTTTCAGCTGAAAAAAATAATAAACATCGCCCTCCAATAACAGGCGCACCTTTCAGCTGAAAAAAATAATAAACGGCGCGCCGTTTATTTCAAAACTGTCTGGAAATGATCGTGCAAGTTAACTTGCAATTTTTTTAATGATTAACCCTTTAATGCTACACATGGGTACTGGTATCATCATCACACCCTTATCCAGCCTGTGGCAGGGTTGGGTCCATTGAACTGCTATGACTGGGAACACCCCAGCCAGGCGTCTGGAACCCGCAGGAATAGTGGTTGGTTGTCTGCAGTGTGGGGATGCCGGCCTACCACACTGTTCCAACACCACATTTTACAACCAAAATATAAATTTTGGCAGGTAAATTAATGCTTTGTCAGTTTTAATATTGCATGGTGTCTGACCTATTGCACAACAACTATACTGCAATAAGGAATCAGGCTCATACCTGAACAGAGGTACTGGTGTACCCCAGGGTTTTTCTTCCTCCTCTCTGTTCTGTGGGTGACCCTGGTGCAATGTGATTCACAGTATTTTCACATGATAGTTTACATGACTGTGACTTATTAGGAAGTTCAACCTAAGCTTTAGTGCAGATATTGTTGAAAGAAAAGTTTCAAAGAGGAAGTATTCTTTAGCATTTAAATTGTTGGCAATTTCTGCAGTTAAGAATGATAGTAATCGTCCTGTGGCTAAACCTCTACAGTTATCTGAATCTTGGGTAAGGATTTAAATTTTAAATGAACCATTGATTATTTTTCTCAATTTCATTTTGCCAATAAATTCAGATGCGAGAATGGCATCAGCAAAAATCAAAATTAATGAAATCAACTTGTCCGGCTAAAAAGTTTCCATTTATAAATTGAAAAAATGATAAACGGCGCCCTCCAATAAACGGTGCAACAAAAAGGCCATTGAAAAAAATAAACGGCGCGCCGTTTATTAGAATAATTACGATAAGTCTGGTGATCTAGCAGGCCATGCATCAGGGCCTCTGTGTCCTATCCAACGTCTGGGGAGAATGTTGTTGAGGTGTTGGCAAAATGTAATGCAGAAGTGTGCTGGTGCTCCATCATGCAGATACCACATAACCTGTCTTATTGCCAAAGGCACATTCTCAAGCAAACCAGGCAGAGGATTTTGCAGGACGTCCAGGTACATTCCTCAATTGAGGCATTGTGGAAAAATAACTGCTCCAAGTATGTGTTCACCAAGAATCCCTGCCCAAACATTAATGCCATCTAATGTGGCAATGATGCATTTCTGGACACATGTTCATAGGACCTTTTTCCCCCATTTCCAGTCAGGAATCCATCCCTGCAGTTTGTTGGTCCTATTAAAATTCACCCTGTAGTCTGCACAGACACTAAAAACGACGATTTTGGTATTAGCATTACCCAGTGTTCCCAAACGGTGTGCCCAACACAATACACCCTCTCTTATCAATCACACAATTGCAAGTTTTCCACAACAAATGCAAAAGGTGGAATATGGCAGATATGTCCCACTCATAATCTGGTTGAGGCTGAAAAAAATAATCAATCAGAATTCCCAGGTGTGAAAAGGTTATGGTGATGAGAGGCAGTCACTGTAAGGATACAATGATGTAAACGTAAAACTGAACCAACTTAAAATATTTAAAGTTTATGTTTTACATAGTGAAACCTCTCTATTGGTCCACCCATGTAATTGGTCCACCTCATAGAAAGGTCCACTTTTTCAAAGAGGGAAAATTCTCTCATAGATGTGCAGTACTGTATATTTTACCCCTGTAATAGGTCCACCCCTGACACCAGTACAAGGTCCACTGTCCAAAATGTGACCCAACCCGTTTAATGGGTCCAAATGTCACCTGAAATTGTAGTGTTTGAAAGGGGGTCATTTTACTGTTATGTGGGTTTGC
Source organism: Trigoniulus corallinus (assembly GCA_013389805.1). NCBI lineage: Eukaryota > Metazoa > Arthropoda > Diplopoda > Spirobolida > Trigoniulidae > Trigoniulus > Trigoniulus corallinus. The sequence continues at coordinate 10,406,658 of JAAFCE010008833.1, forward strand.
TATACAGTGAAACCTCTCTATCGGTGAACCTCTGTAAAGTGATCACCCCCACAATCATCATCATCATCACCCCCATCCCGCCTGTGGCAGGGTCGGGTCTGCGGGTTCTTATCCACAACTCTCATCTATCCCCCACCAAGTCACCTTCCACCCACTCTCCACCATGTCCCTTTGCACTACCTACTCCCACGTCCGTTTTGGTCTTCCCCTACCCCTGGTACTCCCATTCACCTGCAGTCCCACAATGGACCCAATAACTTCCCCCTTCCCCTCCTCATCACATGTCCATGCCACCTCAGCTGGTTCTCTCATATTCTCTGCGATGTTTCCCACCCCAAGCTACATCTAATGTAATCGTTTTGAACTCTGTCGGCACGTGATACCCCACTCATGCAGTACAGCATTTGCCCCTCAGCCACTTGCAGTCTCTTTTCATGGTTCTTCCTAGCTGCCCAACACTTTGAACCACGCAGCATAGTGGGCCTAACGACCGTTCTGTAAACTTTGCCTTTTAACTTTATTGGGACCCAGCGGTCGCACAAGACTCCACTTATCTGCCTCCACTTCAGTCATCTAGCATTAATCCTATGTGTCACGTCAGAATCTATCTCCCCATTGCTCGGGAAAACGGATCCTAAATAACGAGACTCTTGCGCCACTGGTATCACCTCATCCCCACAGTGAATCTCACCCCTGTGTCCCTGGCCACTCCAATTGAAAGCTGGGTACTCTGTCTTCTTCATGGTCATCTATGCAGTTTTAATGTCTTAGGCCCTTTTGTGCATCTTCTTTGGACTACTCAAGCCTTCCCTCATCATCAGCAAATACGAGGCACTGAGGGGCCCATTCCCTTCATCCCGTCAGCAGGTCATCCATTACCAGAGTAAATAGATATGGGCTAAGTTCTGATGCTTGATGCACACCAACCTGCACATTACATTAAGCATTCAGCATTTCCCCATGCTGTCCTCACACTAGCGATGGAACCATCACACTGTACATATGCTGCACTATCCTAATATGGCCTTCATCAACCCCTTTCTATCTCAAAACGCTCCATGCTACCTGACTAGGGACACTATCATATGCAAAGGTCCACTTTTTAAAGAATGGAAAATCCCCCGGTATTTTGGTTAACCCCCCCCTAATCGGTCCACCCCTCTGATGGGTCCACTTTTGTAAATCCCCAGGGGTGGACCGATTAGAGAAGTTTCACTGTAGCTTTAGTTTGGGTGTGACAATTTAATGTAGTGTTGCCAGACTGGTGCACAACACTGTAGCACTGGCAGAATATTGAATGACGGATACAACCACGTATGCTCTGCAGGACACCTGTACTTCGGGGTGCAGCATGGGACATGTGATCCCGCTCCGCCTCCAGCACTCCAACACTGCATACCCGTAGGCATTTCACTCCAGGATTGGGGCATCTAAACGTTGAAGTTCTTGATTAATTTTCACAAATCGGACAGTGGAACATAGGTACATGCGTTAGAAATGTTTTATTGTTGGTTTTGATAGAGTTGCTCCCAGGACCGCCCGAAGACCTGGTGGTTGAACCAATATCCGATAGAGAAATTAAGGTGAAGTGGAAACAACCAACGAAAAACTTTAGTGCCTTATCTCATTACATCCTTAATGTCACCGAATTGAAAGGATTTGATGAACTAGAATCAAGTGACTTAGATGGAGTGAGCAAAATATTCAAATTCATTTCAAAGTAGAGAATGTTGTAAATGGGGTTCTTAAAACGATGCTTTTATATTTTGAAGCCAATGGGAGAAGAAGAGGAATATTTTCCCGATGATGGCAAAATGCCACCAGAGAAACCTAAAATTGAAAGGGAAGGAAGAAAGAATAATTTTGTGGAAAAATTTACAGAAATTAAGGCAAGTAAAATTTCTCAATTTCAAAATTTCAAAATACAGCAATGTTACTGACTGTTGATTGAAGTCGTCAGTGGCTGGTCAGCGCGCCGGTGCAGCGCAACAACCTTGTACTGTGGACCTCCGATTGTCAGGGACCACCGAAAGCATCATATCTGTGACTGCAAAAGACATATACAAGGAGATTTCATCATAATATCCTTATCCCGCCTGTGGCAGGGTCGTTTCTGCGGGTTCTAGCCCTCCATCCCCTTCTCTCCACTACCATTCGCACCGCCATATCCTTGCGGACAACGTGTTCCCACTTCTGCATCGGTCTCCCCCTGCCCCGTGTGCTACCAACCACCTGCATTCCTAGTATGGTCCTAACAAGCTCCTCATTCCCCCTTCTCATTACGTGTCCTTACCACCTCAGCCTATTCTCCCTCATTTTTTTGGCGATGTCCACCACCCTTTGGCTTCCTCTAATGTACTCATTCATAATTCTATCAGCTCGCGACACGCCACTCATGTACCTCAGCATTTGCATTTCAGCTACTTGCATTCTTTTGACTCTTCCTTACTGCCCTACACTCCGATCCATACAGCATAGCTGGCCTAATCACTGCCCTGTAGAACTTCCCTTTCAGCTTGATTGGGGCCCTCCTATCGCACAGGACTCCGCTTGCCTGTCTCCACTTCAGCCACCCCCATTGATTCTATGGGTCGCATCACCATCTATCTCCCCATTGCTTTGGTACATTCATCCTAAGTACCTTACCTCTTGCACCTTTTTCACTAGTTGGCCCTTCGAACGTACGTCACCGTTATTTTCCTGCCCTTCCCAATTGAAAGCTTAATAGTGTCTTCCACATGTTTATCTTTAGCCCTCCCTTTTCTATCTCTCCTCTAATGTCGTTTAGTCCCTTCTCTGTTCTCTGCTGTCGCTAAGTATTCCGATATCGTCAGCGATTACCAAGCATTGGAGGAGGGGGGGGGGCGTTCTCCTACTCCTGTCAGCAGTTCGTACATAACCAGGATGAAAAGATATGGACTAAGTGCTGAACTTTGGCGCACCTCGACTTTCACCGGGAAGCCCCCAATATTACCCCAAGGTGCACAGTTCAACTGTCATCTGCTTAATGCAGCGGACGTCGGCTAAGGCCACTCACACACACAGCAATTTGCAGCGGTCTCTAGTGGTGATCGCATGCTAAGGACTGTGTTTCTAATTAAAACTCAGTAGGCCCAGTGCAGACCATGCCTGCGCAGGGCCTATTGAGTTTTAAACGCTACTGAGCCACAAGCTGCGGCATTGACTGTATCTCGCTACTTGTGGCTGGTGGCGGCGTCTCTGCTATCATCACAAACCCGAGATCAAGTTGCTGCCAGCTGTGGCAGCCTCCGGTGGCCGTGTACAGCGACTAGTGGTCGCCACTTGTGGCCACTGCAAGTGAGTGCCGCTGAGTGTGAATGACATTAAAAAAAACGTTACAAGAAAACTCCCTAATGAGGTTAAAGTTGAATGTATTATATTTTCATACTGTACGTTTTACAGGTTAACGGCACAGAAACGTCCACTGTTTTGAAAGATTTAAAGCCTTATACAATGTATGAAATTTACTTAATATCTGCCAACAATCACGGATCAAGTTTACCAACATATAGACTTCGAGCCCTAACGTTAATGCCTGCTGGTGATGAGCCACTTACGTCAACTAATATTAGTTTGCCCGATTTGCCAAACATTCGCACCTGTTGCGAGAAGAAAGAGTTACCCATGCAACAGTAAGTATGAAATGAAACGTATGCAGAAATTTTCACATTGCTCTAACATTTATACACGAATGTGTTTGTTTTATAGTTGTGTTGATCGGTTTTGCGATCCTCGCCGAATCGACGAAATTAATCTGACTGACATGATGATTTGCGCCCCGTGGGTCACCATAAGCTTACCGTGTTTGACACAAGGACAAGATCACACTCCATGTTGCATACAACGAGGCCTTCCGAGTCTGTGCTTAAATTTGTGTCATGGCAACGTTTCCAGAATCGATTACCAATACTTTCAGTACGTATATAAGTAACTAAGAGAAATAACAGATCCTTTCTGCAGTGCAGGCATGCACAGGCGACATTGTCGTGCCAAGGTCTAACCAAATAAGTAAGGAATATGCTCACGTTTCCGTCATTAAGAGCAGTGGAACAGAACTTATCCTAATGAATGTTGCAAAACATTTCATGAAGGCTACAAAAGCAATTCACACCCAGGCGGCGAAACCTACAGAACGGCTCTTCAAAAAGGAAAGTTTAGGGCTCTTGCACACCAACGTGAAACAATCGCGGCGAATTATTGGCGTCAAAACGCTAACTATGAAGTCCAATGGTCATGTGTACACCGCTGCGAATATATAGCGCCCGCGCTTGCGAAACTGCAGCGAATTAATTACTATCGCTACATGCACGGTTTTAGTCGTCATCGTTGTTCGAATTTTGATAGAACAAGCTGGCGTTCACCGAAAAAGTAATAGAATTAATAAGAACAAGCTGCTCCAAAAAGAACTAAACTGACGCCGAATCCACCGCGTCGCAGGTGAAGCGGCATGTTCCGGTTGCAAAAAATCCGCTGTGACTGCGATTGATTCGCGTTGGTGTGCATGAGCCTTTAACTAAACAGTGATTGCTACCAGTGTTTTAAAGCGCATGCGTATGGTTCACCCTGGGAGATTGTACGTGATCTCAACGTTGAGACAGTCTAACACCTAGAGCAGTGGTTGCCAAAGTTAATCTGTACAGATGCCCAGGGGGTCGATGAGAGTTAAAGGGTCGATAGGTAGTGAGTTAAATGCTTCGTGATACCTAAATTAAACCATCAGTTCTTAACTTATTCAACCCTGATCCTCAATAGATTCCTGGACCTCTCAAGGAGACCTTAACAAGCTCTAGTACGTCACGGCCCAATTCCGTCGTTGTGAGGTAACGTGGTTTTCTTATGAGTCCAATATTGCCCGTTCCATCATAGTCGAGGTGGATAGGTTTCAGTTTCGTTTTTGAAAAACGCCCAAATGCCCCTTTTGTCTGATGAGAAGTAACGTTAAGGACAGGGTGTGTTTTTTTTGCACGGCAAAGAACCCTCGCTCAAAATAGAAAAGCAAATTTCTCAGGGTCAGAACTACTCCATCGGTAAGTTGCCTCTTGTTACTTAAAGCATACTTACTGTGTATACGTCTTTAGAAGCTGCTGCCAAAGGCCTTCCGAGGGTTTCGTTCAGCAAAACATCAAAATTACAACGCTTCCTTTTGCTTTTTTTGACAGATGTCTTCCATATATGGCTATTTTCTCCAACTGTTTGATGGAAGGATACGGAGTTCTTGCAAGTGCTCCAAAGGATTTGACACTTCATCACCACAGCACTCATTGGGCAGTGCTGCACTGGCAACCTCCAGACAAACTACGAGAAACAGTTTTATCATATAATGTACATTACCGGCCCATTTCTGGTGAAGAAGGAGATGGTCTTTATACAACCATTTCAAATACCCAGAGTCCGTATTTGTTGAACAATCTAAAACCTGGAGTAGGATATGAGGTGTATATTCGCGCAGTTAATGAATATGGAGTAAGTCAAGCATCACCTCGATTATTGTTTCAAACTGAAAAAAATGAACCAATAGAGTTGTCGCAGAATACGGATGTCGGCGGCTATAATATGACTGAATGTTGTGCTCAATCTGGAGTCACTTTATCATGTCTACCGTTGTGCAATTTTCACGCTAAACTTTCTGACGTTAAAGATTTGGTGCCAGTGTGCTTAGATGATATGCATAAGATGCTGAGATGTGGTGCTGGTGGACGAAACCACATTCCTTGTTGTGAGGCCAGACAAGTCCATAAACCTTGCTTAGAACTTTGTGCTGGGGTCATTACCCAGGCGTCAACTACGATGGCATCATTTTGCATAGCCGATCTAATAAATATTGTTGAATGTATGGAAGAAGGTAAGTGCATTATGGCCTAGTTGAATACACTGTATTAAAACTGTGCAAGTTGCATAATGATTGGGCTGACAAGTTCGATACGAGGTGGGCGCCCTACGTTTTCAGGTGAAAAGGCATTTTAAAGCAACTCATCCGAGCAGGATCTGTGCTAGAGTCTTCGGGGCCTGCAAATCTCAAATAAACGTCTTTTCCCGTTATTGTTGAAACACAGAGAATGGAGCCCGACCACAGTGCAGGCCTCGAAGTGCGCTTTTCCCGGCCCTGAATCCCAGGCAGTCATTATGCAGACATTCGTTGGCTTATGGCTATTTCAGGAGGTAAAAATAAGCGAACAGAAATCAAGTTAACTGTCACGTTAAAATCGTCAACTAGTGAGTTCCCATCCCATGGATATGGAAGCTATAGGGAGTAAAAGTGGTAGGGGTCAGCCAAGCCAGACATGGCAGCAGCATCGGATTGATCTGGCCATGAACCAATCTCTCACAGCCATTAAAAAATCAACGTATGGTTTTTCCGGAAGGAGAGATTGGAGATATAAATAGACTAAAATTCCGGTCATGTGATGCCCGCATAGTTGATTACATTATTCCTACACGTGCTGTCTCTTTTCATTTGTCCCGTCCTACTCGCGTTTTACTTCTACGAATGCCTAATATTCTAACTAGGGATGAACAAACCCGTCCCACCAGAGGATTGTTGGAGAGGATGGGGACATGAGGTAATTTGGTAAGAGTAATGAAGTTTGTGCCGGACGCATTGGTCCGTGGTTGTAAATTCGATCTGGGATGACGCGGGTAGATACCCAGCTTCAAAAGATCATAGTCCATGTTTGGTTGGAATGTACTAATTGAATATTCCTTTAATACTTCTAGGAACAAATGTATTACCTGGGCCAGTAACGGACTTGGAAGTTTTTGCTGTAAATCAGTCTGCTGTACGATTGGAATGGCAACCACCAGTTGACTCCAATGTATCCTCTTACGAAGTTATTACCAAAATCTGGAATGATGATGCCAGCAGACAGGTCTGTTATCGCCTTCAAAACATACTCTTACATATTTACTTTAGGGATAGAAAAGTATAGGGCAGCAAAGAAAGATCTCTATGCCATCTTCATAGATCTAGAGAAGGACTATGACGGTGTACAAAGACAGATAGTTTGGGAGGCATTACGAAGGAGGGGAGTAGAAGAAGGATTTATCCGAATAATCCAGGATGCATCAAGGTTCAACACTCAGTCCATACATTTTTAACCTCGTTGTGGACGAACTACTGACGGGAGTAGGAGAATGGGCCCCCAATGTTTGGCATTTTCCGATGATATAGGAAAACTTAATAACAGTACGGAACAGGTAGATCTAGGAGGGACTAAAGGATGTTAGAGGGGCGATAGAAAGGGGACGGCTAAAGAGAAACATGAAAAAGACAGAGTATTTAGCTTTCAATTGGGAAGGAGAGGAAAACAACGGTGACGGACGTTCAAGGGGCGAACAGGTGAAAAAGGTGCAAGAGGTAAAGTACTTAGGATCAACGATCCAGAGCAATGGGGAGATAGATGCTGATGTGGCCCGTAGAATCAATGGGGGTGGCTGAAGTGAAGGCAGGCAAGCGTAGTCCCAATCAAGTTGAAAGGGAAGTTCTACAAGGCAGTGGTTAGGCCAGCTATGCTATATTGTTCAGAGTGCTGGGCATTGAGGAAGAGCCATGTAAGTAGAATGCAGGTAGCCAAGATGTGAATGCTGCGGTACATGTGTGGCGTGCCGAGAGCTGGTAGAATTAGGAATGAGTTGATGGTATGGACACGTAATGAGATTAGGGGAGGAGCAGCTCGTTAGGTCCCTCACAGGAATGCAGGTAGTAGGCAGTACCCGGAGCAGGGAGAGACCGACTCAGACGTGGAAGCGGGACGTCCGTGAGGATATGGCTGTGTTCGGGGTGGATGGGGATCTGGTGGGAGATAGGCGGAGGTGGAGGGCTAGAACTCGTAGACGCGACCCTGCCATAGTCGGGATAAGGGTATGATGATGATGATTTAATTTAGGGACATTTAATTTAAATGGTCATATTTTTTTCATTTAGTCAATTGTCGTGAATGATACAATTGCCTACGTCACAGATTTAAATCAGCAACATACTTATGCTTTTTACGTACTGTCTATGAATGAATTTGGTATGAGTACTGCATCGTCTATTGTTCGTCTTAATTTGACGTATGATCATGGAGGAGTTGGTAAGACTCTTTAAATGTTTTCACCAATTAAGTTCTTACACTAAAAATTTCATTCGTAAGCATGGTGTAGAGATAATTTATATTTGAAATGGTTATGCTACATAGGTACACCGAGTGCACCAGAAGCTTTGTCACTAAGAAGTAGAAATGTCACTTCTCTAACCTTCATTTGGCTGCCTCCATCTTATACTCATCCGTTGGATCATCTAAAATATAAGTAAGTCTAGTGGCGGAAATGATTTGCTGATTTTATTTTTCTAAAAAAAAAGAGAGCATTTGAACAGTCGCTGATCAAGCGCAACCTAGTTTTGAGGACCTCTTGTTCTAAATGCTAAATAATGCCGTCAAATGAGTTTATTAAACTTACGAGTGCATTGGTCAATAAATAGATATGAAGTGGCTGATATTGGCAGGCCCCAAGAACACGATTACTCCAGTTGTTCGATGATTCGCCACTGTCCTTTCGAATGTTGCCAGTGCGACCCCTACGTCAGAAGGCCGGCCTGCTGACGAGTTGATATGAAATTGTAATTGTTTCACTCTTACGGGTTGGGGAGCAAGCCAAGCAGCCGTAACAGGCCGAACCCTTAGGAGGCTGCTCGCGGGTGAGGAAGCATTTGCAGCACTCAATGTTCCCTACCAACCACCCATGTTGGCACTAACGTGGGTTTGCGTTGCTTAACTTCAGTGATCTCACGAGAACTGGTATGTCCAGCGCAACATATCTGTTGTAAGATTAGTCACGATCGCTCCTTCTCCTAAGGCGCCGAACATAAAGGAGCACCAACTAGTTAAATTTAAATGGAAGGCATCGTGAAGGCATCAGTTGCTTTTGGGCTACTATGCCGCTTACATGCCAGGGAGTTAATAACATGGGCGTCCGCAGAAAATTTTGCAGGGAAGGGCAAAGTTTCTCTAGTTTCTCTTTTGATCCTGGGGAGGCAAGTGCCCCAGGAAGCCAATGATTCAAATCGTCTCCTACGATAATCTGGTGCTCACGAGATCGAGAGGGCCAAGAGCAGAAACCAAAGGATAGCCTGAGGAGGATAAGAGGGGCAGGAAAGAAATGCCACGTGCTCCTTCTTTCTCGCTGGCGGGAAAATGGTTTTAAATAATAATGATTTATTATAATTTACTTAAAATTTTTCCTGGTTGTTTCATGTTAGGTTGTACTACCGGACTCGGAATCAAACTATTCCACATTCCTTGACAACTACATCATTAGGCGCCCAACTTAACGATCTAGTACCAAATACAGAATATGAAGTTTACGTCACAGCTCTCACAGATAAAGGGGAAAGTCCACCGGCAGAAACACTAAGTGTTTGGACGGAGGCTGCATATCCAGCTTATGTGGAAGTGAGTAAATCTGGTTTTTGACATCAATGGTGACAAACACACGGCTAGATTGCGACTAACTGCCTGGTGTAAATTCAGTCAACCTTAACTTCAAGATCGTCAACTAGTTAGGTCTTTGACATAAAAGAAGGGCGAGTCATATAACTTGTGAAAAACTTGCACTTTTTATCAGATAACTATGAACTAATGCCTCGATCTTCACCAGCACCCTAGCAACACCTTTGCCTTTCGCACCCATTCCAGCCGGTCCACCCCAGAACCTCTTCCAATGTGTGGGTTCCCCAACCTCTCCTGCAGTGATACAGCGCTGGACAGGCCAGTATCACATGCCTGACATCCTCCACTTGATCCCCACATAGATCCACAGCCCTCCTCTCCACCTGTTATCTTCACCATCCTCTGTTTTGTCTTCAGTGGCCCAGCTCTTGCCCAAAACAGAAGTGAGTTCTCCCACGTATTGTCATAATTGCATCGCTCTCTGTGTTAAGTTTGTTCCCATACACCCGCATCGTTTACTTTGCCGTCCTTCCCTCCATACTCTGTCGCCACTGCTCTAACCCCCATTCCTTAACTTTGTCCTATACTAGTCTTTGCAGTGTTGTTGTCCCCTCCTTGCCCTCCCTTGGGTGCAGTGTTATGCTTATCTTCTTTGACATCCTGTTTACCCTCCTCTCCCAGTTGGTAGCTACCCTAAATTATGCAATAGCAGGGGCGGATCCAGAAAGGGGAGCAATGCAGCAATTACTCCCCCCTCAGTGCCTCAATGGGGCCCAACTGATGAGGCATTTTTGCATCGCTTATCCCCGTTGCTATACTGCCATTCCAATCTGTAGTTGGGTAAACCATTGAGGATAGGATATTGTCTAAGGGGCAGTAGAGGATCTATTGCAATTGCTAGCTAGATTTATAGTAAGGGATTCTGAATATTTGAAAATATTTGGGGAGCACTTTTTTTTTTGAAGTGCTCTTTCCCTAATTTGCCTCTAGATCCGCCCCTGTGTAATAGGCAAGCTGTCTGGCCAATCCCTCAGTAAAGTTACGTCTAAATTTCTAGAAAGAAATTGCACCACGAATGCAAACCGAACCACACCTAACACATCTTAGCCTAACCACACGTGACTGAAAGGCTTTTTACACCATACCCTCATCAGATGACAGTGGAGTAACTTCAGTTGTGGCGCCAGGGGTAAGAGGCATTCGAAGCGCCCCCCCCCCCTCCCTTGTTGCTTGTCCTGAGCAGACATGGTACACGTATGTAGGCACTTTTTATTTTGCCGTAAAGTCATCGTGCAAACAGTGTTGCAGCGGCTTATTTCCAGCACGGCGGACAAGGCGCCCCAAGGTGACGCTTTGTCCGGCGCCCAGGGCAATACGACCCCATTACCCCTACAAGTTACACCACTGTCAGAAGACCTGAAATGCCCAGCAGGAGTTGAGAACTTTACTCCTAAACGTGACAGTTGTATGCATTGTCATTTCTAAGATCGACTGAGTTTCTGGTCCCTTCCATTGGAATTACGATTTGTGTTGACAAAATCTTTTGGGAGGTCTTCCTTGTAGGTTGCGGCTCGCCGATTATCTAAAAATGAATTTGTCGGACCGTGTTCATATATCAATTTGACATCACCGTATTATGCTGAAATACTGGTATATATTCCATTAATTGCTTCGAATTATCAATTTTACATCTTTCCAGGTGCCTAACATCCATCCTTCCACAGACATAGAGGAGGGCATGAATGTAACCATCTTATGTGTGGCCATGGGAGCACCCACACCAACTATTTCGATTTTGCTGAATGGAATTTTATATTCCCAGGCGAGAGCTATGCGCCTTACATTGATGGTAACAAATATTAGCCGAGATATGGATACAGTGGTGTGTCATGCAGAAAATGGTGTAGGCACGGGAATGCAGGCATCCAAAAGATTCCAAGTCAGCTGTAGGTGTTCATCGATATTTTAAAAAATAATTATAATTCCTGTAGCAATCGTCATTGTCTAACCACTGTCTGTTGTTATGTAGTCCCCCCTACAATATATAATCCAGAAAAAGTGACAAATACTGTTGGTGAAACGGCAATACTGACATGTTTCATCAATTCATATCCCGAACCACATATGGTGTGGTGGAAAGATGTCGAAGGAAAAGTGGAAGTTATAGGAGGCGATCATCATTTAATAAGAACTGCGCAAGACGTAAGTTCGATAGAAATTATTTCGTCCTAATTGAGACCTTGCCTGACTATGGTCTACCTCAGCAACGCCGACGCGTCGTGCGTCCGTGATTTCAATTTCGATCCTGACTGAGGCGGGTGACTTCTTGGGAGAGAGAGAGAGTGTGTGTGTGTGCGTGTGCGTGAGGGTTATCTTTTACTATAACACCTTACGGCCCTCTGCTATATGTGCGACCCCATCTTTAGTAGTCCAACCTATCCTCAAGCTTATTGGATGAAGGCAGTGCGTCAGACACATCAGTTCTCGTCTGATTACTGAAGTTAAGCGACGCAATCCCACAGCGTAGTGTCTGCGCAGCAGGGGCGGGTCCGGGGGAGGGAGCAGTGCTGCAATTACCCCCCCCCCCTCAGTGCCTCAATGGGGCGCATTTTTCAACTGATGCACTATTCAACTTTGCAACTGATAATTCATTTTTGCATTTGCTATTCACATTTCTATACTGCCAGCAGCGCCCGCTCTAGCACTTATGCCGCCCCGGACAAAAGGACAAATTGCCGCACCTTGAAGCAGCGCTCTGTTCGCGTTCTCTGCTCTCACACTTACAGTCAAAACGGTGCCCCGTACAAATGACGGGTTGCCCCCCCCCCCCCCCCCCGTTAGAGCGGGCCCTGCTGCCAGGCCAATCTGCAGTTGGTTAAACCACTAAAGATAGGTGTTTTGTTTCGTTGGTGTTTTAGGGCCCTTAAACTACAAGGTCATTAGAGCCCCGTCCACTGCGTAGTTCTAATGCAGAGAGTGCATAGACACAACAGTAATGCGACGATTTTTGGGTATTAGCGGTACCCAGCTTCCCCAAGCGGCCACCAATGTTAGCACTCTCTGGGGTTGCGTTGCTTAACTTCAGTGAGCAGACGAGAACCGGTGTATCCAACGTAATAAGCCGCTCCCACTGATGATAGGACATTGTCTTAAGAGGCAGTAGAGGACCTTAGTTTTATACTAAGGGATTATACTAACTAGATTTATACTAAGGATTCTGAATATTTAAAAATGTTTGGGGCGCATTTTTGTTGAAGTGCACAGACTGCATTAGAACTACGCAGTGGACGAGGATTTAATGACCATTGTAATTGAAGAGCCCTAAAACTCTAACGAAACAAAAAATGAAGGCAATGGAGGCCAACCTTTTAAAATGCTACGTTTCTGAACTTTTATAAGACCTCTCTCTGAAATGAAGTCACTCACCCCGGATTGACACAGTAGCCCAGCACGTTACTTGGGCGAGGAGGTTCTCATTAATTTGATTGTTTAAATGTAATATAAAGATTTCATCGGGATAATCCGTTATTTTATTTTGTTAGGAAGATCAAAGCTACGCTATGTACTTGACTATTTTGAACGTAACAGAAATCGATGGAGGTGATTACTATTGCCACGCAGAAAATGAATATGGTAGAGACACAAAAGTGACAAGTTTACGAATTCAACCAGTTGTGAGCATGGAGCCATCCAGTATGAGAGGTATGTCTTGCAATTCGGTTCTTTGTCTAAAGCAGCGGTTCCCAACCTTGAGATTTTGAGTACCACACGCCAGCCACCTTTTGTATATATTTGCAGCGGCAGATGAAGCACTTGGAGGTCCAGGTGTATCATGGTTTCTGGGACTAGTTTTGAAGTTCCCAAGCGCAACCGAGTTTTCAGGCTCCTAATTGGGAAGGACATGGAAATAATAGTGTCATACTCTGTGGGGTCGAGGTGGTGAAAATGTGTAGGAGTTTAAGTACCTAGGATCATAAAAACAATATAGGTGGATGAAGTGGAGATAGGCAATTAAGCTTTTTCACAGACTGTTGAAAATGGGGTACGAGGGTCCTTCAGCTGGCAGCTTATCCCTTGCAGAGAATAGGGTGAGAAATGATCATCCATTAAAATTGAAGGAGATCAGAGCATGAACAGTACTACTGGTTGTATTACTGATCTTTTTCTCCAAGGACCTGCAAGCAGCCGTATTTGTCCAATATGGCAGTTGGGGAGACCAACTCTCATTCCTACATACGTTACAATAAAGCTCCCAAAACCCTAGGCTACAATTCTCGTGGTCCCCCTACAACACTAGTAATGGTGGGGTTTCTTTTCAGGAAGCCCTCCACTTTATCCTCTCCAAGGCTATTCCATTGCCAAATGGTCCTTGGTAAGAAAGACCAGTAATATGGGTATGTCTGTGCCCAAATCTCCTTCAATTTATATGAATGATCCTTTCTCCCTTTATACTCAGTGAGGGACACACTTCCAACCAGAGGTCCATCACACCCCAGCAGCAGCAGTCTGATAAAAAGACTGATGCTGTAAGATATATGCCGCTGGCTTAGTGTTTCCCACCCTAATTCCCTAATCATGTCAGACACGCTCTCCCTGTGAGAAAACCTGTGGAGTACAATTCTTGCTGCTCTCCTCTTTATCCTTTCAATCTATCAAGATAATTCCTGCCTGAAGGGAAACCAAATTGGACTACCAAACTACCGGCCCTCCCAACCAATTTACTAATATGATCCTTCCAGGTACCTTGACTATTTAAAATTATTTAAAATTACTCAAAATCAAGTAGCTTCCTAGATCTAGAATTTTCTTGGTGAGGATAATGCGAAGAAGTTTCTTCAAGAAGGTGCCATTATAGCAGGTATGCAGGTATTCCTTGAAATTAGGAATGAGAGTCATTCTCTCCACTGGCAATTTGACTTATCAGGGCTGCTTGCTGTAAATTCAATTAGAATTAGAAAATGGAGTGCCATTAGCTGAATAGCACATGCTACGGTACGTGAGTATAGTGTTGAGAGCAGATAGAACTCAAAAAAGATTAGAAAGAATAGATTGAAGTGATATGGGCATGTTATGAGAAGGTCCATTACTGGGATGCAGATTATTGTAAGCACTCGGGGCAAAGGAAGACGGGAGCAGTCACGTCACGTCAACAAACACTTAAGCCCTTGTACAGAATGCGGATATGCTTATCGTAATCCTGCATTACTCAAGTTTGTTCTTGTGCCCCAAAAGCACCAAGTGCGCCCCTCAGGTTGAGAATCGCTCTTCTAACATATGCATGCTCACTTTAATTGTATTGCAGTAATTTTAAATCTTCATACATGTTTACTTTAATTGTAGAATGCTGTATTCAACAACAAGTACTTCCTGAGTGCATGGACGCTTGCAAATTAGATTTGGATGTTGAAACCCTAGGTACTCAAAGTACAGCATGCATTCCTGACATTCATAAGCTGATGTACTGTGCAGCAGGTAAAATCTTTTCAATAGAAAATCCAACAAGCATATGTTCCATCAATCAGACAACTTTTTCCTCGATCGGGGGGGGAGGGAACACGTGCTCATTTGCCTTCTGCCCCTTCTGCAGACTCCTATATCTACCTCAGTTAAATAGAAGAGCTGTGGTAAACTATGGGATTGAAAGGAAATCTTTTGAAAATGTTTGTCAGCGTCCTAATCATTGTGGGAATATCAGGGACCGTTGGTCCACTGGCGGCAATATAAGTCAATAATCCATTCCAATTTCTTCTTTGAACAGATGGCAGTGATCACCGCCGATGTTGCTTAGGATGGGGAGTTCCTAGACGTTGCATTGGTTGGTGTCAAGGAAAGTCTATACATCACAGTGCCATGTGCATACTTGAATGGAGCAAACAAATCATGTCGTGTTTTGTAGAAGGAAAAGGTACGTCTTTTAAATCACCCTCTATTAAATTTTAAGATTTACGTTATTAAAATCTGTGCCCCTCTTTAACGGTACGCACTATACTGATGGCACTGAAAGTGTGGTAGGCAGGTCCTACAAAATGTCACTAAGCGTCGGTGCCACACAGATCAGACAATTGATAAACCAGCGATTCTCAACCACTGTGCCACAGCACTTTAGTGCAGGGCTGTAACTAGGGCGTGGTGAAGAAGGCGGCCGCCACGGGCGCAACTGGGTTTGGGGTGCAAAATGTTTAAGTTTTTTGTCATTATTGGGTTATGGGAAGCGAAAGTTAGACACTTGCCACAGACGCTTCATACCCCCGTTACGGCTCTGCTTTAGTGTGCCGCGAGATTGATGAAATGTGCCGCTACTGCGAATACCCATACATAAGCGACGTCAGACAAGTAGTTCAATCGGTTCTGCCTTCCAGGAGGGACTGACTATACCAATGGGCATGAATATTACAGTTCCCACTACGGCCTAACAAAGCTATGTAGTAGTTTAGTCTACTTATTACCTGCTTGATGTGTGCAGATGCTGGTGCTGGACCTGTCCCAGATTAATTTAAATACCACTATTGCGGATTGTGGTGAATAAGACTGTCATCAACACCTACGGAACCTACTGTTTAAGAGTTGATCTGGGATTGCGTCATTCCTTCACATGGGACTTCATAGTAGCAGCTGTTTTCCATGCCATTCTGAGAGCCGACTTTCTCATTATGGCCTGGTGGTCGACATGAGTAGGCAGAAGCTGTTTGACCATATTAAGGCCTACTAGTTTGGAGGTTTCTGGTACAATCAGAAGCGGCTTGTGGGGCAGGCAAACCTAGGCGGCTGCCTAGGGCGGTAAATTTCATAGGGGCGGCTGATTTCAGAGGTACTTCCTTGCCATGCAGTCTGTCATTCATTTAAAATGTTCATAATCCTGGGGTTCCAAAATTTCTCTGATTGGTTGGGCCTTTTCTAAATGTTGGTATTGGGACAAATGCCAAGCACGTGAGGGACGCTTGGACAATTTAAACTGTATTAGATTCAATGGGGGCGGCGGCGATGCACTTGCCTAGGGCGCCTGAAACTGACGAGCCGGCCCTGGGTACAATGATACGTCAGCCGACATATAGCCGGTTTTCAAGCATCACCCCAAACGTTGGCGAACAGTATAGAGCACTGCCGGAGGAATTTTGATATATTATGGCACCTCGTCTAGCCACAGTACCAATTGCACACAATTTGGAAAGACTGCTCTATATTTGCAGATTTACTACCTGGCCCACCACAAGAGGTTGTAGTTGTACAAATCAGTACTTCTGCAGTCAAAATAACATGGAAACAACCTTTGAAAAACCCCAATACTGTCGACCACTATAGAGTATCATGGAAAAAAACATCTCCAGGCCGATTGATTAAGGTAATAGGCGGTTTCGTGCATTACTTAAAATATTGTTTTAGTATTATGACTTATGTATTCGATTTCTTACAGCATAACAACGAGACTCAAGAGTTAGAAATAATTATTAATAACTTGGTAATGGGTGCATCCTATGAGTTTTCAGTAAAAGCCATCAATCGCCGAGGGAGCAGCTCGCAATCTAGTCCTGTAAAAATTGACATTCTTAGTAAGTAGAATATGCTTTGTAGTATGTACCCAGGGCCGCTTTATTAAGTTCTTGAGGCACCGTGCCTAGAACCTACCAATACGGCCCTGGTAATACCCATGCATTTTGTGCGTCAGCTGACTAACTCTTTACACTTCAAATTTTAGATGAAATTGAAAACTTTGCCAGTATTGCAGGTAGGTTGGCTCACCCTTTTATTCATTGTTGTCGAAAATCAATTCTCCATTGCAAAGTCTTCTGTTTTCCATGAAAATATTGAAGTTCTTGAAATTTGAAATAAGACTTGTTAGGGTTGGCAGTAGTACTGCAAGGGTTGTGGCGACAACTAGCATTTCCATTTTCTCTCCTCTCTGTGTGTCTGCTTCTACCTCCCTCTCTATCTGTCTTCCCCCTCTCTCTTTGGGGGCGGCAAATTGTTTTGGATACACCAGTTCACGTCTGATCACTGAAGTTGAGCTGAAGTTAATCACTGAAGAACGCAACCCCAGCTAGTCGAAGAATTTGTAGATATTATCAAATCAGTAAAAATTCTAAGAATTGCTATATTTTGGTTTTTTTATGTAGACAATAATGATGGACAAGTGGGACTTGCTGTTGGTCTGGTGATTGCAATTCTCATCATCACATTAATGGCTGCAGTGGTTTATCTATATTATAGGTTCGTTTTGAATATCACATTAATGTTTCTCTATACCAATGTCAAATAATTGTTGGTCACACAATACTGATTATAAATTATAGGAGGCGTGGATCGCATTCCAGTGCAGGCGGAGTTTCATTTGAAAATCCAAGTTATATGAAAGACGGTACTTCAGACACAGTTCAGGTAACGGAAGCCAGTCTCTAGTGTCTCCAGTAGCGTACCGGCACAAGGTGCAATGTGTGCAACACACACAAGCGCCCGGATATTAAAAGCGCCAAAGATGACAGGGGAGAAGAAAATATTTCCATTTGCTCCAAGCATTTATAAAAGGTGCAATTCGCAATGGCTTTTTTCCAAATTGCATAAATTACTTTTCTCCTAGTGTCACTTTTGTTTTATATAGCAATTTTGTATTAGGCGAGAGGACTGGGATAGGGGCGCCAAATAATGCCTTGCACACAAGCGCCAGACACTACTGGCACGCTACTGAGTGTCTCAGTTGAATTTTTGTAAACATACTGTAATTGTGAACATTTTGTTTGATCTGTAAAGATAAACAACGTTCAAGAAAGTAATGGTGGTCTCCACGCTGGCGATGGCTGGAAAACTGAAACGCTTCATGTTGCTGATGTACCACCAACTGGGCATTATGAAGAATTGAAGAATGAAAATTCACATTTTAAACATTCCAAGGAAATCCGTTGACATAACTATTGTTATAACTAAAAAGGAAGTTTTATCTGCGTTCCATTTATATGATTTTAGCACATTAGGTAGGGTGAAAGGGAACTCATTCACTCTATTTGTCACTTGCCACATCAATGATCTGATTCACATCATTGTAGGCAAAACATGTTGTTCTTCTCCTAATAGGAGATGTTAATCTCGTTTTCATTTGTAAATAAAGAATTAGTAGAAGTTTCTTTTAAAACAAAAATGCATTACTTTCCAAACTGTCGACGTTGTTCGTACGACTTCTTTCTAATACACAAGTGAACATTTTGCTATGTGGGTTTCATGACCATCCATCCATATGGACTTTGAGGGCCATGTTCGGTGACTAAATAAATTGACAAAGCTTTTTGTCTCCATTAAAAGCTTGCTTTCCGTCCAGTAAAGAACCGCCAGTGGTTCCTGGTTCGACATTGGCTCAGAGTGGGTTGGCGTATTTCAGGCGAGAGAAAAGCCTGGAGTGTGATTTCTGTCAAATTTCGAAGTAAATCCGTGCTCCAGTATGGAGTACGATGTCATTTGCACGTAAAAGAACCCTTCCTATTTTGCAATGGGAAAATGATGCAAAATTCCCAGGTGTAGGAGCTCGTCCCCTTGCGTTAATGGCAGTGCCGTAACGGGGGTATGAAGCGCCCGTGGCGGCCGCCTTCTTCGCCACGCCCTAGTTACGGCCCTGGTCAATGGAGTGCCATATACCAGGGGTGACCAACAAGTCGATCGCGAATGTGTTGACTTAATACAGTCGAACCTCGTTATAATGTGCCCCATTATAGTGGACGATATGCCTATAGTGGACGATGTCCTCAGTCCCTTCCAAAGTTCCTATGCCACCCACACTGAAAGAACCCGTTATAGTAGATCCCCGTTATTGTGTATAGTGGACGATTCATGTGTCCCCATCAAACATTTTGTATGTTAA
>JAAFCE010008833.1:10430682-10448081 GCA_013389805.1 Trigoniulus corallinus
ATTTAACAGAGTCGTGCTAAATGCTAGTAAATGAGGATTCCGTTGTTAAGACCATTAGTGTCTAAATTGACAATGTTTCAAACAGGACAACATTCTCCTTATGTTACAAAAGCCCGAATGCTTCAAGACTTGAAACATGATGATGCAAAATGTGAGGCAGTCGTTCGTGATGGACGTTTTCTTCTTTATCATAAAGGTCTTCCTTTGCTAAAATTAAATCATGATGTGACTGCTAATGCCATGCCAACAGCTGAAGTAATGAAGTTCGACTTTTCTTGTAAGTAATATGCACGGAAAATAACTACTTTGACATACTCCAACAGTTACTGTACAGAATTTCAAACTTGTACATTTTCTACTATACAGTACGTACAGTTTAATATGAAAAGGGAGAAATTGAATATACAACGTAGTAAAAATTTATCTAGTTTCTTTCATTGTACATTAGTAAACGAAATATCTTAAAAGTGATTGTTAAGATTGTGAGTAATATCAATTAATTTATCAAATGCTAAGAGGTTGAATTGATAAAAATTTCAATAAGACTGTCCCAAAGTAAGTTTTGAAAAGCTGTAATAAACTTTACTTTCTATTTGATTCTGAATAGGAACTGCTTATTGCATTGGACACACCTGTTCTCGTCTGATCACTTAAGTTAAGCAATGCAACCCCAGTCAGTGCTAACATGGGTGGTCGCCGCTTGGGAAAATTGGGTACCGCTAATGACCTTGTAGCTCAAGGGCCCTAAAACGCCAACGAAACAAAAAACTTGATCCTGGATAGCATGCAGCCACAGCACCCTTAAACTCGAAGTTAACTTTAGCTAACCGTCTGTGTTTATAATTAAAAGTATTAACTACAGTATGTGCAGAACCAACCAGGAAATGGAGAGAACTTTGTATTCTTCAGAGTGACAAGTTGAGTGGAAAAATGATTTCTATACTTCTTAACTTAACCTTCCGTCCACAAGGTGACGATTTCTGGCACACACTACAAGGTGGGGTCTGTCATTACCCCAAAAATTACCCCCATTTTTTCACGGCTTAAATATTCAGATTAAGGGCATTATTTTGGATATTGAATTAAATACCATCCATATAAAGCTTTAGCAATGAAAATAATTTTGAAACATGCTTTAAAAATTCTATATTACCCAAGAAGACAAGACATCATCATCACCATACCCTTATCCCACCTATGACAGGGTCGGATCTGCAGGGTCTAGTCCTCCACTCTTGCCTATCTCCCACCAGGTCCCCATCCACCCCAGACGCTACCATATCCTAATGGACATCCTGCTCCCATTGCTGCCTTAGTAACCAGTGTTTCTGACCAGCCAATCATTTTGTTACTAACTTGGGTTGTATTGCTTAACCAGAAATAAAATATGCTGATTACTTATGAGACCTGCCACTTCCGTAGATAGGTAAAGGAAACATCGGAGAACAGGTACTCAAAGTTGGTTATGATTGGAGAAAGTGGTACATGTGCAGACACAATTTTGCACGTCTGGGGTTTGCCGAGACCGCAGGATGGAAGGTTAATCAAGACTAGAATTAGAATTAATAGCAAGCCAATCAACATAAAATAGTGATAAGAAAATTATTAGCGACCTGCGCTAGGCAAAGTGCACGTTTCATGGTTTATTTAATCTATTCGTGCTGCAAGCCTGCAGTCAGTGCTTTATGGCGTATTACAAACAAAACTGGGCTTACTAGACATATTTAGGAGAATAAAACTAACTAATATGTTTGAATTATTCCAGATCTGATGCAGTTTGTCGGTGAAGATGTAATATTGTCTAATTCTGTTCTTCTGGATGTTGTCACATCGGATTTCAAAGCTCTCTCTGCTCTCCTGATTCCTTCTGAACCATTAACTATATCCGACAACATAGAACAAAAAACTGGCTTAACGTTTTGCGATATGCGAACAGCGATATTTGCATTGTCAGCGAAAGATTCGGCAGTGATTTCACAGGTTACGCATTTTATAATGTAATTTTATAATGTGATTTCTTGTTTTCAGTCTTCCAAGAGCTTCTATTTATAAATCACATTAAAGGGTGACTGCTCAAGTACTAGCCGAATGCATACAGTTTTCTGCTTGTGATTCTCTGCTTATAAAATACACCGTTGCAATGTAGATTGCCATGTTTAATTGTCAGTTAGCTGCACGCAACAAACATCACCCTTTACCTTTTTATCTGTTTTGGCCTGTTGCCTTTCATTCTTATGTTTTTTGTTGTTTTATCCTTGTCTATACTTTGACCTTTGCCTTATTGGCCTGGAGTTTTTCAATAACCGAAGTAGTTGTGGGCCTATAATCACCAACGAAACAAAACCCAACAAACGACTTCTTTGTAATTTATTGATCTCATATCGCATTTACATGCTCGCGAGTAATCGCGAGGCGAGTTGTTCGACGAACGTGTGAACACGCGTTTCACTAACGGGTTTAGGAGTAAGCCAAGCAGCCATAACAGGTCAAATTCTTAGGAGGCTGCTCACGGGAGATGAGGAGGTGGGTGTAGAGGATGTAGGAGACGGGAAATTTGCAGCATCCAAAGTTCGCTACCAACCACCCATCTTGGTACTAGCGTGGGTTTCCGTTGCTTAGCTTCAGTGATCTCATGAGAACTGGTGGTAGCGGCGAGTTGCGTTGGACACACCAGTTCTCGTCTGATCACTGAAGTTAAGCAACGCAAGCCCAGTTAGTACTGACATGGGTGGTTGCTCGGGAAAGCTGGGCACTGCTAATACCCAATAATCGTCGCATTAGTGTAGTGTCTGTGCAGTCTATGCATTAGAACTATGCAGTGGACGGGTCTCTAATGACCTTGTAGTTGACGGGACCTTAAACAGCCTCGCCTCGTGGTTCGCCTCGCCATTCGTGGCGCTCGTGTTGAAAGCGGTCTTTCGACAATCGCGCATGTGTGAATAGTCATTCGTATCGAAAGAATGAATGCGAACGTTTCGACGAAAGTCTCACCTCGCGATTACTCGCGAATGTGTAAATGTGGTATTAAATGTTTTCGGGGCCAGTATATGTCACTTTAAGGAAGTTCCCTACTCTGGACATTCTGATAAGTAGCCATGTACCTGTAACATTAGTGACAAAAACTGTCGTAATTGTTGTAATAAGGGTTCCTTTTAATTTTTAGTGGGTGAGATCATTAAAACTCATTTGCAATCGAGTTCAGTAATAGGAGGGAAACCGTATCACCTGCAAAACGAAGGTCATATTCAGTGTCGAACTTTATGCAGCGATTTAATTCCAAACAACAATGAAAGCGGCGTAGACTTTATTCTGTTTAATCCTGGAAGGAATCACCCGCAGCAGCCCTAAACCCGGGGCTAACTTTAACCGTGTTGCTAAAAATGACGACAGCATAATTAGCAATCTTGCACATGAAGTTGAAAATCACACAGATTACTCCTAGAAGGTACGTCACGTGCAAAATCGTTATATTCAGCCACTTTTACATTTGCATTGAAGCCCCAAGGGAGCGGCTGTATTGCGTTGGACACACCAGTTCTCGTCTGATCACTGAAGTTAAGCAATGTAACCCCAGGTGGTACTAACATGGGTATTTTCAGCTAGTTCTAACATGGGCTACTACTAAATTAGGTACCGCTAATACCCAAAAATCGTCGTATCAGCGTAGTGTCTGAGCAATCTATGCATTAGACCTATGCAGTGGAAGAGGCTCGAATGACTATTTGAGTCGAAGGGCCCTAAAACACTAAGGAAACGAAACAAATACGAAGTACTGGAATATACCTCCTCATCTCCCGCGGGCAGCCTCTTAAGGGTTCATCCTGTTATGGCTGCCTGGCTTACTCCCCAACCCACGAAACTAATCCAATAATCCATTTTGCCCCTCTGAATGGACACAAGGGTGATATATTATTGTCGACCAAAGCCAGTGGCATAGCTTGTAGGGGCAATAGGGTCAAGTTGCCCCGGGCGTCGGACAAAGCGTCATCTTGGAGGGCGCCTTGCCCGCCTTCAGGAAATCAGCATGTGTGTACGACGACGCGGGCGCATCGAATGCCTTTTGCCCCGGCGTCACATCTAAAATTAAGCCACTGACCAAAGCTGCAAGCCCTATGCCACCCCGACGTCAAGGGGGAGAGCTCCTCCACCTGGAAAATTTTGCCTCATCTACCCATTGTATAGTAGAGAGGGTTCTTTTACGTGTCAATGCCATGGTACACCACACGGGACCCCGGTTTTATTTCTTATCCTATAGAAGGTGCACTCGGGGCCTCCCTCGCACAATGGAAGCCAACTCACCTTGGTTAAGTACCGAACTTAGAACTACTGACGCAGTTACCAACCGTGCTACCCCCTGCGCCATCGAGGCGGGTAATATACCATAATCACCAAAGTTTAGAATCACCCCAGTCAATCATCCAAAGTGATCAAAAAGATGAACATGATCCAACTTTGTTCATCTGTCATCCTGGATGATCCCTTTGAGGGAATCATCTAAGATGATCACGAAAAGTGAACCGTGTAAAACCGGCTTTAAACAAAGTTTGCAATTCATCAATTTGGAGGTAAAAGTCGTGGTCTAGTGTGGTATGTCACCGGAAAAACTATAAGCCCTGCCAATGTTTCCTCTAAGCTGCGCTAGCGTGCGCTGGTGAAGTTTTGGGCTCGTAGCATAGTGCAGTAGCGGTCATTATGGCGAATAAAACTGCTCGCAAGTTTTTGATTTTCACTCGAACCAGCAATTCTTTTAGAGAACATTGGGTGCCGCTACATCTTTTCTAATGCAGTGACATAAAATGATGAAACAAATTCAAATCAAACTCGTCCGACATGAAAAATGTTCGTTAACCATTTTCCCATTACATAAGATCAATTAAATTCTTATATTGAGGACTCATTGTTTAATGACTAATATTGCTTCGCAGTGCTGCTACCGAAAAGTGCTTTGTAAGTGCCTTGAGCTTTATTTGGTAGAGTTGAAGAACGCAGTAAAACTAACAATTAACAACCAAACATTTATGAATATGAATATGTAATCCTTTGTGACGGATACCTTGCTGGCGAGATCTTTTCATGCTAGACCCATATGCCCAGATCTCCACCAGCACCCCAGCAACACCTTTGCCTTTCGCATCCATTCCAGCCGCTCCACCCCCAGAACCTCTTCCAATGTGGGGGTTCCCCAACCCCTTCTGCAGTGATCCAGTGCTGGGCAGACCAGTATCACATGCCTGACGTCCTCCACCTGATCCACATCAATCCACCTGATTTACTGTATGTGAAAGACATCCAGATAAAACATTTAGTAAATTAAGTAAATTAAACACGACTACGCTTAGTAGTTATAAGAAGTTGTGAAAAACTTCTTTTTTAAAACCAAATAAATGCCCAGGTGTCAAATAACTGCCCATGGATTCTTATTCAGCACTTTCCAATGCAATTTATTCATGTCTACACCAGGGGTTAGCAACCTGCGGCTCAGTAGAATCATACTTGTGGCTCTTAACTGCAATATTGCAATTGCCAAACAAATATAATAATCCTGCGCACACATCAAAATGTGTGGCGGATTGCATGCATGTAAACCTAGCTTTAGCTAACCTTGCTCTCCGCACTAACCGACACCACACTCAAAACCGAAGCTAATAGAAACAGAAGAGTTACCAGGTCACTGGGAGAATTTTCATTAGCTTTGGAATTCATTGCCTGTTAGTAACTGGTGTATGTGGTGTGCGGATGTATGTACTTATATTTGGCTCTTTAAGAAAATAATTTATCACATTGGGAAAAAATGGCTCCTAACTCCAGAAAGGTTGCCAACCCCTGGTGTGCACGAAATCTTTTGTGATAACCACTGTAAAGTGACCGACCGTTGCATTTTGTTTTTATTTTTCTTGTATCCTATGATTAAATGTCAGGAATTATATTTATCAAGGGAAGCGCTCTACTATATTGGAATAGAAATACAAAATACTGTTCTCGTTGTGGACATAAAACTCAAAAGAATTTCGCTGGATCACAAATGAAATGCTCATCATGCAATTATATCTACTATCCTCAGGTATTATTTTCATAATTATCTATGTTATAACTTTGATAGAACAAAAAATGTAACAGTTAAATTCTTTATTGCAGTTATCTCCAGTATCCATCACTTTAGTTACCAATCCCGCTAATGACAAGTGTCTTTTAGTTAGACAACCAAAACATATCAAAGGAATGTATACTGCTATCGCGGGATACATCGAGCCTGGTAATTTATTTATTACAATATTATATACGCAGTAAATTATGACATTAACAACGAGAGTATAGGCAATGGACTTTGTGGACAAACACTTTCCAACATTTCGCCCTTGTGTCCATTCAGAGGGACAAGATAGGTACCCGACCCTTCCATAGGTGGGAAAAGGGTTAGGAGTTGTTAACGTCATAGTTAAAATTTTGAATCGTAATAATCACTGATAATTCAAATAAAACTATTCTTCAACACAGGGGTGTCAAACCCGTAACAATGAGGAATCATTTTGTGAAAATGTAAAATTGACGCGGACTGCAGGAATTGTCTTATTGCTGCTTTTTTCCGCTTTCAAATTTCAGGTCCCCACATCCCCGGACTTCATTTTGTTGATGTTTTAGGGCCCTTCAACTACAAAGGTCATTAGAATCCTGTCCACTGCGTAGTTCTAATGCACTCTGTCGTGACGAGTTTTGGGTATTAGCAGGACCCACTATGTTAATTTAAAGAAATAGGAAGTAGTAACATGGTTACAACATGAAATCAATTTCTATTAATGCATACAGGATTTAACACTAAGAACTCGTATTTGAAATTATTTAAAAAGCTAACTTGTTTTTGAAAAAGTGATTATATTTTTATTTTGCTGGTGTTTTAGGGCCCTTCAACTACAAGGTCATTAGAGCCTCGTCCACTGCTTAGTTCTAATACATGTTTGTTTGTTGGTGTTTTAGGGCCCTTCAACCACATGGTCATTAGAGCCCCGTCCACAGTGTAGTTCGTATGCAGAAACTGCACAGGCACTACACTAATGCGACGATTTTTGGATACTAATGGTACCCGGTTTTCCCAAGCGGCCACCCATGTCAGTACTAACTGGGGTTGCGTTGCTTAACGTGCCGAACCCAATAAGCCGCTCCTTTTACTTTTATTCCAATGTTAAGTACAAATTTTCGAAATGAGTTTGGAACACTATATTTGGTAAATGACCGCCTCGGCTGTTTACAGGGCGCGGCGAGTTGCGTTGGACACACCAGTTCTCGTCTGATCACTGAAGTTATGCAACGCATGCCCAGTTAGTACCAACATGGGTGGTCGCTCGGGAAAGCTGGGTACTGCTAGTACCCAATAATCGTCGCGTTAGTGTAGTGTCTGTGCAGTGTATGCATTAGAACTATGCAGTGGACGGGTCT
Organism: Trigoniulus corallinus; assembly: GCA_013389805.1. Lineage (NCBI taxonomy): Eukaryota > Metazoa > Arthropoda > Diplopoda > Spirobolida > Trigoniulidae > Trigoniulus > Trigoniulus corallinus. The sequence goes on from JAAFCE010008833.1 coordinate 10,438,114, forward strand.
CTAATGACCTTGTAGTTGACGGGACCTTAAACACCAACCAACAAACAAACAATCGGCTGTTTACAAATGGTGATTGTTCAATTGAGTTGTTCAAAATATGAGTTCTTATTTCAAAACCCTGTACAATTTGGTACCTGCAAATAAATTTTTGTAAGTCTTTGCGAGACACGGACCACAAGTTTGACCGCTGTACATCTGTGAAATCCTTGTGACGATTATGATGCAAACTCGGAAATGACTATCTATCGAGTTGTCGCTTGGAAAGGGGCGATGCATGTTCTTTTCCTACCATTTACAGAGCATGAGCTGTTTCAGTTCTTTGAGCACTTTTATTGCTTTTTAACAGGAGAAACTTTAGAAGATTCTGTATCCAGAGAAATAGCTGAAGAGGTTGGTCTAGACATCGTTCATCAGGAATATCTTTTCTCCCAGCATTGGCCTTTACCAACAAGTTCACTTATGCTTGGATGTTTAGCAGTGGCAAATTCTGAGCTAGAGGTAAATTTCATCTCCCTAATAACTGTCAATGTTATTGTATGTAACACATGTACAATTTTAGTCTTTCTTTAAAAAAGTGAAATTTTACGTCGGCCACTTTGTCAGTCTTTTTTAAGTACTGCTTTATAGATGTTCTTTTTTTGGTTTTGTTTTAGATAGTTATTGATAAGTACGAATTGGAAGATGCCAAGTGGTTTTCGAAATCACAAATTCAAGGTGCCATAGAAAGACAACATAAAACTCCTCTGGCATTTACAGATTCTGATAAAGATTCGTCCAAAATTTGGATACCACCAAAAGGTGCTGTGGCGCACGATTTAATTCAATATTGGCTAGCAAAGTCTTGAATTGCTAAAACATGGTTTACAAAATATTAAATTATCAGGACAGTGATAACTGTAAAAGAATCAAATGCCAAATTTTTAAATATGGCAACGCAATTCAAACGACACAGAATTATAACTAGTAATATTTTAAGACTTCAAAGTAATTTTATTTCTTAATGAAATCGTAACGGGAATTTCTGGATATTTTGCTCAATATGTAGCCAGTGATAAACGTTTATGATGCTACTTGTTACTTATTCTAAATCTTTATTTTGCTATTTGTCATTGCAATATGCCTTAAATGTACAACTTTGCTCTCGATGGAATGAATTTAAAATGTCGTAATTTTTATCTTTGTTTTAAATCTTTTATCAGTCATGTGAGTTATCCATCCTACTGCACCTTAACCTGCACTACATTTTCTATGTTCGTGGTGTGGAACATCCCCAGACTTCATTTTCGCTGATGTTTTAGGGCCCACTGCGTAGTTCTAATGCACGTCTGCACGGACACCACCCTGTCACGACGAGTTTTGGGTATTAGCAGGACCCAGTGTTCCCAAGCGGTCACTAATGCTAGTACTATCTGGGTTTGCGTTTCTTAACTTCAGTGGTCAGACGCAGGGCCGTAAAGGCGAAGAAGGCGGCCGCCACGGGCGCAGCTAGGTTTGGGGGTGCAAAATGTTTAAGTTTTTTGTCATTATTGGGTTACGGGCAAGCGAAAGTTAGACACTTGCCACAGGCGCTTCATACCCCTGGTCAGACGTGAACTGGTGTGTCCAACGCAATTCAGCCACTCTTCCACACTTGATATGCATCGGCCCTCCATGGAATGCGTGGATTTAGAAATGTTTAGACCACCGCTGAACATCTCATGGATCCCTTTCCTGGATCTCCACCACTGAACATCTCATGGTCTGTAGGATTCTTTCTGCATATACTGTACGTATGAGGCCTATTGGTTGATTAACCCCGAACTCTCCAATGCTGAGGATCATTTACTGATGTCAGGAGATTAAACTCCTAAACGAAGGAATTTTGCTGATCATCTGGGACTCTCAGCAGCTTAGTGGAAATGTGGTTCTCCATGGATGTAGGCTTCACCTGACTTAGGTTGGTGACTTCTTTTTGTCAAGAGAGGTACTGACGAAGAGAAAAAAGCTGTAGCCTGGTGTTGTGAATACCATGCCATTCACATAAAAGAACTACAAAGACGCAAATATAAATACGTGTTGATTGGCAAAGTATCCAGACGTAACGGGTCCCCTTCCTACCCCCGGCGTCAGTACATTATGTCCAAAAGTAGACGAGCGGCGAATTGCTTTGGACACACCCGTTCTCGTCTGATCACTGAAGTTAAGCAGCGCAACTCCAGCTAGTACTAAGATGGGTTGCCGCTTAGGAAAACTGGGTACCGCCAGTATCCAAAAAAATCGTCGCAATTGTGTAGTGTCTGTGCATTTTCTGCATCAGAACTACACAGTGGACGGGGCTCTAAGGACCTTGTAGTTGAAGGACCCTAAAACACCAACAACAAACAAACCAAAAGTAAAAAATCCGATTTTAAGAATCGAATAATCCAACCAAATGAACAGAATACTACAGCAGCCACGTTCATAACATAGCCCGTGGGCTGTAGGTGATCCAATTGAAGTTTTTCATGGGTGATTATGAAGTGTTCAGGCTCTTGGGCAAGGGATTGTCAAGTCGTCATGGGATCGTTCAAGGCACTGTGAACAATACCTCTCTTTGCTCTTGTAGTGTGCTCGCTATGCAGTCCAGACCTGCCTTTGTTTTCAACAATCCCAGTTTCTTCAAAAGCAACTCCTAACCCTTTTCCAGGCAGGGTCAGGTACTCATCCCGCTCAATGGACAAACGGTAGATATATTAGATGCTTATTTATCGGCGGTCTACTTTTGATTGGACACTCCACCGACGCCAGGGGGCGAGCTTCTACCCTTGGGAATATTTCCGTCATCTAACTATTGCATAGTAGAGAGGGTTCTTTTACGCATAAACGACATCGTTCATTAAACGGGATCTCGGGTTTACTTCAGGAAAGCGTACTCGAGGCCTCTCTCAGCCCGAGCCACTGACACGATACTCGAGCACTATCTTCTATGCCACCGAGGCAGGTCAATTCCAGTTTCATCATTTTCCTTAATTATGTACCGGATACTTGAGAATGAATTTTTAACAGTTTAGATTTGATGACATTTCAAGAAAGAAACATTGGTCTAAGCTAAATTGGTATCACTTGCTTGAAACGATCAAACATTACTTAATTAAAAATCCAGTCAATTTAATTTTATGCAAATACTGCTATGAGATTTTAAGATCTGCAAATACTTTTTTGGTGACTGTATGTTACTGTATCTTTAAAATGTGGATATAGTGAGTACAACGCCTTGAGCTATTTGATCGTGTAGCCGGTATCAGCCAATGACAAACGCTGAAGTTGCGCCATATGACCAACAACTGCCTAAATTTCACTCTGGTTGCATTTTTCAGCATTGATCAGCTTAGTCCTTAATTTGTTGTCTTTGGCTAGTAGTCATGATAACTGTTATGTGGTCATGAGCATGTTTTCTTGACAGGCTTCAGTCGTTTGAAAACTTCTCTCAGGCACAGAATGGCGTGTCACTCACAGCAGACCTGCAATATTTTTCAGCCAATGGAGTCTGTACGGTAAGTTTTTCCTGTACATGGTTTTCTTTCAAAATTTACTTTTACATTCCTTCATTCCTTCCTTGGATGGGTTCGGGGGTAGAAGTACTAAGGCCTACCGCATTGATCCATACCCAATAGGATTATGGCATCGCTGGGGAATGGCGGGACAGCATTGTCACATATCATTGTTGAACACAACTTAGTTTACCTACAGGTGGGAAATGTTGATTTACAGTATTTATAAAAGATGTGTTACTGGATGACTGCGTTGTTATTGTTAGTTACTTCATCATCATACCCTTATCCCGCCTGTGGCAGGGTCGGGTCTGCGAGTTTTAGCCCTTCACTCCCGTCTGTCTCCTACCAGGTCCCCGTCCACCCCACACACTACCATGTCCTTACGGACAACCTGCTCCTACTTCTGCTTCGGTCTCCCCCTGCCCCGGGTGCTGCCAACCACCTGCATTCCTGGCAAGGACCTAACGAGCTCCTCCTCCCCTTTTCTCAGGACGTGTCCATACCACCTCAGCCTATTCTCCCTCATTTTTTCTGCGATGTCCACCACCCCAGGCTACCTCTGATATACTGTAAAATCTTACGTAAAGTCCGCATCTCAAATATAGTCCGACCCCGTCTATAGTCCGCATTACCGATGGGTATGTTTCAAATATAGTCCGCACTCATGTATAGTCCATCATCATCATCACACCCTTATCCCGCCTGAGGCGGGTTCGGGTCTGCGGGTTCTAGCCTTCCACTCCCGTCTGTTTCCCACCAGGTCCCTGTCCACCCTGCACACTGCCATGTCCTTCCGTACTTCCGTACATCACCTCATCTCCCGCGGGCAGCCTCCTAAGGGTTTGTCCTTTTATGGCAGCCTGGCTTACTCCCAAACCCTTGTAACTAATCCAGTAATCCAGCACAACTTGCTCCCACGTCTGCTTCGGTCTTCCCCTACCCCGGATGCTGCCCACCACCTGAAGTCCTGGGATGTACCTAACGAGCTCCTCCTCCCCTCGTCTCATGACGTGTCCATACCACCTCAGCCTGTTTTCCCTCATTTTTTGGCGATGTCCCCCACCCCAGGCTACCTCTAATATATGCATTCCTAATTCTATTGGTTCTTGATACGCCACTCATGTACTGCAGCATTCGCATCTCGGCCACTTGCACTCGATTTAGATGGCTTTTCTTCACTGCCCAGCACTCTGATCCATATAGCATAGCAGGTCTAACCACAGTCCTGTAAAACTTCCCTTTCAACTTGATTGGGACCCTCCTATCACACAGGACTCTGCTTGCCTGTTTCCATTTCAACCACCCCCCATTGATTCTATGGGTCACATCCAGGTCTATCTCCCCATTGCTTTGAAATGTCGATCCTAAGTACTTTAAATCCTGCACCTTTTTCACCAGTTCGCCCCTTGAGCGTATGTCCCCATTGTTTTCCTAACCACCCCAATTGAAAGCTAAATACTCTGTCTTCATGTTAATCTTTAGCCCTCCTTTTCCATTGCTCCTCTTATATCATTTAGTCCCTTCTCTGTCTCCTGTCTGCTATCACTTACTTTCCCTATATCATCAGCGAATGCCTGGCACTGAGGGGCCCACTCCCCTACACCTGTCAGCAGTTCGTCTAGAACCAGGATGAAAAGATATGGGCTAAATGCTGAACCCTGGTGCACTCCAACTTTCACTGGAAAGCCCCCAGTGTTTCCCCAAGGTGTCCTTACCCTGGCTATGGAGCCATCATACATATCCTGGACTATTCTAATAAATCCTTCATCAACCCCTGCTCCTTTGTAGTACTTCCCACACTACCGGTCGTTGGACACTGTCGAAGGCCTTCTCCAGGTCGATAAAGATGGCATAGAGGTCTTTCTTTGCTGCCCTATACATTTCTACCACCTGCCTCAGAATGAAGATAGGCTCCATTGTGGACCTACCTGGCATAAACCCAAATTGATTTCCATGGACACTTGTTTTATCCCAGAGGCGACGTTCCATTACTCTCTCCCAGAGCTTCATGAAATGGCTCATTAACTTTATACCTCTCTAGATGCCACAGTCTTGGACATCCCCTTTACCCTTGTAGATGGGCACTATCCAACTCTCATGCCATGCAGATGGCATTCTATCTCCACTAGCTATCTTATTGAAAAGGTTTCCTAGCCACTTGGTACCTGTCCTCCCTAGGCTGTGTGATACTTGAATGGGGATTCCATCAGGGCCTACAGCTTTTCGGCCTTTCATCTTCCTAAGTGCCCAGTTACTTCCTCCTTGGTTACAAAGTCTACCACCACAGCTGGTGCAGGATTGGTGGCTGTGTCCTCATCTCCCTCAACTTCATTCAAGAGGTTTTGGAAGTACCCCTCCCACCTTCTCTTTACTTTCGTTGGGGAGAGCAGGACCCTACCCACACCATCCTTCACTGTTATGGCTTGGAGTATATCTTTTTGCTGCCCTATCTCTGGCCTTGGCCAATTTGAAAACTTCTCTCCCCTTCCTTTGTCCCTAACTTCTCATAAAGAGCCTGATACTTCTGGGGCTTGGCCAGGGCAGTCTTCCTCCTAGCAGTGGTCTTGGCCTGCCTATACTGAGTCTTTGACTCCTGGTCCCCTATCTCCTGTCACCTGTGAAATGCAGCCTTCTTTTGTTTGATGGCAGCTTCAACCTCCTCACTCCAACACCATGACTGCCTGTTACCCTGGCCAGTGCCTCCCATCCTACCCTGCCCCAAGATGGTTTTCCCACAGGCTCTGATTTTTTGGGCAACCCTGTCCCACATGGCCTCTGTTGTCCCTTCCCAATCCCAGTCTACCTGCCTGTGAACTTCTATAAATTCCTCTTTCTTGGTGGGTAGTTTCCACCACCTGATGACCTGCTCTCCCCTCCAAGAATGTGTCTTGCCTGCTGCTTTCACTAATAGCTCTATCATTAGTAACCTATGCCCACATTCCTTTTGAAAATTTTCACTGGGTAGTGCCCAGCATTCATGGACCTCTGATCTGTGCTGCCCTCTAACCATAAAGAAATCTATCTGTGACATTCCCTGTGGAGACTGGTATGTGATTAGATGCTTGTCCCTCTTCCTAAACTAAGTATTCACCAATGCAAGGCCAAGTGCATTTGCTGTGTCAAGGATATGCTGCCCATCTTTGCTAACTACTCCATACCTCCATCCCCCATGGACCTCACCATAACCCTGGTTATCTTTGCCCATTTGGCCCTTAATGCCCCCCCAATAACTAACCACTCATTTCCTTGACATTGCCCTGCCTGTGCCTCCAGTGAGTGTGCCAAGTCCTCAAACTCTGTCCTGAAGCCATCCTTTGTAGATTCATCCAGACCTGCCTGGGGGCATACACACTAATTAGGTGAAGCACCACTTCTCCCCAAACCACCATAACTGGCAGGAGCCTGCTATTGATGTGTTTCACCTGGGTGACCCCTTGTTTCAGCAATCCCAACCCCATTCCACCTCCCTTCACTGGCAATATATATAAGCTTGTATCCCCCCCAAGGGCCCTTGTTCTATTCCCTTTCCACCACATTTCTTGGAGGAAAGCTACCTGAATCCTCCATTGCCTTAAGGTATTAGCTAGTTCCCTGGATTTGCCTGTGAGGGTCCCCACATTCCATGTTCCTTATTTAAGATTTGCCCCTTTGCTGTCAGCACATGCCCTTACTGGCATCACCCCAGCTGGGCATCTTGAACCTGCAGGAATGTTGGCACTGCTTGCAGTGGGGGGATGCCAGCCTACCCCACAGAGGACACTTGGTGCACTATCTGCCATGGGGTCCAAGGTCCCAACCCCCATGGCATTGCAAACTACTGATGACTGAGGCCTGAAGCCATCTAGGAAACCCCAATTGGCTGCCAGTGTTGGGGACCTAATCCCCTGCACTGTGGGTTCAATGCCTCCCAAATTTGGCATCATACCTGCAAACTAGTAAAAATTAATGTTTACAATATCAACTAATAATTATATAATACTAATAATTAAAATAGCTAATAGTAACAATAACCACTATTAACTAAAATTACAATGTTAACTAAAATTTATTAAAATTTGGCCATAGGTAGTTTGTGACCGGCCCCAACACTGTTGCAGATGAGTGCAGGAGATGTCACGAGGTTAGGCTTAAGTAGCCAAACCTTTCACAAGTTCCTAACTGTCCAAAACCAGTCCCAACACCCATGGACCTACCTTGTAAAGGAACTGTAGGGGTTCACGCCTTGAAAAAGGTGGATTTAACTCCAAAAACAGCTATGAATTTATGAATTGGCAAAAAAAATGAGCAAAGTGCAAGGAAATCTGACACACGGGGAACAAGCGCCACCTAGCGTCCTGCACTCGTGTATAGTCCACACTTTAAAATTCCTACTGTAGCCAGTGGAGCAACTTGTAGGGTAAATGAGATCAAGTGACTTTGAACATGAAATGTCAGATTGCTCTGACGATGAAATTGAAGTGCGAAAGATTTTATATTGCATTATCATATAAATAAGAATGTACTATGTAAAGTCATGTAGTTAAATGTAATAAAATGTTCAGAATATGAGGAGCAGTTTCCATTGAGAACCCTTGGTTTCATTTATAGTCTGCCCTCATATACAGTCCACCCTTGCATATAGTCTGCACTAAATGACCCTATGTTTTAAATATAATCCACGGGCATTACATGAGATTTTATGGCACTGAGGTGGTATGGGCATGTGATGAGGAGAGAGGAGGAAGAATTTATTAGGTCTATTATGGGTCTGCATGTGATTGGAGGCATGTGATGTGAGGGGTAGACATGGGAGCAGGTGGTACAGAGGGACATGGAGACGTGTGGGGTGGAGAACGACTTAGTGGGGGATAGGTGAGAGTGGAGGATAAGAACCCACAGACCCAACTCCACCACAGGTGGGAGGGGGATAAGATGATGATGATTGAGCATTTAGGTTGTGGCCAATGAAAACGGGTCCAATGACACAGGTACCCCACCCTCCACGGGATCCCGACAATTGGGTGAAAGACAATTGGGTGAAAGACAATTGGGTGAACGACAGTTGGGTGAACGACAGTTGGGTGAACGACAGTTGGGTGAATGACAGTTGGGTGAACGACAATTGGGTGTATATGACAATTGGGTGAAAATCTTGTTTTTAATTTGCTTTTTGCCCTACGTAATCCTACTACACTGCAAAGCACAGCTCTCATGCGGAGCTGCGCTACTAAAGTAGCTTTACCACAATTTACAGTTCTGTCACAGATGTCGGGCGTTCTGCACAAGTGTGCGATTGACGTTCCAACACGTCCCACAGATGTTTGATGGGGTTCAGATCTGGACTCTGTTCAGGTCAGTCAAGTTCTCGGACCTCCATTTCATCAAACCATGTGCCTTCAGCCCGTGCTTTATGGCAAGGTGCGTTATCGTGCTGAAACAGAAAAGGGCTATTGTCATTGTGCTGCCAGAGATGGGAGTGCTGCATTGTCCAAAATGTCCAGGTAACGCTCTGCGTTTAGATGTCCGTCCACAGAAACGCGTGCACCCACCCCATACAATGAGAAGCACCCCCACACCATCACTGACCCTCCGCCGAACTTCACCATGGGCACAACACAGCTTGGCAGGTAACGTTCGCCATACCCAAACCCATCCATCCGATTGCCAGATGGTGTAGCGGGACTCATCACTCCATTCAACCATTCGCCATTGATCCATTGTCCTATGTCGTCGCTCTTTGTGCCATTGCAATCTCCTCGCTGAGTTGCTGGTGCTGATGTGAGGCTTGTGGGCTGCCGCTCTGCCATAAAAACCCATTGCATGCAGTTCCCTGCGAACAGTAAGGGTGCTCACCGTTGTTCCCGTCGACTCTATGAATGATCTTTTTTTTGAGACATTCTTTCGCATTCATGGAAGTATAATCTCATAATAGTGTACTCTGTTATATACAGCTGGGAGGAATGCCACCTATGATATTCCAAAGGAATGTCACATTTTCATGCAAATAAGGGTTGTCCCATGACTTTTGATAGGGTAGTGTATACTGTATGTGCAGTACTAAATGCAATGATATTATCAGAAAATAATTATCTAACATGCGAAAATGTTAAATCGACTGGGACAGATGACTATCGGACAGGGACACAGACCCTAAAACCAGTACATGCCCTGGTGTAGCGGGATATATGTGATAATATGTGAATATATATGTGATAAATGTGATATAGATATAGTGGGATACCATTAGGGTTGCTCACGGGTTACTGTATATGTCCAGCTACGCCAGGGCTTGTCCTGGATTGTATGTGTGTGTTATAAATCTACTTGTAGTAGCGCAGCTCCTCATGACAGCTGTGCTTTGCGGTGTAGTGGGATTATGTGGGGCAAAAAACAAATTAAAAATACACGTTTTTCACCCAATTGTCGTATTCACCCAATTGTCGTATACACCCAATTGTCGTATACACCCAATTGTCG
>JAAFCE010008833.1:10490948-10536509 GCA_013389805.1 Trigoniulus corallinus
CGTCGGTGTTCAACTTACACCGACGTAAAGCAGACGAATTGCGTACTGCGCAGGTGCACATGCCCCTATTAGGAATGTTGCATCTGCGCAGTATGGAATTCGTCTGCTTTGCGTCGGTGTACGTTGTACGCAACGTGTAACTCAAGCTCCCTAATTTCAAATACGTTAACGTACGTTTGGAAAACTTTACAACGAATGTTAAAGGTTTTATGATAAATACCCGGGCTAATATTGTCTGAATTATTTATTGTATTTCTTTTTTTAAGTTTTTGTTGGTGTTTAAGGGCCCTTCATCTACAAGGTTATTAGAGCCCTGTCTTGAGAACTGCGTACCTCTCATGCAGGAACTGCACAGACTCTAGGCTAATGTGACGGTTTTTGGGTATTAGCGGTACCCAGTTTTCCCAAGCGGCAACCCATGTTAGTACTAGCTGAGGTTGCGTTGTTTAACGTCAAGGATCAGACGAGAGCCAATTATAGCCGCAATACAGCCGCGTTTTTTATTTAATTTTTTTTTAGGAGCAATGACCTAGGTTTTAACGACGTTATTTGCGACATTTTCATTACTTGTTACGTTTGCTGAAATGACGTTCGCTCGCATCGGATAATCATCAGGACCATTCCCTGGTCGAAATGAGTTTTCCGCTTACGGCAGAGCTGTCTAACCGCTGAATTGAAGATAATGTAAAATTAACGATAAATAGAAGCAGACATGAGTAAATCCCCGCGTCGGTGTTTTCGATTACTTCGTCAATGGTTCCGGGGTCGATATTGAACCCAGGTGGTTTGGCTGTTTTGGACGAGCTGGAGTCCTACAGTAGCGCGCTTTCATTCGGATGGAAAGTCAAGCCATGGTTGTGTCTGGCGTTTACGATGCCCAACGCTCATGTGCCCCAATGGGACATGATTAGAACATGACCCTGCCATAAGCTGAACAAGCGTTTGTAGTGGTGAAATCGTGTGTCAAACGAATTTTTAAAACCGCACTTTTCGAAAAAATGTTTGAGAGCTTGATTCTTTTAGGTGGAGCGTGCGTGGTGGGTTGTGAGAGCGTGCTTTGGAGAATGTTCTCAGGGTTGAGGTTTCTGAGCATGTTTGGTATCGATACCGTTTGGGAGCGGCTTATTGCGTCGGACATACCAGTTCTCGTTTGATCACTGAAGTTAAGCAGCGCAACCCCAGTTAGTACTAACATGGGTGGCCGCTTGGGAAAACTGGGTGCCGCTAATACCCGAAAATCGTCGCAGTAGTGTGTAGTGCCTGTGCAGCCTCTGTATTAGAACTACGCAGTGGACGGGGCTCTAATGACCTTGTAGTTGACGGGCCCTAAAATAATAACGAAACAAAAACAAAAAAATCGATACTGTTTTCTACGGAGGAACCAGGTCATTGGAGAACATAAATCGAAAACAAACGCGAACAAATCGAGAATGGTTCATGAAGATCCTATTTTGAGTAGATGATACATTATAGGCGAACGATGGTAAACATTTTTGGAAATGTTCAGAAGTGAAAGTAGCCTTAGTCCTGCCTAAAGTCAGGGTAAGGCTTAGGCATTACATAACTGAACAGTGAATTGGTTTAATGAACCTACCCAACTAGGAGCCCCTTGCATCATCCCAAAGAGAAATATTTGGTTTCTTGACTCTGGGTCCCGGTTGCATCTCGAAGCAGGGTTTTGAGCTCTTAATGCGATCTCTAGAAAAAGAATTGGAGGCGGTGCCACATATATTGACAGACGAGCAGCTGTATTGCGTTGAACACACCAGTTCTTGTCTGATCACTGCAGTTAAGCAACGCAACCCCAACAAGTACTGGCATGGATGACCGCATGGGAACACTGTGTACTGCTAATACCCAAATCGTCGTAATAGCTTTTTGTCTGTAGGCGAAGGGTCCTAAAACACCCACAAATGGACAGGAAAAACTTCTTGGAAGAGCCCTGTGAATAAAATTTTATCTTTACATAAAAACTGTCATCATTAATGGTTGAGGTATCCAGGTTGGTAACTGGCATAGTTGTTGAAAGTCATTGCTGCACCCTGGGATTTAAAACAGTTTGAGTATCGGGCGAGTGTCATTCAGACACCCAACTTGACTGGTTAAAGGCAGGAACAGATGATCCTCTCGACCGAAGAAAATCCCTTTCATTTAGGATTGCTGGATTAATTCCATGGGTTGGGAAGTACGCCAAGCAGTCATTGCAGGACGAACCCTTAGGAGGCTACAACATGGTTCATGTCCTCCTGCTTAAATCCCAAGAAGTATATACAAGCGAATATTGGTTTTGATATATTACCCTGTACTGACAGGAGCATTTCGAACAAAAGGAAATCGTACAATTAAGTTTTTCTATGATCTGATTTGAGGGAACTTTCTATAAGTTTTTGTCCATATATTTGTAGAATTTCCGGTCAGCAAGTAACACATGGTGTGTTCATTTCAGCTTCATCATATGGGTGACTGAATTTATTAATTAATCATAATCGACGTTTATTGCGTTATTTTAATTCCTGTACCAAAACCCCAACTTTCAACCTCATTCTAAGGAACTTTTCGATCAGTTTTTTTTTTCGTTTTAGGCGTTCAAATTATAGTTTGAAATTCCCGTAGAAAATGCGCGTGAATGTGTGTTCTCTTATCACGTAATTTATGGAAATGCTACTGAAACTCGTATAAACCTGCCTTGATCGCGTAGAGCAGTGATTCTCAATCACTGTGCCGCGAGGTCGGGTACCCATCTTGTCCCTCTGACTGGACACAAGGGCGATATATTAGGCAGTGTTTCCCCACAGCCGGTTGCCAACCAAAGCTGCAACTCCAATGCTATTTATCGTCTTTTTACTATTCGTTTGGACATTCCACCGAAGACAGCAGGCGAGCTCCTGCACCTGGAAATTTCGGGCCTTTACCCGTTTCATAATAGAGAGGGTTCTTCCACGTGCAGATGCCATCGTACACCACACGGGCCTGCGGTTTTACTTCTCACCCGAAAGAAGGTGCACTCAGGGCTTCTCTCTCGCCCGAAAAAAAGCGAACCTACCTCGGTACAGTATTGAACCAAAAACTACTGACACAGTTATCGAGCGCCACCGAGGCAAGTTTTTGCATAGGGTTAGGTTACAACTTATATATTTTCTTTGGCGTTTGTGTGCCCCGAAATGTGTCGTTGTTAGTGTGCCGCCAAATTTTGAAATTAGTAAAAGTGTACCGTGGCGAAAAAAAGGTTGAGAATCACTGGCGTAGAGGAACCGTGTTCTGCTATTCGTCAGCGGTTCCAGATTAAATACGGGATCGAGGTGCGTTCGCTTCTTCAGGACGAGAGAGAGATACCCTGAGTGCGCCTTCCGTCCGCGGCCCCGTGTGGTGTGCAATGTCACCTGCACATCGACGAGAAGATGAGGCCAAATTCTCAGGTGTAGGAGCTCGCCTTCCACCTGGCTTCGATAGTTTCATTGGCGTTATAGGGCCCTTCAACTGCAGTGGTCATTACAGCCCCGTCCACTGCTTAGTTCAAATGCAGTCTGCACAGAGACTACGCTGTTGCGACGATTTCTGGGTAGTAGCAGTACCCAGTGTTCCAAAAGGGGGTCACCCATGCAAGTATTAGCTGGAGTTGCTTTGCTTAACTTCAGTGATCAGACGAAAACTGGTATCCAACGCAATACAGCTGCTCCCCTGGCTTCTATGGAGTGTCCCCGATGATAAGCGAGAATTGGACGTCGAACTTAAGTCGGCAACCGGCTTTGTAAGAAAATTTCGTCCAACACATAGCACTTCTGCCAGAGGCGGAAATGGGTTAATAACTCCTTTAGTGTTGAAGAACTTATAGCTAGGTCTCCATCAGAGATGCTTAATGCTTATGAGCGTTTGCAAATATTAAAAGCGTTCGCGAACTCTTAAGTTATTTTGGCAAACAAAGGGCGTTTGTCGATGTTGAAACCGTCAAAGAATGCTTGCTGCTTTTGCATTTCTTAGCTCATTTGGTGCCGTTTGCTTGACAAGCCCCAGCGAAGTTCGCTGTACGCAATAAGGACCTAGTAACAAATGCTCACAAGCCGAAATTTGAGTATGAACGTTTGTAAATTGTTGTGAGGGACATAGGCCTACATAACCAGGTAGAGAAATAATGCGTGGTGAATCTTTCAATTGCCATTTAATCAACATTTAGTCGATATACACGTGCCTGAAAGATATGAATGTGGACGAACTAGTTTTTTAGTGGTTCGTAATCGTTGTAAAAAGCGAAGTTTCTACGAACATACAAACTTAAACAGGTTTTTATATTGCTGTTTATTTTACCAGATGACACGACATGCAGTTAGTTAAAGCCTAGTCTTTAGTTGTTTCAATTTTAATACCAATGATGCAACTAATTGACAAGTTTATCGGTAACTTTGTTCAGTGAACGTTAGGACGTTGCCACTAATTTCTTTACAGATTTTCACAAAAGAGACTGGATGCTGCTGTAGACTCGGATGTCACCCATAGAATCAATGGGGGATGGTTGAAGTGCAGACAGGCAAATGGAGTCCTGTGTGATAGGTGGGTCCCAATCAAGTTGAAAGGGAATTTCTACAGGGCAGTGGTTAGACCAGCTATGTTCTGTGGATCGGAGTGTTGGGCAGTGAGGAAGAACCACGTCAATAGAATGCAAGTAGCCGTGATACAAATGCTGCGGTACAGGAATAGGGTGTCGAGAGCTGACAGTTATAAGTGATTACATTTGAGGTAGCCTGGAGGTGGGGGACATCGCGAAAAAAATGAGGGAGAGTCTGTTGAGGTGGTATGGACACCTAATGAGAAGCGAGTTGGTTGGAAGGACCTGGGGCAGGGGGAGAGCAAAACAGACGTGGGAACTAGTTGTCCGAAGAGATATAGTTGTGTATAGGGTGAACGGGGACCTGGTGGGAGATAGGCGGGAGTAGAAGGCTAGAACCCGCAGACCCGACTCTGCCGCAGGCGGGGCAAGGTAATGATGAGACCGGGTTTTACCGTCACCGTAATTTCTACGATGTGAAACGATTACGGGTAATCTGAACACCAGGTGTCTGCCCAATTCGTCGTATTTCATAAGGCAAAAGACAAAGTGGAAGTAATTTCAGTATGGCCACAGGTAGCCCTCCGGATATTAGCATTGAGGTGTTGGACTTTCCGGTACAGCGGCATATTACGTTGGACACACAAGTTTTCGTCTGATCACTGAAGTTGAGCAACGCAATCCCAGCAACTACTGACATGGGTGGCCGCTTGGGAAAACTGGGCACCGCTAATACCCAGAAATCGTCGCATTAATGTAGTGTCTGTGGGGCTCTAATGACCTTGCAGTTGAGGAGCCCTAAAACGCCGATGAATCAAACAATAAATTGGACGTTCGCTGCTCGCGAAGAAGGGGCCGTGTCGGATTTACTTAGGGGCAGTGGCGTTCTGAGGGTATTCTGCGCCCGGGGACAAAGCCGAAATCTGCACCCTTTGGCGCCCTCTAAACTTAATCCGAACCGCACTTTTGCACTCCGTTTTCTGCGTCCGGGGACATCTGTCCCCCTTCGCCCCACCTCGTTACGCCTACGCCTCTGCCTAGGGAACGGCTGTATTGCGTTGGACGCGCCAATTCTCGTCTGATCCCTGAAGGTAAGCAACACAACTCCAGTTAGTACTAGCATTGGTGGCCGCTTGGAAAAACTGGGTACTGCTAATACCGAAAAAAAAAACGTCATAAACAACGAAGTTTCTGTGCAGACTGCATTAGAACTATGCTGTGGACTGGGCTGTAATGACCATAGTAAGTGAATGGCCCTAAAACCAACGAATCAATCGGATTTACCTCTGTAGGACTCGAAATCATACTTACTGCATTACCTTTTATAATACCTTCTTGCCGTCGTCTGTTGGGCAATTACTAGGGCGAAGATGGAATCTCCTCTTTTTAGAGACTCGTTCTAGCCTCTTGTTCTAGGGTGCAAAAGTAGGGGAAGTCTACCTATCATCGCACCTTAGCGTAATATCGCACCCGTCATTATCGCACCCCTGGTGAAAACCGGCTCAATTGGTGTCTGACAACATGCTACCAGTCCTGTGAGAGCATTGTTTAGATTAGCAGTTGCATTTAGCTTGCATTAATTTTTGAAAGTTTTGAGAAAACCAAAAGTTTTTGACGACTACATCATACACTGATCAATCTTCTTAAAGGTCAGTGATATTCATAATCATAATCACGTAAATACAACCACATGATTATGTAGTGTAAGTAGATATAGCTGTAACGTTTTTTTTCTATTCTTAGTTTAGCCTGTAGAGTTTGCCATATTGGAAAGTTGAGTTGTTCCTAATATCACACCCCCTACTGTATCCTAATATCACTCTGTGCAATATTATGCACACTGTTTCATTTCATGAAACACTTATGCACACTGTTCTACTGATTATAAAACCTTTATTTTTGATTTCTGTTTGAACAGCTAATTCCTTTTAACATGTAAACTATGGCAATATATAGCCTCTCTTCTTTGTAATATCACAATGGCGATAATGACAAATAACACTGAAGAACAAATTTTTACTTTGGAAAAAATACATTTCTCACTTAGTGCTAGATTTATTGGATAAGTTATGCTGATTATTTATCTGTTCTCCATTTTGCCCTAGGACGTCAGGTTCTCTGGTATTTCATAGGGCTGCAGTTCCATTAAAACATTAATTGCGAATGGGCATCATACATCAGATATCATACTCTATATAATTTATGTTAATAATATAGGACTTGATATGACATAGGGCTATCTGCAGATGACACCTGCATTGCAAGGGTGATGGATGAAGGGTTATCTTCCTGCACAGAGTTGCAATAGCACCTAAACAAGATGTATACCTGGAGCATAAAGTGGGAGTCATTGCCATTAAACCTACACAAATATAGCTTTCCTATTATAAGCAGGTCCTGAAGACGATTTGATCTTGCTTATGGCATAGGTGGTGTGAGGGTTAAGAGGGTTGAGATCCAGAAGTTCCTTGGAATTATTCTAAATACTAGGCATGCCCTCCATTTGGTTAGTAGAGTCCTAGGGGACAGCACAAAGGAAAGTTTTTCACTGGTATGGCCAATTGTAAAGTATTATAGTCTAATTTGGTATCCTTTTTAGGCAGGGTTTACCTTGGGAAATTGAAATGATTCAAAGGAGGGCAGCAAGAATTGTGTTACATCACTTCTCTCAAAGATTGAGTGTCTCACACATGATCACAGAAAGTCTTTGGCAGCTTATCCCTTGCAGAAATAATCATCCATTCCAAATTGAAGGGGATCAGGGCACAAACAGACTTGTATTACTGGTCTTTTTCCAAGGGTCATTTGGCAATGGAACAGGTAGGCAATGCATGACAATAGATGCTATGCTGCTTCAGGTTTGTTACAAATTAGAAATGAGAGTCATTCTCTCCACTGCCAATTTCACCTATAAGGGCTGCTTGCAGTGTAATGAATTAAATTAGAATGCAATTATGTTCCCAGTGGCTCACAAATCCGTCAGGGAAACAAAACTACTATCAACTGGTCACTAGTTGTATCCTAGTAGGCCGACCTATGACTAATAGCTGGCCAGTGACAATAGGTAGGCTAAAGTACAGCCAGATTTCTTTCATACTGTATGTCATTTACTGCTTTATTGACAACTGTCATTAAAATTTTAAATAAGGGAATTACAAAAAAATTGAGGGTCGCACAGTAAAACGAAAGTCATTTTCGTGAACAGCATGCAAAAATACATAAAATAGCTCTATTGGTGTTACCGTATTTTTTGGCAGTTCTACAGTGTAATTAATGATAAACAACTATCTTTAAATTATTTTGCCTTCCATATTCTCTTTGATGGTTATTGGAAATAGCATTCATAATATTACACAGGGAGATAGTAGGAACACCCCTGGTGCGATATTAGGAATACATTTTTTGTAACTACCAAAATGTACTCATTGTGGTTTTACATGTTTTAAATATTTTATTCTTTGAGGTATTAGATTTATTTTTTTAGGCATGAAATGGCAATAATAAGTCTTCTAAAATCACATGAAAGTAATTTGTTAACTTGAAAAATAACATAAATATATCAAATTTTAAAAAGGTGTACGATATTAGGCACAGTTCCCCTACCTTATTCGAAGAATTTAGTGAAGGTTTTTCTTCTTACCCTAGTACCCACAACGTATCACATTTTTCGAGAGTGGTACCGAAGTCAACCATGTCAGGCAGACATTGAGGCAGTCATTGAGCCCTGTCAGGCAGATCACTTGAAGACGCCGTATTTCTTTTATATTTGAATGTTACAGAACAACCACTAACATTAATTGTAGCAGCTCAGTCATGTAGGAAGTATAGTATCCCAAATCTTGAATTTCTGTTAGTGCCTTTTGTTTGTCACCCGGGCCGGTGCCTAGCCACCCAGCGCTATGAAGCTTAATGGGTGTTGGGGATAAGGAGATTTGTAAGTTCTTTTACCCAGAATGTAAGATCTCCAAATGGAAAAATAAGCCCCTTACTTTATATGCGAGCTTTCAACGGGCCCTGCTAGGGGTGTTGAATGAACCCTACTCTAATCACAGCGTATAAATTACAGTGTTCATTTAATTGTAATGTAAAAAGCTGGAGATATTGACAATAAAATTGACTATAGTATGCTTGGGAGCGGGTAAGTGAAGGGCGATGATTATTATAATAATGAATGGCCTGTCATCAGAAGTTTTCAAACAGATTAGTCAAATGTTCACGAAGGCTGACAGCCTTCACCCCTCTCACTACTTTTAACTATACCCCTCATATCGTGTGCTTAAATCTCTCCCTCCCAAATGATGGAACTTAACTACGTGCAGAGTTTACTCCGTTATGGGAACAGTTGCCATACTGACTGATAAAGGCTTTCCATCATGTCTGGCAGGTAAGGATTAGTAGTAGTCCTTATAATTGTATTTCAGTGTTTTTTCTCTCAATTAAGGAACCCACTTCGGTGGTGCTGGATTTTTTTTGGCTTGTTGGTGTTTTAGGGACCTTCAACTAAAAGTTCATTAGAGCTCCGTCCACTGTATAGTTCTAGTGCACAGACACTACACTAATGCGTCGATTATTAAGCATTAGCAGTACCCAGTTTTCCCAAGCGGCCACCCATGTTGCTAATAGATGGGGTTGCGTTGCTTAACTTCAGTGATCAGACTAGAACTGGTGTGACCAACACAATAAACCGCTCCCCGTGGTGCTAGAGGTAGCGTTCTCGATTTACTGCGTTAGGTTGGATAATTATAATGGATCGAGGTAGTAGGTTGGCTTCTTTCAGGTGAGAGAGAGGCTCCGAGTGCGCCTTCCTTAAAGGCCGGTTTACATGCTACGTCTTAACGTACATTTTGTCCATCATATAAAATGGAAGACAAAATGTACGTTTTGTTGGGTGTTTACACGTAACGTCTTTTACTCAGTTTTCAATCACATTTCCAACATGTGATTCTAGCGTTTGTGTGATCGTTGGTTCGCTCCTTGGCGTTGCAGAATTCCCTAACGAACAGTAGACCGACAATAAATAAGCAACCGGCTGGGGAAAAACACTGCCCAATATATTTTATTTTCAAAAGTACCAGGAGGCCCAGCTCAACGGTGACATGACAATCCTTGAAATGGTGTAATAAAAGTTTTAATTCAAGTATGACGCATGGTGCTACTGGTGTAGCCAGGATTTTTTGAAGGGGGGGGGGTACGATGGTTGACAGGGTCTATAGCACACCCCCCACCTTGTCTACCCCTTTCAACTGCAATTGGGGGCAACTGTCCCTCTCTCAGAGTAGCAGACCACATATGTAATAATACAGTACCTGGGTGATTGGTTGGAAACATTGGGTGCTGCTAATTGACTCTCCCAATGGCCTCCACAGGATCCAGCCCGTTATGGCTGCTTGGCTGACTTCCCAACCCATTGCCATAACATACTATGGACATCATATTGATTGTGATGGCCGCAATCTAGGCATAAAGGGCTGCATGTAGCTCACGGACCTCCAATTTGACGTCTCTGGTGAAGTCCAACATTGAGTGAAATGCACTGAAAAGGGACGTCTTGCGTCTAAAAGGATGCCCCTTCCATCAGTTCTCCTTTGCGACCTTGAACTTGCTTCAGTTTCAATAAGACGTCCCTTTTGTGGTCTACACGCTCCCTCTTAACTGATACAATTTGTCGTTTACGACAAAACGTCCGTTAAGACGTAGCGTGTAAACCGGCCTTAAGATAAGTAAAATCGAAGTCCCGTGTGATATAAGATTGCATTGGCATGTAGAAGAACCATCCCTACTGTGCAACGGGTAGATGAGGCAAAACTCCCAGGTGTAGAAGTTCACCTCCCCGGGATCGGTGGATTGCCCTAACTAACAGATGACCGGCTAGAAATAAGCACAGGTGTTGTAGCCTAGGTCGACAGTCGACTGCGTAAAAAATACTATCGTCAGATCGTCGATGTGTTCATCCAGAAGATCAAAGATGGGTTCCCGACTCTGTCACAGGTGGGGTTAGTTGTTGTTTAAATTGCTTTATTTTGTACGGTATTGCATACGAAGCCCCTATGGCATTAATTATGGTTCTATGGAACCATAAGAAATGCCATAAAAATCACTGTTAATAGCGCAATTTCGAATTGCCCCTTTATGTGCAACATTCCTAATAAGGACATTTGCACCTCCCCAATACGTAATGCACCCTCGGCATCTGTGTCAGTGGTTCTAGGTTCGATACTGGACCGAGAAGGGTTGGCTTCCTTCGGCCTAGAAAGAGAGGCCCCCAGTGCGCCGGGCTTAACGAGCCTAATGAGCTTCTCCTCGTCCCCTCTCCTCATTACTTGACCATACCACCTTTACCTACTCTTTCTCCATCTAATATGCTCGTTCCTAATTCTATCGGCTCTTGACACCCTACTCGTGTGCCGCAGCATTCGCATCTCAACTACTTGCTTTCTATTTACGTGGCTCTTTCTCACTGCCCAACACTGCTCCAAATAGCATAGCTGACCAAACCACTGCCTCTGTAAGACTTCCCTTATAACTTTATTGGGACCCTCCTACCACACAGGACTCCACTTCATCCATCCCCCTATTGATTCTAGGGGTCACTTCCGTGTGTAGCCCTTTCGTTTCATGACAAAAGGGAAAAAAATGGAACTGGTTCTCTGTGGAAATACGATTATCACATTTTTATTGGCGAGAGACGTTTTTTTAATGAAATTCCTATCTCCGAAAAAGGTTAAATGTGTTAATCCGGCTTTTCTGACGAGGAAGAAAGTGTTGCGGCGCTTCACCGCATTCAGAGTGATAACAGTGTGTGGGGCATGTTGATTTTGGTGGATAGTGTCATGTTATTTGAGATATCCATTTTTTTTTCCAAGTACAGCTTAGCTTTTATCGAAATATCGGAAATTGGTTGTAATCATTTACTTGGATATTAGAAGCGCCATCATTCATCGATCGTGCCTTTTAATTTGGGATCTTATGACGTTGTTTGTCATCCTTCATGAACCGAATCGTTGATTGGTAAAATTTTTATTAGTTGCTCGTTTTAGTTTTGAAGAAATAGCCGAATATGCTCGCTTCACATAAATTATTCAAGCAATCCATTCTGCCCTTGCTTGCTTGAATTAGATCTGTTTGTGTTCATTGGCCTCTCGCCCTCACCCTCCCTCTCCTTTTTCTTTTTTTTCTCACTACCTGCGTAGGTTGCGGGAAGATTGCGCATGCTCTGTTTTGCGTCGCATGATGTTACAGTTAGGGAATTGACAAGAGATCAAACGGTTAGACTGCAAGTCTAGTGCAGATTCATTGATTGCTGTCGTCTAACTGGCGCCTTACTGACTAGACTGGGCTCTTTTCTATCACCCGCTCCCCTTCCACCACCTTCCGCCATAAGCCCCTGCATAGCTTCAGACATTTCTATTGACTAAAGGTTCATTGTCATTGAGGGGACTTTAGTCATCCATAACTGGAGTCATCTTTGGATGTGGTAGTCCCCCTCTCCTATGACTCACCACTACTACGTACGAAATTATGGCATTGATTTGAATGTTGTCAATTAAACGTGCATCATCAGTGTGAGGGGAGGGGACCAAATGCATAGGAACATATCGAGCTTCCTGTTTCGTGTTTTGAGATTTCATGTTGCTCCATAAAGATCTTATCACGCCATATGGTAAATATCACTGATTTAAGAGAAAGTAGACTCAACTGTGCCATGATTTCGATTGTAATAACTTAATTGATCACGTCTGTCTGTTTACATATATTTCATTAAAAGGTCCAGATGAATCTGTTATGCCTAAAGTCTAATTCGGAAGTCTAGTTCGGTTCCATCTGGTTCCGACGTTATTATAAGTTCTCCCCTCGTGGAAGTCACAAATAATAGGGAATTTGAGTTACACATAAAAATCCCTTACGGATTCACGTCAGTACACCACGTGATCAACCTATAGGAACACATGAAAGGGTTGTGGAAATTGTTTCAGTTGGAGGTTTTACTTATGTAGTTGTTACACACACACTCTAGGGGCTCCCGCTGGCGTCGGTGGAATGCCCCTAGGAACAGTATACCGATGATAAATAGGGAACCGATAAATAAGCATAGAGGTTGCAGCATTGGTCGCAAGCTGACTATGGAAAAACACTGTCCAATATATCACGCTTGTGTCCATTCAGGGGGACAAGGTGCATACCCAACCCTGCCATAGGCAGGAAAATGGTTAGGAGTTGATTTGTTTTTTGCTACGTATACACTCGTGTGCATGGATTGCTTGCTGCCATTCTACATGTTGTAGTTACACTCCTCGCGAAAGGAAGGGAGGCCTACGTAGAGTCGTAGGTATTTGACGCGTTACCTGTAGAGACAATCTCCAAATTGACTCTTTCCGCGTGGTATTGAGGTTGACTAGGGGGGGGGGGGGCGCCTAGATTTGACCGACGTTTGTTGATAAACTTTAGTTGGCGCCTTTACACCCTCTTCCACAATAAAAAAAATCGCTTTATGAAAGCGTGCCAGTGAGTACAAATGAATATTATTAATCAAAAATTGTTTTCATATATATATTCTCCACCTGAAAATTTTGGCGCTTTCACTATTTTGGGGTCTGTGGGTCGTAACACTTTGTACCCAAAGTTGAGCCCCAGAGAACCCTGCTACTGCTCTACTTTATCGCTTTACCATTGGCTCTGTGAAGAGCGGTAGTCTGCCGTGCTTACCACTGTTCCCTCTGAGCTGTGCACGTGTGTGCGGCCACAAATGTTTTACACCTAGCGCATCATCATCATCATCACACCTTTATCCTGCCTGTGGAAGGGTCGTCTGCGCGTTTTAGCCATCTACTTCCTCCCATCTTCCACCGAGTCCCGTCCACGCCATACACTATCATAAGGGTCCCCACATTCCACGTCCCTAATCTAAGGTTAGCTCCTGTTCTTGATGAGATTTCTCTGACTGAGAGCACCCCAGCCAGGAGTCTGGAACCCGCTGGAATATTAGACAAGTTGTCTGGGGGGGATGCCGGCCTACCCCACAGAAGGCACTCGATGCATCATCCGCCGTAGGAGCCGACGCGTCTGCATCCTCATGACATTGCGGACACATGATGACCACGGCCTGGAGCGTTTCTTTCACCCTTGGCGGGTGACCAACTGGGGTTTTGGTCCCCTGTATTGTACACGTTTAATAAATGAGTGAAGTGCTTTATGATTCTACACTTACCGCACCGAGAATGAAATAGATGCATAAAACGTTTTAAAGATTACTGTAATTTGAAATACTGTACGGTATAAGGCTACAAAAACAATGTTCAGCAAAAGTGTACATGGGTGCAAGATGTTCAAAGTGCGTTGCTGTTCAGGTCCACACATACTTTGCAATTTTGCACACGAGCAAGTTCCCTCGGACCCACGGCAAAAATTAGAGGGAACATTGGGGCCCACTTTGAAATTGTTAACGCCTAGTCCGCAAGGATGGGAAATGGTTCCGCGGGTACGTGCCCACCACTCCCACCTGACTCTACCACTGATGGGATGTTGTTAAAGCGGAAAGTTGGGCACAACAGACTAATGTTCTTCAAGATGCCAATGAGGAAAAGGAGTTAAAGGCTGTGGTCAATGCACCATGTCGTCTACATCCGCACTTCAGACGAATAACGAAGCAAGTTCTTCGTCGTCCTAAGATTACCCTCAGCTTTAACGATTTTAATCATGCATAAGCTTACAGTGTTGACAAAACCTCTCGAGACTTAGTCGTCGAAATTGATTGAAGGGCAAGGACCTAATAAATTGGGTTGCTTTTTTAAGGACCTGCTTAAAATGCAACTTGAAATAAAACATCAAGAAATGTAATCGTTGTTGCAGAGAAGTAGCTAGTATTATTATAGTGATTGATATTAACGGATGCAAATAGTGATAGTTCTTCAAAACGGAAAATAAGATTGAAGAAGGGTTTTTCCTCCTGTGGAAGGGTGCACCAGGTTCCTGTCCACCCCACACACTACCTTGCCCTTCCTTACAACCTTCTCCCCTGCGACTTCCCCTCTCCAGGCCCCCGGATGCCTCCAACATGTTATCTGCATCTCCGTACTGGACTGAAAGAGTCCCTCCTCTCTCTCATCACATGCCTATACCACGTCAATCTATTCTCTCATCTTTTATACGATGTCCTCTACCCCGGCTGTGGCCCGTGAAGTCTACAGTTGCGACCCGCATAATCGATACCATGCAGTATACATATGAGGCCTGTACCAAGAGGCGTAACGAGAGTGGGACAATAGCTCCCGGACGCCGTTGAAAAGGGGGGGGTATGGGCACTCTATGGCCCTCATGACAACGCATGTTACCAATATGGCCTCAGGGTACCCCCACTTTGACATGCCTGCTCTTTTATATTTTTACTTACTACAGTATCACCTCTCGACACCTCTTCCCTCATGTACTACAGCGTGTGGCAGGATAGGGTCTTAGGGTTCTAGCCCTTAACTCGCCCATTATCCACCAGGTCCCCGTCCACCCCATACACTACCACTTAAAAATTTTGCGTGCATTTTTTGCAATATACCGGGTATGTGAAGGCGGGACCCCGGGGAGCGCTGTGCGGCCTCCCAGGCTGCGCATGCCTAAGACCGGGCCTGGGACTGAACTACTATATATTTTATATAGGGCTTACTGTATCCAAGAGGAGGAATGCATTCACCTCCACGCTGCCAGCCCCTTGGAAATGGCTGAACGTTAGAGTGACATGGGCTTGTCACTTATTTAACCTCTAATTAAGACTACAGCTACAGCTGATGTGCAGTCAGTCTGCTGAAGTCATTATTCTTGCATATTTTCTGGGAACTTGTCATCATCAGCTAGGGAGTGACCATCTGTCATCTAAGTCCAGCGTGTGCGATATTTCGCCTATTGAGTTGCTGTAAAAAAATTGTCCTTTCTGCGCGAGGTCCTAAATTACCTGACAAATCATCTTACTAAATAACTCGTTCTTACTATAAACAGAACTTCTTTAGCATTTCATTGCTGATACGATTCTGCGTTATCTGCGTTATCTACGTTATCTGCGCGATGTTCTCAACACGATGTTGATTTTTTTTTATGTAGGCCCTATACAGTACGCAACGTCAGAAATTGCCAACAGAACAGTCCATTACTGTCAAAAAATTTCAAAAGATACGATTCAATGTTTAACTCCTCCTAAGAGTTGATCATTCCTAAGGATTTTATGTGAAAATTGAGTCCTTGCCCACTGATTTTGATGGTATACGTAGCTAATTTTAGGTTCAATGGTCTTTCTACTGTTTACTCCTTCCCAGTAACGAAGACGTATCGTGCTGGACAATTGGGTTGGTGGTTCCAGGTTCCATACGGATCACAGTGTTCTGAAATCATTTTTTAGTGGGACATGTATAATTTTATAATTCTGAATACAATGTTTTTTCATGATTCAAATTAGTAAATTGAAGTTGGGGAACCTTACACAACATCAAAGATCTGATTCACTGCCTGATGAATCCACATACTCTTTGTCACTGTCAGAACCTTGTTGGAAAATAGGCAGATTTTATTTTTCAAATCATCTTCTGGTAAATTTGGTACCCTGGATTCAATGTTATGTCTCATTTCATTTCTTGCAAAGACAGTATTAGCACGAGAAAGGAAATGTTCAGTGAAGAGAAAATCAAATAACTCCTTTCATGTCACAACTTCCTTGATACCTCATGGTAATAAAAATTAACCTTCCGTCCACAGAGTGGGGTCTTGGCAGACCCCAGACCTACAAAATTGGGTCTACACATGTAACACTTTCTCCAATCTTAACCAACCTTTCAGTACCTGTTCTCTGATGTTTTCTTTCCTATCTAGGGAAGTTGGCAGGTCTCCTAAGTAATTAGCATATTTTATTTCTGGTTAAGCAATGCAACCCAACTTAGTACCAACATGGTTGGGTGGATGGGGACCTGGTGGGAGATAAGCAGGAGTGGAGGACTAGACCCTGCAGAACCGACCCTGTCATAGGTGGGATAAGGGTATGGTGATGATGATGTCTTGTCTTCTTGGGTAATATAGAATTTTTACAGCATGTTTCCAAATTATTTTCATTGCTAAAGCTTTATATGGATGGTATTTAATTTAATATACATAATAATGCCCTTAATCTGAATATTTAAGCCTTGAAAATCAAAAAGTCTTTTTGGGGTCATCACAGACCCCACCTTGTAGTGGGTGCCAGAAATCGTCACCTTGTCGATGGAAGGTTAAAAATAAATAACTTCCGCAGGTCGGAGCACTTTAGGATGTGTGTCAAAACAAAGGTAACAGACCACAGAATGAGCCTAAATCATTTCCAGAATGGAAGAAAGGGTACTATTTTTTCCCCACAATGACAAGTCCCAAAGAATTATTAAACATTTAAGTTGTTGTCCTCCTACACTACATGTGATCATATCTTGACCACTGTTAACTTAAAAAGACAATTTGGAATGCTTATAGTAACCTGAAGCTTCAGTGTCCATAATGCAGCAAAAAGAATTCCCAATATAACTTTGTAAAATGCCTGCGTGAGAGCACAAAACACAATGACCTGAATCACAGATGAAGCGAAATATGCAACATCTTCATAAATGTGGACTTTGTAAGCTTTTAGTGCTTTTAAATGAAAGGAAATTTAATTGATTGTTGTTCATTTAAGACAGGAGATGATTCAGTCACAACAAAATGGCAATTATTTTGTAATTTGCTCACATGAGTTGTTTCTTAAATGTCCCACAAAATTTGCATTTCCAACCACTGTGCGGATCTACAAAATCCAAAAATCGTCGCGTAAGCGTAGTGTCTGTGCGGGGCTTTAATGACCTTTGTAGTTGAAGGGCGCTAATCAACCAACAAAGCAAAAACTGATCGAATGGGTTAGCCTCCTTCGGGCGACAAAGCCACCAGTGCGCCTTCCGTCTGATGGGAAATCGTGGTCACGTGTAGTTTGCATGAAGTTATCTGCGCGCGAAAGAACCCGTATTCATGTGTAGTTTGTCAAACTTTTCAGGTGTTGCAGCTGTCTCCCTCTCTCCGTCAGGTAAAAGTGCCCAAAGGAAGAAAAATGGTCCGACCATATATGAGCACAGAGGGGGCTGCAAAAGTAGTGTTCACATCATGGAACATTTTCTCTTGTTGCGTGTGAGGCCCTTTTATTGCATTGAGAGCAAAATGAAAAGCAACTCATCGCCCTTTTCCCGCCAGTGGTAGGGTCGGATAACCATCTTGTCCCTCTGAATGGACACACGGGTGATATATTGGACGGTGTTTTTGCACAGCCGGCCGCCGAACAAAGCTACAACCCCTATGCTTATTTATCGTCGGTGAACTGTTCGTTGGGACAATCTACCGATGCCAGGGGGGGGGGGGGGGGGAAGTCGTCCCCCGGGGAATTTTGCCTCGTCTACTGAGCGGCTGCGTTGCGTTGGAAGTATCAGTTCTCGTCAGTTCACGGAAGTTAATCAACGCTGCCCAAGTTAGTATATACCGGCGTGGGTGGTTGGTTGAACGTTGTGTGAGGCTAATTTTCCCTCACCTAAATTCCCCACTCCTACGTCCCTCTCACCCGCGAGCAGCCTGCACAAGGTTCAGCCTGTTATGGCGCTTGACCGACTCCCCCAACCCTTTGGTGTAATATACTAACAGGGTTCTTTTACGTGCAAATGCCATCGTACACCACATGGAACCTTGGGTTCACTTCTCATCCGATGCATGGCGCACTCAGGGCTTTTCCCCTCGCCCAATAGAAGCCAACCCACCTCGACCCAGTATCGAACCCTGGAACCACTGGCACAGTGCATCGAGCGGGCTAGGAGCGACGAGTTGCGTTGGACACACCAGTTCTCGTCTGATCACTGAAGTTAAGCAACGCAACCCCAGTTAGTACTGACATGGGTGGCCGCTTGGGAAAACTGGGCACCGCTAGTATCCAAAAATCGTCGCATTAGTGTAGTGTCTGTGCAGTCCCTGCATCAGAACTGCACAGTGGACGGGGCTCTAATGTTGAAGGCTCTAGTTGAAGGGCCCTAAAACACCAACAAACAAACAAACAATCGAGCTGGCTACCTATTGCACAGCCGGGGAAAGTAATGGAATTGTGCTGAGCACGATGGTTTTATCCAGAGATATAACTCCGCTGTTGCTGTTTGCGACGATTTAAAGGGTCTACAAACCTCTAATACGTGCATGGGACACTCTTGCCTTTCTTTATCTGCCAACATATTGCCGTTGCGAAGACGCGAACTACCTGACCTGCTTGCAACGATATGTGTGGATGATATGGTGATTTCAGTTTTAACTTTGCAGTTCATCTATACGGTTTTTTTCTTTCATTGGTATTTTAGGGCCCTTCAACTACAAGGGCATTAGAGCCCCATCCACTGGGTAGTTCTAATGCAGAGACTGCACAGACACTACACTAATGCGACGATTTTTGGGTATTAGCAGTACCCAGTGTTCCCAAGCGACCACCCATGTTAGTACTAGCTGGGGTTGCGTTGCTTAACTTCAGTGATCAGAAGAGAACTGGTGTGTCCAACGCAGTAAGCCGCTCTCATCAATACGGTTAAGTGCTAATCTGTGATTTTGTGGAATATTTCGACTTCTAGGTCCATTTGTAAGCCTGAGGAATTCCTTCCTCGGTTTTAATTTTGCTTTTGTATATTCCTGCTGCTTTTCATTCCCCTGGGAATTTAGCAGCCAACAATGCCATAGGCGCAGACGTTGATTGTAACAATAGACGAAGATCAAATTCAGTGGTAAATGAAAAATGTTATTGTTTTTACTTTGATATTGATTAGTGCAGAAAGCTTACAATGTATAGTTGTAAATGTTCTCGTTGCAAATTGTGACTCTGCAGCACATTTAGAACAGAGGTCAAATTAAGGTGACACCACGATCCCAAAATGTGACTTTGAACACCCCCTGCACTTTATTAATAAATTTTAATTTCCTCCCCTCATTACAAGAACGAACTTCAGGAACAGTAACACACCAAAGATAAAATAAGAACCCATTTTCTCACGTTCATGTTTCAGGTACCATATAGGTGACGTTATGGTTTCCAGGCCTGATAGTTCCAACAACCGAGGATAAATTAGATTTTGAGCGGGAGAGTGTCTTATTTCGAACGTGAGAGGCCCCCAAGTACACCTTCTTTCAGACCAGTTCTCGTTTGATCACTGAAGTTAAGGTACTCAATGCCAGCTAGTACTAGCATGGGGGAACCGGTTGTGAACACTTGGTGCTACTGCTAATACCGATTCGATGTAACAGCGTCGTATCTGTGCAGACTCTTCATTATAACTACGCAGAGGGCGGGACTAGGAGGCGTCTATTGACTGTTGTAGTTGAAGGGCCCTAAAATACCTAACAAAACAAGGAAACCTTCCTTCGGATGGGAAGTGAAGTCGAGGCCCCAGTACAATGCCACCTGCCCGAAAAGGAACCCTTGCTACTGTACATGTTCGTATACATAAAATATACGTTTAGGCACTCGCCTACACGGGTGGACATTCTTCTCTACCACATGTGAGGAACTGGTTAGGAATGATGATGGTACTCTTTTTTAATGGCTGTAGGACATTGTAGGTTTCTTACTGTTTCTATGTTACACTTACGGGTTTGGGTGTAAGCCAAGCAGCCATAACAGGCCGAACCCTTAGGAGGTTGCTCGCGGGAGGTGAGGAGGTAGGTGTAGAGGATTTAGGGAGAGGGAAAATTTGCAGCAGCCAGGTAGGTTCGAGTCTGGACTTTCGGGCGAGAGAGATGCCCCAAGTGCGCCTTCTTTCGGATAAGAACTGAAACCTAGGTCCCTTGCGGTGTACGATGGCATTTGTACGTAAAAGAACCCTCTGTGCTATGCAACGTTTAGACGGAGGTGTAGGAGATTGCCCCCCCCCCCGGCGTCGGTTGAATTCCCCAACGAACAGTAGACCGACGATAAATAAGCGTAGGGGTTGCAGGTTTGGTCGACAGCTGGCTGCGGAAAATCGCTGCCCAATATTTCACTAATATGTCCATTCAGAGGGACAAGATAGGTACCCGACCCTGCTGGAAAGGGTTTAGGAGTTGCTTTACTCAGTTTGCTGCAGTCTGCTTGAGTCAACAGCTTAACCCCTTTCTCTGTCTATAACCACAATCCCTAAGATGGTTCTAACCCGAGTGCATCTTCCTTTTCCTCAACGCAGTTTAACTTTCTTAATTACAGAATTTTAATATGTAATTTGTGTGTGTTTTATAAGACTATCATTAAACTATTGTACTCCTCCAATTCAGCAGATTATGCCCATAAAAAGCAAATCATAACTCCACAGTCGATGCATTTCTAAATTACAAACGGAAAACAGTCGTTTCCAGCATTTAATCTACTGCAAAGAACTATTTGAAATCCCGAGAAACATCTCAAGTTATTCAGTAGCATATACAGTATATCCAATTAATTATGCAAAGACATTGTTTTTAACTAATTCATGAAGTGCTCGGTAACACGCTACTCGTCTGCAGGAGAAAATTGCAACTGCGACGTCTGAATAACATGTATAATGCAAAAATATTCTCAAATTGGGCTTTACAGATAAGAAATTGCTCTTAAAAATAGATCTTCTTAACCCCATCGGTGCATCCCTGCTGCTCCATTGAAAACTGCGAACAATCGAAGATCTTTTTCTCCCGTCATCGTTGTTCAGTCTTACTGCATTCAAATGAATTCAAGAAAACAAAAACAGACAAAAAAGAATTTGAATACCTCCTAAAGAAACCTGTTTTGGTTACAAGTTATTTTGCCATAAATATCAAAACATGCAGTTACAGTCAGGCAGAACCCTAATTACAACTACAGTGAAACCTCTCTATGGGTACACCCCTCATATCGGTACAGATTTTTCAGGCACCGATTTTTTGCCCATAAAGTTAATGCTATTACTACCCCTCTTAACGGTACACCTCATACATGTCACCACTTTTCAGAAAACCACATCTAATACATGTCTAACCACATCTAGTACATCTAATACATGTCTAACCACATCTAGTACATCTAATACATGTCACCATTTTCACAAAACCGTCTCTGTAATTGCTACACTCCTCTATTGGTACACCTAACACATGTCATCATTTTCAAAAAACCCCCCTCTGTAATGGGTACATCCTGCCTCGGTGACGCAGTGGGTAGGGTGCTTGGTAACTGCAGCAGTGGTTCTAGATTCGATACTGGACCGAGGCGGGTTGCCTTCTTTTCTGCAAGAGAGATGCCCCGAGTGTGCCTTCCTTTGGATTAGAAGTAAAACCATAGTCCCATGTGGCGTTCAATGGCATTTATACATATGCAACGGATTCTATGCAACGGATAGGAGAGGCGACATTTCCTGGTGTAGAGAGCTTTCCACCTGGCATCGGTGGATTACCTCAAAGAACAGTAGACCTACAATAAATATGCACAGGGGTTGCAGCTTTAGTCTGCATCCGGCTGTGGAAAAACGCAGTCCAAAAGATCACCCTTGCATCTATTGAGACGGGCGCGATGGGTACCCGACCCTGTCATAGGCAGCAAATAAGAAGGTAGCTTGATTGTAGACCAACGTCCCTTGATTGATTTGTTTGTAAAAATTAAATTTGTGTACTTCAATAATTTTGAGAAATATTATATTATACAATGCATTTTTATAAGTTAAAAGAAACACAATATAAAACAATATATTGTTTTGATTAATTTATATACCCCTACCCCTCTTATGGGTACACTTTGGCTAGGTCCCACAGGTGTACCAATTAGAGAGGTTTCACTGTATTTTAACAAAAAAGCTTGATAATCACACTGGATTTTTTCACGTTTTCGATCAATTGAATGTATTGATAAAAAAAGCAACTCCTAACCCTTTTCCCGCCTATGGCAGGGTCGGGTACCCATTTGTCCCTCTGACTGGACACAGGGTGATATATTGGTCATAGTTTTTTCTGCAGCCGGTTGCCGGCCATAGCTGCACCCCTACGCTTATTTATCGTCGGTCTAGTGTTCGTTGGGGAATGCTACCGACGCCAAGGGGCGAGCTCCTACACCTGGAAATTTTGCCTCGACTACCCGTTGCATAGTAGAGAGGGTTCTTTTACGTGCAAGTGCCATCGTACACCCACACGGGACCTCGGTTTTATTTCTCATCCGAAAGAAGGCACACTCGCGGCTTCTCTCTCGCCCGAAAGAAGCCGACCAACCACGGCCCAGTAACGAACCTAGAACTACTGGCGTAGTTGCCGAGCGTTCTAACCACTATGCCACCGCGGCGGGTCGAATGTATAGATAAAGAGTTTATTAATTTTTAGAACTAATTTCTAGCATTATTTTTGGCACCCATAATTGTGCCAATTAAATGTGTACCTCGCTCAAGTTCGGCCTAAAAGGCGTCATCACCATCATCATCCCCGATCCCCCAGTCCGTGGTATTTGCTGATGATATTGTAAAACTTATTGTTTCCAGAGAACAAGTAGAGAAAGGCCTAAACGATATTTGAGGAGCGATAGAAAAGGGAGGGCAAAAGATAAACATGAAGACAGAGTATTTAGCTTTCAATTGGGAAGGACTGGAAAGTAGTGACGTGATCACTAGGGGCCAACTGGTTAAAAAAAGTGCAAGAGGTAAAATACTTAGGATCAACGTTCCAAAGCAGTGGGGGGATAGACTGCGATGTGACCCAAAGACTCACTGGGGGATGGTTGAAGTGGAGACAGGCAAACAGGGTCCTGTGTGATAGGAGGGTCCCATTCAAGTTGACCAGCTATGCTACTAATAGGTTGAGGGATGTCATAAGGGAGAATAGTTTGAGGTCGTCTGGACACGTAATGAGAAAATGGGAGGGGGAGCTCCATAGGTCCATTTCAAGAATGCAGGTGGTTGGAAGCACCCGAGGCAGGGGAGACCGAAGCAGACATTGGACATGATAGCGGGTGGAGTGGACCCGGTCCTGCTACAGGCGGGATAAGGGTATGATGATGATGACGACGAGGAATATGATATATCAAAATTTCCCATTTCTTTTTAGAGCTATTCGATTCCTGAAAAACACATTGCCGAAATTTCCAAACTGTTTTAGGAAATGAATGTCTCCCTCCATCAGCTATAACCTTTTCCTCAACATTTTTCCTTTATCTTATAGCTTTTGAAATAAAGGAATTGGTAACTTTAAGATTTACACTATATATCATCATCATCATGCCCTTATCCCACCCTTGTCAGGGTCGGGTCTTCGTGTTCTAGCCCTCCACTCCCGCCAACTTCCACCAGGTCCCCGTCCACCCCACAAACTACCATATGCTTACGGAATTATTTTTACATATTATATACATGTGTGCCTGAAACAAGCATTAATCTAAAATCATTTGGAATGTTGGGGACTCAGATGGGGCACATGGCAAAATAGTGTTTATGTGAAGGTCAGTGGTGGGGTGACGCCAGGATTTGCCGCACCGGTGACAACAAGCCTAGGTACGCCTCTGGGTAGGTTGTCACAGCACCTGGGGTTACTTGTTACAATGTGAATCACTGAATTCATAAATGAAATTTAGTTTCCTTTAGGAAAGAATGGGGGTGAGATTCGTTTTCGGGGGGAGGGGATTCCAGCGGTGGAAGAGTTTCGCTACCTTGGATGAGTTTTACAGAGCAATGGGTAGATAATTCTGACGTGACCCATAGAATTAATGCAGGATGGCTGAAGTGGAGACAGGCAAGTGGGGTCCTGTGTGACCGCCAGGTCCCAATACAGTTGAAGGGCAAAGTTTACAGAAGTGTTGTTAGGCCAGCAATGCTGTATGGCTCAGAGTGTTGGGCAGTCAGGAAGAACCATGAAAGGCAAATGAAAGTGGCTGAGATGCGAATGCTGCGCTACATGTGTCGGGTGTCACAATCCGACAGAATTAGAATAGACTACGTTATTGGTAGCTTGGGGGTGGGGAACATTGAGGAAAAGATGAGAGAGAATCGTTTGAGGTGGTATGGGCATGTGATGAAGAGGGGAGAGGAGGAGTTTATTAGTTTCATTATGGGACTGCAGTTAATTGGGGGTACCAGAGTTAGAGGAAGACTAAAACGGACGTGGGAGGAAGTGGTGCAAAGGGAAATGGTGACGTGCAGGGTGGAAGGGGACTTGGTGGGGTATAGGCGGAAGTGGAGGATTAGAAGCCGCAGACCCGACCCTGCCCCAGGCGGGAGAAGGGTGAGATGATGAGGATATAGGAAAGAAACATCTTTGTTATTCATAATAACACATTGCTGATAGGAATGTTTTATATTTCCAATTCATTTGAAAAATAATTTGATTTTTTCGGTATCCTACATTAGTTGAGGGATGCGCAGCAATTAATACTATATACCATGGCAAGGGATGACCGTTACCTCTTGTTAACAGCCTGCCAGAATGGGCGGCAGAATGCAACTCAACTGCATAGTGCCCTTCAATTAGCAACAGGATGCAGGGTGTCAACTAAAACTGTCTGCAATTGACTTCATGGATGGGCATCTATGTCCAATAGACCCATCGTATGTACCAGGTGAACTCCACCACGCTGTAGAGTGCAGAAGCTGGGCAAATGACTGTCGAGAGTGGAAGCATGCCGAATGGAGAGCGGTTCTGTTATGAGTCCCGATCATCCGGAGGGAATGAGGGACAAGAAACAACCCAACTTTTGCCAAGAAAGAGCACCATATGGTGGTGGTGGTGGATTGATGGTGTGGGCAGGCATCAGTATTGGTGGACGTACAGACCTTTACATTATCCGATGTGGTAATTTGACTACTATAAGGTATAGAGACAACATTCTGCAATCTTTTGCCATGCCATATGTTGGTGCCATGGATGATTCGTTTCTTTTGATGGACGATAATCGGGTCTCTAATGACCTCGTAGTTGACGGGACCTTAAACTCCAACAAACAAAGATGGACGATAATGCTCGTCCCCACTGCAGCGTTGGTGGACAACATGCTGGATTTGGAGGGTATCGAGCGTATGCAGTGGCCAGTTTGCTCGCCAGACTTAAATCCAATTGAGCATGTGTGGGAAGCATTGGGGAGGCGCATTGCAGGCGGACAAGCACCTCCCACAGCTGTTACAGAGCTGGAGATTGTTCTTATGGAAGAGTAGCCATGTATCTCCCAAGGGTGCATTGATAATCTCATTGACTCAATGTCACTTATGTGTGTGGCAGTGCTGGCCGTTCAAGGAGACCATATGTACATCATACTTAAGGAACATTTCCACCCATGACCAACAATTACTGTAGTGTTAATGTCGCTTTGTTTGTTTGCCCTATTCTGTTATCTTATTTCATTTGATGGGTACACCACTCAGGGGCTCACGTGACTCATGTACTTTTTCTGTCAGCATACCATAATGTAAAGTAATATGTGATCGAGAGAACCTATCTCTGATACATTAACCTGGTAGCCTATATATATCCCCTAATTTTTTTTGACCGGTGTATTTACTGTCTGGCACACCGTGCTTTCACCAGAGCTCCTACACGTGGAAGTTTTGCAAAAATATGCCTCTTCTACAGACATTCAATTACTATGTCACTAGTTCTAGATTTGATTCTGGATAGAGGTATGGTGGCGGCGAATTGCGTTGGACACAACAGTTTTCGTCTGATCACTGACTTTAAGCAGCGCAACCCCATCTAGTACTGATATGGGTGGCCGCTTGGGAAGACTGGATACTGCTAATACCCAAAAATAGTGGTATTAGTTTAGTGTCCGTGCAGTCTCTGCATAAGAACTATGCTGTGGATAGGGCTCTAATGACGTTGTTGAAGGTCCCTAAAACGACAACAAACAACAAGAAGATAGAGGTAGAGGTACGTTGATGTCTTTCAGGGGCGAGAGAGTGGTAGGCCCTGAGTGCTTCTTCCTTCGAATGAAAAGTGAAATCTTTTCTGCACATAGCAGAACTCTCTCTACTATTCAGCGGGTAATGAAGCAAAATTTCCAGGTGTAATAGCTCGCCTATTTCTGGTCGGTGGAATGCCCCAACGAACAGCCAGCGTTGGCAGTCGGCTGCGGAAAATCATCGTCTACTATTATCCCTCTCGTGTACATTCTTAGCACAAGATGGTACCCGACCCTGTCATCGGCGAGAAAAGGGTTTGGAGTTGCTTGTTCCCGATTGCAGTGCAGGAACATGTGACCTTCATTATTGTAGGCTGGAAGGGGTTTTTCAAATGACGAGTGATTCATATGCACACATGGTGATGTTGCGCATTCAATCGACTAAGCAATTGTTAAGGGACAGCATGACACCCCTTGCGAGGAGGCAGTAAAAGACCTATATAGTGTGTGATTTTTATAACAATATTTTAGAGTCAGCCATCCGCAACTAACAGGCAGTTGGGCCATTGCCATGTTTTTAATTGGATGTTTGCCCCAGCTTGTCGAACCTGACCACTAAAAGGGGTGTGGATTTGATTTGCAGCCAACCATATCAAATCATTCTACAAATTCGTTCATTTTTCTCTCTTTCTCTCTGCTCTCACCTTTTTGTCTTGAGCCTTCCCATTTCTGTCGCCTTCTACTTTCTTCTTCCAGTTCTACATTCCGGACTCGTGGGCATCGGACTTTGCCATAGGCATGGATGAGGAAGAAAGGAAGAGTCAAATAAGAGGCGTTATAAGTTTTGTTTGAAGGGAATGCTGTGCTTCTGCTTTCAATTGGGAAGGACAGGAAAATAATTGGGACTACTCTCTAGGGGCGAACTGGTGAATAAGGGGCAAGAGATAAACAAAGCTTAAAAGCAATGGGAAGCTAGACTCGGATGCGACCCATAGAATCAATGGGGAATGGTTGAAGTGGAGACAGGCAAGTGGTCTCCTGTGTGATAGGAGGTCCACAATAAAATTGAAAGATAAGTTTCACAGGGCAGTAGTCAGGCAAGCTCTGCTATATGGAATAAAGTGTTCGGTGGTGAGGAAGAGCCAAGTAAATACAGTAGAACTTCTGTAAGTTGACCACCCCGGGCGGAAGAAAAGTGGTCAACATAGGGAGGCGGTCAACTTATGGAGAACTAGGTGTACTGTACTGATACATGGGTATTACTGCTTTTATTGGATACAACTGTATGAAATGCTGCATAATCAAAACTATTACTTCTAGTGGATCGGCAAAGCTAGCCCCCAATGCCATTGATCTGGTAGTTGGGGGTTATGCCCCCCCCAGCAGTTAGCTGCATCAGATTCATCAGAGGTTTACACTACATTGCCCATTTCAACAATACTTTCAAAGGTTACTTCTTAAAATTCTGCCATGGAAGATGGGCTGAATGAGGACAAAATGTTGTCTGTTGGATTGTGATAAATCCAACTTTCCTAAAACATGTCAACATTGTTTCTGGTTGAATTTTTGTCAAGCAGAATTATCCAAAGGTCAGGACCCAGAGCATTAATGGATGCAGCAAATGAAGCTGCTTCCACAGGCTGGTGACACATGTTTTACCAATAACCCACTCCAGGAGCTGGTCTTAGTAAAACACTTTGAATGATTTGATAACACCTTGGTTAAGAGGTTGGATCCTTGAGTTGCATTTGGAAGAAGAAAGTTAAGTGTCAAATTTGTCAAGTGACTGACTTTCAGTTCATCAGGGCAGTTGTCTACTGTTAGTAGGATAGATCATTTCTTCTTCATTTCCTGATCCATACCCCTTACCTGTTCTTCAAACAGGGCAGCAGTCATCCATGCACACTTGTTTCATCTCCACGTTACAGAGTGGTCTTCAATTTTTTAAATGCACATGAATTTGCTGAATTACCAATCACTATTTTCTTTAGCTTTCCCCAAGAACAGCTAGTGCTAAGCAATCCAGTGAAATGTTCCTTGGGTACTCTTTCAATCTTGTATTAGTCACCCTAAACAAGGCTCTTGTCAGGCACAAGGGATGACAAGGGGTCCACTTAGGGAGGTTAAATCAATATTATGTGTCACAGTCATAGTGGTCAACATACAACTTATAGAGGTGGTCAACATGGGGAGGTTGGTCATCCATTAAATAATGTGGTGCACATCCAGTCTGTGAAAATTTGGTCAACTTAGGAAGGTGGTCAATATATAGGGGTGGTCAACTTTGGAGGTTCTACTGTAGAATGGAAGTAGTCGATATGTGAACGCTGCGGTACATGTGGGGGGTGTCGAGAAAGGATATAATAAGGAAGGAGTATGTTATAGGTAGCCTGGGGATGGGGGACACGTAATGAGAAAAGAGGAAGAGGAGCTTGTTAGGTCCACTACAGAAATTCAAGTGGTTGGAAGCACCCTGGGGCAGGGGTCCTAGGTTTCTAGAACTTATGTATGCCATAAAATGACACATCAGGCTTCCAGTTATCATTAGCAACCAAAAAAAAAATCAGTATTAAGACAAATACATCACTTATTCAATAAGTTCAGTAGGTGGGTACCCTGGTTGTTGAATAACGTAATGTACCCTGGTTGATGACATAAGGGTTAAAGGAATTCCAAGGTGCTTGTGGATCTCAACCCTCACACCACATAGAGAATATGCTGTGGCGTCGCTAAGGTTTGCGTCACCCGGTGCAGTGACGCCATGTTGTCACCCCCTACTCCTGAAAAACGCCGCTTCTGCTTTGGTGTCACCCCATTTGTCATGGTGCGAGTGGTATTACCCGGTGCGGCCCGCACCTCCCTAGTGATGCCACTGGCAATATGAAAAATCAATTTTCTTTCTAGACCTGGATATCCGAAGTAACCTACATCTGGTGATGTTCTGATGGGAGTGGCCATTAAAGTCCAATCTTATTTATGTCATGTTGCAGTTTTGCACAGGAGGATAACCCCATCTTCCACCGCCCTTGCAATGCATGTGCATCTGCAAATAGCTCAACAAAGGATTTACTGTCAAGCCCTGTATCATTTCCCGATAATGTCCTTGACATATTGGGAGAATATGTCCCAGGCGTTTCTTTCTTTGTAGCACTTTCAGACTCTGATTCATCCGCCTCGGTGGCGCAGTAGGCAGCGTGCTCTACCTACTGCGTCAGTGGTTCCAGGTTCGATATTGGAGCAAGGTGGATTGGCTTCTTTCCGTGTAGCGGAAGGCCCCGAGTGTACTTTCTTTCGGATGAGAGGTAAAATCGGGGTCCCGTGTGGTGTATGACGGCGTTTGCGCGTCAAAGACCCCTGTCTGCTCTGTAACGGGTAGGTGAATCAAAATTCCCAGGTGTAGGAGCTTGCCCGCTGGCGTTGGTGGAGTGCTCCAACGAGCAGTATGTATCTATTTTACACTAACGGGTTGGGGAGTAAGCCAAGCAGCCATAACAGACCTAACCGTTAAGAGGCTGCTTACGGGAGAGGAGGAGGCAGGTTTAGGGGATGTAGAGGAAATTTGAAGCACCCACGTTTTCTACCAACCAGTCATGTTGGTACTATCGTGGGTTCGCGTTGCTTGACCTCGGTGACCTCACCAGAACTGGTGTGTTCAACGCAACTTGGTTGCACTAGTAGACCGGCCGCACAGTAGACTGACGATAAATAAGTATCGGGATTGGAGATCTAGTCGGTACCCCGCCCTACCTTCGGCGGGAAAAGGATTCGAAATTTTACTTTTTTTACTTTAGACCCCTGTTTCTCAACCTTTTTCTGTCCATGCCCATCTAAACTCCTCAAAAATCCTGACGGCCCCTATGGTGGCACCTAGATATTTCTTATAATTCAAAAAGT
This sequence comes from Trigoniulus corallinus, assembly GCA_013389805.1. Taxonomy (NCBI): domain Eukaryota; kingdom Metazoa; phylum Arthropoda; class Diplopoda; order Spirobolida; family Trigoniulidae; genus Trigoniulus; species Trigoniulus corallinus. The sequence goes on from JAAFCE010008833.1 coordinate 10,521,212, forward strand.
GAACTTGTTTTTACTGGATGAAGCCAAAGTGATAACTTCTTCAGGATACAGTTGAACAGTGAGATGTACTGAGGACGAAATCACTAAGAAATTGTAAAGAAAATCCCAAGTTACGAGTTCATAACATTCTTGAATCGCTCACCCCCCTTAAACTTCAAATTGTCCCCTGTGAGGCGTTGGGAACAACTGCTTTAGAGTTTTATTCGTTAACTACTTAAAGAATTCTTGAATCCTAATTGTGATTTTCACATTTTTTTGACTTGCCCTTCTCTGATGTCGTTTTTGTGTTTGTTTCGTTGGTGTTTTAGGGCCCTTCAATTAAAAGGTCATTAGATCCCTGACCACTGCATAGTTCTAATGCAGAGACTGCATAGACACTACACTAATGCGACGATTTTTGGGTGTTAACGGTACCCAGTTTTCCCAAGCGACCACCCATGTCAGTTTTAGCTGGGGTTGCGTTGTTAAACTTCAGTGATCAGACGAGTAATGGTATGTCCATGGGAATATGCCGCTCCATCTTATGTCCTCAAAGGACCTCACTAGTTTAATAATTTTAGGTGAAGTTTGCGTGATTTGTCCATTTCCGATTGCCCCCTTCCTGAAATGGCCATAAGCCCTGTCATGTTGAGTAGTAATGGATTTCCATCTGTTTTTATTTTACCAGAAACTAATAAACAGTAGATGTGATTTCCTTCTCAGAAGTGAATCAAGTGAAGTTAACGATAGCGAGCATGTCCATTCATTCATCTGTCCGAAGTGTTGCCAACAGACGTTTGTGCATTAATAATGGGCCCTTTTTTCCTCTCAACTGTTAACTTAGAAAAATCACTAGTTAATTTAGCTTTAGTTTCTGACATCAAAAATACATCGCACGAATCCGGACATCAATATTCTATTCAGGCGTTTTAAGACTAGACAAATAAATGGCCGGCTGTGTGTATGCTGGTGTGTCGCAGTTCATCTTCTGTTTTGGAATTGTACGGGAGCTCTCACTTTGAAACATATGGCATCGTATTTTTGTGCTGGAATCGTACTTTAATAATGGTTTGATGTTTTTGACATAATTTATAGATGTATGTTGGCTTTTAGGAGTTGGACACTAAAGCCAAAACTGGACATTGGAACTGGGGAGATTTTTCTATTATTTTTGGACGGTGGTAATAAATGACCACTGCCCTCAACGTTGTCACGAGGTGATGAGATGTTGAGTTCTCAGCCTCCATTATTCAGGTCGACGTCTTTGCTGTAAATAATGCTCAGTTTATGGTTATTGGTTTATTTTTTATGAGTTTTATCATGTTCGTTGTTGTTGTTGTGGCTACTTCGGGTGGGTGGAAGAAATGACTACAACGGAGAAGGGGGAACGAGCTCTAAGAGTCACTGAAATGGAGAAGTGCTTTTTTGTATGACGTCTCGTTGAAAGTCAGTTTCTTTGAAACTCGTGTCAAGAATCATTCATGTGGAACTCTAAACCTAAACAACTTATGTTTTTCTTGGATTTTATGACTGAAGTTATAAATGGCCTTCATTTATTTACCTGACCTCACCTCCTCTCTCTGTCCCCCTTCCAGACACTCTTATGACTGAGCTTACAGCATCATTGTGATGGGACCAATTGGAATTTCCGGAAAGTCACGCTTACTTTTTCTAAATCTGCTAATGGAGGAGCGCAGAACTCTGAATTAATAAGTAAATGGCTTTTACTAACTGTTTAACCCTTTGTCTTCACAGTCCGAAATGTGATTCTACTCGCGTAGAAAGTGTCGTTGAGAGTTTATTTAAAAACTTCTACTTCCTGTCATGTTTTCTTGCCATTTGATATGTCTGATTCTACTTCGATGAAGCATTTTCAAACTACACTTATGTTCAAAATTAATATTTGGCGACCTTTGGTTGATTGGTTCTAAAGATCTAAGCTTGCGAAATGGTGCACTGATGATCAAGATGGAAGAAACGAGCGGAAGAAGGGAGCGAATTAAGCAATGCAACCCCAGTTAGTACTAGCATGGGTGACCGCTGGAAAACACTGGGTACTGCTATGGTAATACCTAAATCGTCACAAGTGTAATGTCTGCGCAGACTACGCAGTGGACGGGCCTCTAATGACGTTTGCAGGCGAAGGGCCTTAAACCACCAACAAACCCAAACAATCTGTTCAAGAAACAGTAACACCTGAAACTAGTTTCTGCGGCGGCAGAGAGCTCACAAAAGAATGGTATGGCTGTAACTGTCCTCTGGCGCCTTCCTGAAAGTGCCAAATACCGATCCTCATTGGCTGTTGTGGCTCTTGGATGCCCTTTCCTAAGCCTTCTGAATATGGAACTTGACTTCTGAAACTTTCCGCACATTTCACGCGACACTAGGTGTTGCACTGGAGTCTCTTACAACCTGCAATTTTGGTATGACACTGAGTATTCCTTGATACGTGCAAACGAAGTGACAGCAAATGATCAAAATGGTCCTAATCAAGTTGAAAGGGCAGTGGTTAGACCCGCTGTGTTATATGGATCAGTGTTGGGCAGTGAGGAAGAGCCACGTTAACAGAATGCAAGTAACCCAGATGCGAATAATGCGGTACATCAGTGGGGTGTCGACATCTGATAGTTAGGAATTGGTATATTAGAGGTAGCCTGAGGGTGGCGGACATTGCGGGAAAAAGTGAGGGAGAGAAGGTTGAAATGGTATGGACATGTAATGAGAAGAGGGGAGGAGAATCTCTTTAGGTCCATTTCAGGAATGCAGGTGGTTGGAAGATCCCGGGGCAGAGGGAGACTTGGGAGCAGGATGTCCGTAAGGATATGGTAGTGTGTGGGGTGGACGAGGATCTGGTGGTAGATAAACGGGAGTGGATCCGCAGACCCGACCCTGCCACAGGCGGGATAAGGGTATGATGATGAGGAGTGCACTTTGTCTTGGAAGCGACACACAATTTGTTTCCTTTCTCCTATCGGATGTTCCACTTTTTACTACTAGATGGCAATAGCACTTCTGCTGACGTCTTCTGTTACCTGGTCTAACCAACGGCGCTAGTGCTTAGTAATGAGCCCAGCAATTCTGATATTTTCACTGTTGTATTGGGGGATCTATTTATAGGCTGAGGTGGTATGGACACGTCATGAGAAGGGGGGAAGCTCAGCTCGTTAGGTGCATTCCAGGAATGCAGGTGGTCGGTAGCACCCGGGGTAGGAGGGAGACCGAAGTTGACGTAGAAACAGGTTGTCCGTAAGGACATGGCAGTGTGTAGGGTGGGCGGGGACCTGGTGGGAAATAGACGGGAGTGAAGGGCGAGAACCCGCAAACCCGACCCTGCCACATACGGGATAAGGGTATGATGATGATGATGTATTAGAGGATCTATTCCTAATGAAATTCAAGAGAAATTTTCTAGTAGTGGTTAGACGAGCTATGCTGTATCCATCATTGCTAGGCATTGCATTTGCAGAAATGCGTCTGTTGGTCTCCAATGAGTAGAGAAAGTGGTATGGCTTCCGCCCGGTGTGTCTGCGAGCTGAGTTCGATTCCAGACTGGGACGCAATGAGGAACTCCGCGGAGTGCCCGTTTTGACAGGGGTTAGACGACGATGCCCATCACACGCTTTTTGCATGAAGCAGATGGTCCACTCGATGCACAATGCTGCACGCGGATCAGGATCACCGGGCCCCTGACACACTCATCTATATACTATCCATGGAATATGTTGGTCGGGAAATTTTCAGGTGTAGGAACATGCCTCCTGGGGTGGACGGAGGAAAAAGGTTTCAAAATGTTGCCTTCCACAGGCGGGAGAAGGGTTATTGGTGTTGATGATAATGATGTACTAAATGGAAGAAACTGCGGTAAAGACTTGAGGATTTGTGTTGTTGGTGTTTTAGGGGCCTTCCACTACAATGGTCATTAGAGCCCAAAGATTAGAGAAGTAGTCAAAGGAAATACACAGACTTTATTTTAAGCAATAGTTTACGGCATTCGGCCGTAGCAACCCTGTGCAGTAATGAGTACCCGACCCTGCTATGAGCGGGAAAAGGTTTTCGGAATGTTAACTGAGGAAGTTTAAGACCGTTGTGTAAGAACGTGAAGTCCTCGGTACGCTCCTGCTGTCTACTCCTAACTATTAAGCCGTCAGATGTTTGCAACGGGGTTATCCGGTCTTTAAATTGACACCTGAAGTTAACGTCGCACTCTTAGACTGTTGATTGATTTCAGAAGGAGGAGAGAACTGTTCAGCAATGAAGTCATTATCCGCTTGGTAAGGCTTGAGAGGCACCCTCCGCAACCGAAGGGGTCCTCGTGCATTCCTCAGAATGGAGGATCCTTAAGAATTTTCTAAGGGGATTTTGTTTTTTTCTATAGGCCTTGGTAGAGGCTACTCACGCGCCTACGGTGGTGGAGTAATAAAAGATTGATGCCTACAACAAATTCCCAGAATGGGGACCACATTAAGTGAGAAGACAAATGACCAACTCTGGGTTTACTTCTAGAAGACTACAGAGATTGCTCAAAATAGAACCTTACGCCTCTGAAACCCATGCCTGCCTGAATGATTAGTATGCAGGCTCATGAGCCTCATCATAATAATTCGGCTTACTCATCATCGTTCATCATTTTTCCCCCTAAAATATTGGTTTCCTCCTCAACGGACTTCTGGCCTGATGGAATATGCAACAACTCAGTGCTGCATCCCACTTCCCTTCGCCGACAGCTAGACAGGAAGTAGATTTAATGATGACCGACGATTAATGACTGTTCTGTTGAGTGCATTTTAAGCATTGTTGTCGTAATTAATAAGCCGGTTGGTCTTAGCTTGCTTCGGAATAGTCCATTTTCGTGTAAATTCGATTAGTTCGAGTTCGATCCTAACCTTGGATGTTAAGCCGTGACCCCGAGTTCTCCATACTTTGTCGTTTGCCAATGAAGCAATCCTTCCCTCTTGGAGTGGGATACACGGTGGATCGGCAACATTCCAGCGTGTAGGGAGTGGCTGTATTGCATTGGACACACCAGTTCCCGTCTGATCACTGAAGTTAAGCAACGCTAGTACTACCATGGGTGGCCGCATGGGAAAACTTGGTGCCGCTAATACCCAAAAATCGTCACATTGGCGTAGTGTGCCCACACAAATCAGGAATAGGAAGTCGACCCTTTCCCTCCTGGTTTCAGGCAGAAAGGTCGATGTAACCTTTCTTGTAGTCCCCAAAGTGTAATTAAATTTGTGATGCGTAGCAATAAGAAACTTCCCGTGACTCCCGTAAGGTGTCGTAAATTCTTAATGTGCTACTGTTCCAATGACGTCACTATCTTGTATTTTACGTTTATTATACGTAAATGAAAGGGAAGGCGCATTGAGCTATAATGGGCGTGGTTGCTACGGCATCCAACTTTGCGCTTCACGAATTTGAAGTCAACAAAATTTTAATGCGCCCTCCTTTTTTTGTTCAACAAAAGTAATGTATTTCTATTCTTTCTTTTGGTATTTTCACGATTCGCAGCTGTCAAAATGGTTTTCCCCAAAATGTCTCCACACCTTTAGCCTCGGCCTTCATGGCGTGTTAAATGGATTTGTAAAAGATCTTATGGTTCCATGTGCTGACCTCGTTAATACGACTCCAGGGATTTTTAGCGGTGTTTGCAATTTTGTGTTTCTAATTCAGCTTTGGGTATTTTAATTACGAGTCGACGCTCACCCCTGCCCCTCCTTCTCGCAAAGTTAATTCGTTGACTTATCAAAATTATGTCCAGTGACATTGTCAGCATTTTTTTTAAAAAACCATCATCCCGTTTAGGTAAATTTTGAGCCCTCTGGGCTCTATTCTAAATAATTTGCAGTTACCATAATAAGCCGCTCTTTCTCTTACCAAATATGCACATCTATTCAATTTGGTAATATTTGTTCATTATCATAATAATTAGTCTATATTTATTTTTCTGAAGTTATGTCAAACTGCACTTCACACTGCAGGCTTTAACTAACACTGTTTTCCGGTATATGTGATGGCCAGCAGACCCGCACAGGAGGTAGCGTCGTTGTTTGTTTATTGGTGTTTTAGGGCCCTTCAATTACAAGGTCATTAGTTCTCCGTCCACTGTGTAGTTCTAAGGCTGCTTACAGACGAACGACTGACGACCAACTACAAATTTGTAGGCAAGTCATCACAGACTAACAGCTGTTAGTCGTAGTCTATTTTGATGCACATAGAAACAGTTTGTCGGCCAGTGTCGGTCAGAAAATGGAACATGCTCCGTCTTTTTTGTCGTGGTTGCATTTCTGCAATGCATTGGTTGCATTTCCAGCGACTATTTTGTAGGTGACAATTGTCGTTCGTCTGTCTTAAGCCTAATGCGGAGACTGCATAGACACTACACTACTGCGACGATATTTGGGTATTAGTAGTACCCAGTGTTCCCAAGCGGCCACTCATGTTAGTACTACCTAGGGTTGCGTTGCTAAACTTCAGTGATCAGACGAGAACCGGTGTGTCCAGCGCAATAAACCGCTCCCCCAACGAATGGTAGACAGACCTTAAGTAAGCATCAGAATTGCAGCTTTGGTCGCCTCCCGGCTGCGGAAAAATATCTTCCACTAGCATCCAGTAGCGTCCACTAGCACCCATCTGTCCATTCAGTGAGACAAGATGGGTACCCGACCTCCAATGTGTGGGGCAAAATGGGTACCCAACCGTGCCATACGTGGGAAAAGGGTTAGGAGTTGAAAACCGGACATGTAGCACTTCAGAAACTTGACGGTCAACTGCACGGGATTCGTCACCTTTTACGCCATGCAGTGCAGGGGTAGAACGAACCTGGGTCCCAACGAACAGTAGGGCTGATTGGCAGACATATATAAGCCCAAGGTTGCTGCATTAGGTTGGCAGTCATGTGAGGATGGGACTTTACGTGCCATTTGATGGGAGGTCTACAGATGGCATTTTTGACACTGAGGCAGATTATTTAAAGTTTCCTGTTCTGTTGTATACAGTAAGTCCTCGACTTACGCGATTTCGGACATACGTGATTTTTTTTTTGAACAAAAAAAATTTTAGGTTAGGTGCACACTGTATAGTTAAGACTGTCTGACGACAGTCCATGTACTGCGTATGTAGTTGATAATCACTTTTCACTATTAGACGCCTTGCTAGCCATTGGTTTTCATTGCTTGAGCTGAGCGCACAGACTGCCGTCAGACAGTCTTGGCTATAGTGTGCACCTAGCCTTAGGTGTGACACTGTGGTGGTGGGGTAACTCAGTTGTGCGCTTTGCTTTCTGTAATGTCCACCACCACAAGGTACCTCTAATACACTCATTCCTAATTCTATCGGCTCTCGACCCCCACTCATATACTGCAGAATTCGCATCTCGGCTACTTGCATTCTATTGACGTTGCACTTCCACACTGCCCAACACTCTGATCCGTATAGCATAGCTGGCCTAACCACTGCCCTGTAGAACTTCCCTTTCAGCTTAATTAGAACCCTCCTCTCGCTCAGGACTAAAAGACAATTAACACTGGACCAATACTTGAAGTAGTTCATCTATAAATACAATATGTATGCAGATTGTTATGTGCAATATGTCCAATAAATAGGTGTATCTAAATAAATCTATTTAACTTTCACCTATCTTTTAAAACTAAAACATTTTTTGTCAGAAATGCTAAATTTAGTGCTTTCCTCGACGTACGCGATTTTTCGACTTACGTGAAAACCTTCGGAACCAATTAATCGCGTAAGTTGAGGACTTAGTGTACTGTATTATTACTTTAAGACCGGAAGTGGTTTTCTTAAGAGACACGTGTTCTTGAGAAAGACGTTGGTTGGTGGGTTTTCTTCCAGAGAAACCCCATGAGCAACGCAAGCCAGCTGGTACCCAATAATCGCCGCATTAGTGTAGTGTCCGTGCAGTCTCTGCACTAGAACTATGCATTGAACGGGGCTCTAATGATCTTGTAGTTGAAGGGCCCTAAAACGCGAATAAAGTGAAAAAATAATCTGGAAGAACACCAAAAGTAGTGACTGTGAGGTTTATCAGGATGGTTCAGATGACTTCGCAACTACTTCATTTCACAGTCAGCTTGAATTGCCCGCACTCAATCACTTTCCGCTTAAGACAGCCATTTGTTGCCTGTTGTGATTTCTCTTTCCGATGTTATTATGAAGTCACGACATGATTCTGTTCTTTTGCATGGAATCTTGTCTGTTTGCTCGACATCTTATGGAAATGAGCTTAGCCCTTTTTCCTCTGATGGACTTTGCAGTGTTTACTGTTGCTGAATTTTTGCAATCTTCTCAGCCTTTCCTTGAGAGAAAGCTGATCATTTTAAAAGTCCTCCAACTCTTTCAATATTTTCTTTTAATATTGCCTACGGGAAGCATTCTCCATACTTCACTTCCTACAGGCTCAACTTGTCTGATATGTTATCCAACTTGATACCCACCATTTATGATAAATCCAGACTTGTAATGCTACATTGCCATCTAGAATGTAATTTAAATGTGTGGTGGTTTTAACGCTTTAACATTTGCATCTCTCTGCAAACCAAGTTCCTCCAAATTAAAGAAAATTACAGCACCATATACTGTAAATCAAAAAGCAACTCATAACCCTTTTCCCGCCTGTGGCAGGGTCGGGTACTCATCTTGTCCCTCTGAATGAACACAAGGGCGATATATTGGTTATAGGTTTTTTGCATTCTGCAGCCGGTTGCCGGCCAAAGCTGCAACCCCTACGCTTATTTATCGTCGGTCTAGTGTTCGTTGGGGGAATGCTACCCACGCCAGGAGGCGAGCTCCTACACCTGGAAATTTTGCCTCATCTACTCCTTGCATAGTAGAGGGTTCTTTTACGTGCAAGTGACATCGTACACCAACACGGGTTGATTGGTAGCAAACTCAACTTTTCCATGACGTAGGTATCTGCGGCAGTTGGAGCGTCGTGACGTCATCACTTTTTGTGCTGTGTGGCCTGATTTGACGCTAATAGCGTTAGCACATGACTGTATGAAACCAGGCATAAGTTGACTGCTAGTCAACTCCAATAGCGCCAAGAAAGTTGTGCTATGTCGTGATCGGCTGACTGCTGAGCTGTCTGCTTCAAAATTATAGATTGTGACGTGATTCCAAGTAATTTTAAATTATAAAACGTTTCGGGGATTCCTCCAAGTAAGTGGCACATTTTTTGCCTTCAGCAAATGTAGCCAAGGTTTAACAAACCCTTTTCCACAAGAACATTTCTGTCCTAGGTGGGGACACTAAGTGGACACTGGTGTAGTTCAACAGATACGGGCTATTGCGTAGACCAGTGGTTCTAAGTTTTTTATCTACCATGGAACCTGCTAATCATTTCATTTTTTAGCAGACCTAGCAAGAGTAATTCTGGGAAATCTTGCAACAGAGCCCAGAAATTTGGAAAGGGCTGTTGTAAAACTCATTTGACACGCCATCTGGTGGCACGTCTACGAGCTTGTCCGCCGAGTTATCCTAATTTAGAACAGCATTAATTGAAAATAGATCCCTAAACCAATCTTTGAACAAGGAACAGCGAGTACATTGCGGACCTCTGGATGGGGCAAGTCCACGGACCTAAGGTTAAGAAGGTGTGGACGTGTTGTGATTGACTTCTTTAGTCAACGCACCTCAAGTAGGCCTGGCATACCATCCTACCATGCTCAGGGTGCGATAGCATAATCTTTGGCGAACTTATGGAATGACTGCTTTAACCTGAACATGTAGGTGACCTTGCCTGACCTTTGTTACCAGTGTTTGCGTTGGGATGAACGAATTTGCATTTAGCAGTCATTTTGAGAGTGCGCTAAGAATTGAGTCTGCAACATTGCAAAAACAATTTGGTAATGTTGCGGACTGTAGGGAGGTCAAAACGCTCATCAGACTGTGCATAGATGAGGATCTACTTGGGCTCTTTGACGCTGGGGACAGGAAAAATAATGACTAATTCATTTACATATGTATGCGCGATAACTGAAATGCGTATATTGTTTGCCGTTGGCGCCAAGATAAGTGTTTCTGGCTTTGGCGGGTTAATGGATTATTCATTCTGACTATTGTCCTAAAAGCAGAAGACATCTAATTAGATCATTGTTGGTATTTGTATCACGTGGCTTGTCCGACAGTGTAGACGAACTTTCGTGTTTTTCACCACGTTTCGCTCAATGACAAACTATGTAGCGCATTTTTCAGATGGGCCTTTTCGCGCGCGAGTCCTGACTCCTGACACTTATCTCTGCTTACTAAAAATAGAAAATAGTACCATAAATATGGTTTACAAAATAATTTTTTTAAATTTATTCTGCCGCAATTTAGGCCTGCCGAGGTCCCGTGTGGTGTACGATGGCATCTGCACGTAAAAGAACCCTCTCTATTATGCAACGAGTAGATATGGCAAAATTGTCAGATGATGGACATCGCGCTCTGACGTCGGTGGAATGCCCCAACGAACAGTAGACCGACGATAAACAAGCATAGGGGTTGTAACGTTGATCGGCAACTGGCTGCGAGAAACACCGTACTGGGGGGGGGGGGGGTTGAGCTATTGGCAGCGATTGGAAACGCAATTTTCATTTGTCAGTGTCAATGTCGACCCAACATTTAGGGCCCTTGTGTTCCTTCGGAGGGGCAAGATGGATTCCCGACTCTGTCATATAAGGGGAGAAGGGTTAGGAGTTGCTAAGCTGACACAATTAGGTGGGTTAACTTCTTTCGGGCGAGAGAAGACCTCGAGTGCACCTTTCTTTGGATGAGAAGTAAAACAGATCGGTGTGGTGTACGATGTCATTTGCACAGTAAGGAACCCTCTCTACGCTGCAACGTCTAGTTGAGGCACAATTTCAGGTGTAGGAGCTCGCCCCCCTGGCGTCAGTGGAATGCCCTTTTGTTTGTTTGTTAGGACTTTTCAACTACAAGGTCATTAGTGCCCCATCCACTGTGTATTTCTAATGCAGAGACTCCACAGACACTACAGTAATGCAACGATGTTAGTACAATGCCGGGGGTTGCGTTGCTTAATTTCAGTGATCAAACGAGAACTGGTGTGCTGAACACAATAACCTGCTACCTGGGGAATGAGGATAAATGAGCATAGTGTTGCAGCTTTGGTCAGCAACCGGCTGCAGAAAAAAGCAAATGTCTAATATATGGCTCTTGCACACATTCAAAGGGCAAGGTGGGTACGCGACGCTGCCATAGGCGGGGTATCCCTGCCGTAATTCTTTATTCGGCTCTAAATGGGGACAAATGCAAGTAGACAGAAACTGTCGATTTTTTTAAACACGTTAGAAATAACTCCAAATGATTCATACATTTCGGGACATCTGATGATGACAATTCATGAACTATGAAATTCTGATGTTCCCAGGTTTTCGCTGGAGTTTTCCAATTTGCGACTGCATGGGTCAGTCCTGGTATGGGCATGGCGCAAAAAGAAGGTATTTCACTAGAACTTTCCGGTTTCTGACGGTTTTGCGGGGTTAGGTTAGGCTTTTATTTAGGTTTCCACCTCATCCCTCGTGTGGCAGAGTAGTGTCTGCAGGTTCAAGCCTGTCCCACCTTTCACGACATTACCATATTATCTCAGAACAGTTTAACGCATTGCTTCGGGATAACGTTATTGATGCGCCCTCAGGACTGCACTAGTTGTTATTGTGAACCTGGGACACTTCACGGGCCAGCTTACTCTTCTGCTCACGTAGTAAGTTAAGCAACCCAACTCCAGATAGTATTGGCATGGGTAACCGTTCGGAAACACTGGAAACTGCTAATCCCGAAAAATCGTAGTGTCTGTGCAGTCTCTGCATTAGAACTACGCAGTGGACGGGGCTCTAATGACCTTGTAGTTGAAGGGCACTAACACGCCAAAGAAACGAAAACCACCTCGGCTTTAAAATACGATACCCCAGTTTTCCTGTCATTCTCAATTGAAATCTCGTTATACTGTCTTCTCCATCTTCACCTTCAGACCCCATTTCCATCGCTGCCGGGAGCGGCTTATTGCGTTGGACACACCAGTTCTCGTCTGATCATTCAAGTTAAGCAGCCCAACCCCTGCTAGTACTGACATCGGTGGGCGCTTGGGAAAACTGGGTACTGCTAACACCCAAAAATCGTCGCATTAGTGTAATGTTTGTGCAGTCGCTGCATAAGAACTATGCTGTGGACGGGGCTCTAATGATTTTGTAGTTGAAGGGCCCTAAAACACCAACAAACAAACTGATCACCAAAGTTAAGAAACACAATTCCAGCTAGTATTTGTTTTTGTTTTAGGACCCTTCAACTCAAAGGTCATTAGAGTACCGTCCACAGTCGTTCTTATGCAGAGACTGCACAGACACTACACTAATGCGACGATTTTTGAGTATTACAGTACCCAGTTTTCGCAAGCTGCCATCTATGTCAGTAATAGCTGGGGTTGCGTTGCTTAACTTCAGTAATTGGACGAGAGCTGGTGTGTCCAAAGAATTTGCCGCTCCTCCACCTAGTACTGACATGGGTGGTCGCTTGGGAAAACTGGGTACTGCTAATACCCAAAAATCATCACATTAGTGTAATGTCCGTGCAGTCTCTACATTAGAACTACACAGTGACGGAGCTCTAATGACATTGTAGTTGAAGGGCCCTAAAACATCAACAAAGAAACGAACGAACTCCATTACTGCTGTAATATTGTTAAGGCCCTGTTCTACTTGCTCTCGGGAGTCACTAGGTTTTCCTACAACTTGAAGAACATTCCGAAATGAAAACAGTTTGTAACGTCTTTGAGCGTGCTTGTACGTATAAACATCACACTTGAGTAACAACTTGTGTTACAAGCCTTGTCTTCTGTGGTCCTGTATCTTTTTACTATTTCGGATAGCGGCATTAATTTGGCTCGCCTTTTAAAGCAGAAAAGTATCAGTCACCAATGAATTTAATTTAGTAATTTATTATAAGTATAGAGAGGAGAAGGATAGTAAATTTTGTCGAAAGCTGAGAAGGAGGGGGAGAAAGAGAAATGATAAACATCAAGTAAACATCCTCAACATAAATGTAGTAGTTGTCATAAAAATTCAAAGCAATGAAATGGGAGGGGTGGAAAGAGAAAAGGGCCGTTTTGTCACTGAAGAAGCCAACTCAAATGCTTGACAACTAACATAATAGACCAGTATGCAAAGTAGTAATTGAAATCCACAAATTAGATTCCTGTTTTGAGTAGTGCTACTACTGATGGAAGCGTAAGGAAGCAGAGTAGTCCTGCCTATGGCATTCGTATTCATTAGCAGATTTCCCCGTTTGTATCTCCTATGGAATGCAAATCGATTAGAGGGGGGAAGTGGGCGTTTTAATCTTGAATCCAGTCTTCACTTTCACCGTTTCTCTTCCCTACGAATTTATTCCCCCCCCCCCTTCTTTTACTAAATTTCTCTTAGGGACTAGAAAAGAAAGAGTTCGCATTTCATCGTATTCCTTCCCACTGCTGTCTCCTCTTATAATTCCTACAGTTACATAATTTGAGAGCTAAATGCTGCAGTGGCCAAAACTTGATACCTCGTCCTCCATCGTATCCTATACAAGCAAAGTAACTCCTAACCATTCTGTCGCGTATGACAGGGTCACCCTTTGAATGGACGCACGAGTGATATATTGGACGGTATTTGTCTACACCCGGTTGCTGACCAAAGCTGCAACCCGTTTGCTTATTTATCATCGGTCTACTCTGGGCACTGAAATTAATGAACGCAACCCCAGTTAAAAATAGTATGGATGACCGCTTGAAAACACTGAGTACTGCTGATACCCAAAATCGTTGTAACAGCGTAGTGCATGTGCAGACTCTCCATTACAATTACTAAGTGAACTGGGCTTTTATGACCATTGTAATGGAAGGGCCCTAGAACACCAACGAAACGAATCGTCGGTCTACTGTTCGTTGGGGCACCACCGATGCCAAGGGGAGAGCTCCTACGCATGGTGTCCACAATAGTCTCGGGGGCCAGTCAACCCACCTTCCGTTCTAGGGTTTCTCGATGTGGCCCATCGGTTACGGATAATACGATGGACGTCGTCTTCCATCGATGGGCAGAAAATGTGTGTGTAGCTCAGTAGATGTGCGAGCTCGCGCCCGGTGGAGTAAAAATTTAGCACCAGGTCACAGAAAGTGGGCTGGCGTTATTATTAATAATCAAATGCGTTATTACAGTGGGACAGAAGCAGGCTGCTTAGGACTGTCGTCCAATAGACCGTTTATGGAACAGAAATGGACATCCTAGGCCTACTTTGCCACAAGCAAAAAAAGGGGGTTAGCAATGATGATGATTCATGAGTGCCGATTACTGAATAGTTGTGATATCCTCTGGAGTGGCGACTTAAAACTGGTGATTGAAACTCGCACCCCAATTTTTTGTACATCCGAGACTCTGTAATAGGAATGGTACTTAGCTTAATGTCAATTTTTACGGCATACAGCGAATATATTTATTGTCAAAATTAGGAAATGGAGCTTTTTTTTGTTGTCGTAAGTAGCAGTTACTATAGCAACTGTTGCTATTAAGCTTTATTGCTATAATGTTTTCAGTCTGGAATCAGCTTAACACTTTTAAAAGAAAATTCAACTTTAAGCATAGGGATCGATTTGTACTTACTCTTTGATGACAATTATTCAGCGACAAATTCTTCAGTCTTTTCCATGATCTTCCGGTTTTTTTTTCCGCAGTATTAAGTTGATTTACGTCTGTCTATTCGTTATGGCAGCATCTTGCTTTCAGGTTCGAAGAAGGGTCTGATCATGAGTTACGTCATTATATCACCCAACCCCAACCTAATAATTACTGTGTACTTGCGAGAACGAACTCAATGAACAGTATACCAACGATAAATAAGCATTACGGTTGCAGCTTTGGTCGGCAACCGACTGTGGAAAACCATGATTATATATCGCCCTTGCGTCCATTCGGAGGAACAAGATGGGTTGTTTTGTTGTTTGTTGGAGTTTAAGGTCCCGTCAACTACAAGGTCATTAGAGACCCGTCCACTGTATAGTTCTAATGCATATACTGCACAGTCACTACACTAATGCGACGATTATTTGGTATTAGCAGTACCCAGCTTTCCCGAGCGACCACCCATGTCAGTACTAACTGGGCTGGCGTTGCTTAACTTCAGTGATCAGACGAGAACTGGTGTGTCCAACGCAACTCGCCGCTCCCCAACAAGATGGGTACCCGACCCCATCATAGTAGGGAAAGAGTTAGAAGTTGTTTTGAAGTAGTGTAACTACCATTGTGTTGAAATTATGCTTCAAAAGTCTTGCTTATAA
>JAAFCE010008833.1:10536519-10562892 GCA_013389805.1 Trigoniulus corallinus
GTAACTACCATTGTGTTGAAATTATGCTTCAAAAGTCTTGCTTATAAGCCTATTAAAGATATGTCCTGAAGAACTAATTTTCCCGTCAATGGCAGGGTCGGGTGCCCATTTTTGTCCCGGTGGACACAAGGGCGATATATTGAACGGTGTTTTCCGCGGCCGACTACTTACCAAAGCTACAATCCCCCTGCCTATGCTCGTTGGGGCATTCCACTGACTGGACGCTAAGGACCAAAAATGACAGTGTAATTTTCACTACAAAGTAATGGTTCAAATGCCACTTATTAGAATACACAAAGCAGTGCATGCACCTGCAATTCAGTTAGGGGATGGTGCCGGAGGTTCTCCAGGGTCCAGTACAACCCCAGATTTTTTTTTGTCACTTCTATTTTTCTAATTTATGCCAGGTTTTGTGTTCTCCTGCTCCACTGTGCGACACCAGGGGGGGGGGCGAGCTCCTACACCTGGAAATTTTGATTCATCTACCCGTTGCATAGTAGAAAGATTTCTTTTAAGTGAAAATGCCATCATAAATCACACGGGATTTCGGTAACTTGTCATCCGAAGGAAGGCTTACTCGGGGCCTCTCTCTCTCTCTCATCCTTCCCCCTTCCCCCGTTGTTGTTTGTTGGTTTGTTGGAGTTAGAGGTCATTAGAGACCCGTCCACTGCATAGTTCTAATGCATATACTGCACAGAAACTACACTAATGCGACGATTATTGGGTATTAGCAGTACCCAGCTTTCCCGAGCGACCACCCATGTCAGTACTAACTGGGCTTGCGTTGCTTAACTTCAGTGATCAGACGAGAACTGGTGTGTCCATCACAACTCGCCGCTCCTCCCCTTTCCCCCGAGTAATCGACCTAAGAAACACTGGCGCAGTTGCCAAACACGCTACCTATTCTCCACCGAGGAGTGTCCCGTCGTCTCCGAATATAAAGATCAACTCGGTATCATACTAGTGTGCACACTGGATCGACCCTGCACCTGTGAACGCTTAGCATCAATTATCCCTGAGAATTGAGCCTGATTTAATAAAACCACTTTAATATGGTGAATTTTGGGGTCTTCCCAGGGCGTGTTGGTTGCAACAGTCTCACCAAACTCTGACGATTATTGAGTTGGAAGTAGATGACAACTTGAAAGTCCTTTGGACTTGCAGACGACGTTGTATTAACGAGCACTCCATCAGAGCATGCAGTTGTGCAACACATCAATTATGTTTCTTAAGATTATAGAGTCGTCATATGCTTGACACGAAAGGTCCGATTGTGTTGCGCTTTCAAAAAACATTTATCAAACACATGTCTTTTCTTCAAGTGATCCATTGATTGCATTTGCCGGTTCCCATTACTGATGAGTCAAGCTGCTGATGTATATGCAGGCAGTTCAGTAGTTTTTGGTAACCATTTCAACTCCACAAGGGAAATGTTGCATGCTAACAGTCATTTGTCACTTGAGTTTTAAGGGCACTCATTTTTTTGCGGATGATAGATGACTAGTGCCCAATTCTTCCAAAGGGTGTAGGGTCTCGACGCTCCCTCTCGTTTTCGATTAAGATGTAAAACCTTACATTAGTGTTCCTGCGTGCAGAAAAATGGTAAGCATACTGATAAAGGAATATTACATGTTGGGAGTTAAAACACTATTTTTGCCAATGTAGGACAAAACAACCTACACGTTATAGTTTCAATGACAGGAATATTTGTTTCTAGACAAACTGAATAATAGTGCCGTTATCGTCCCCCTTCCTCTATTTCCTCTTGGGGCAGGATCTTTCACAGATTCCCTTCGCCTGTGAATTTTGTCCGATCTCCGTGTAAGAGAGGCTGTGTTGAGTTGGACGCATCAGTTCTCGTCTGATCACTGAAGTTAAGCAACGCAACCCCAGCTAGCACCAACATGGGTGGCCGCTTGGGAAAACTGGGTGCCAACAAAACAAAAAAAACTGGCTACTGCTAATACTAGAACTACGCAGTTGACGGGACTCTAAGGACCATTGTAGTAGAAGGGGTCTAAAACGCCAGCATATCAAAATCACTCGTTGTAGAAACGACTCGCAGCAACGACTTGAAAATATTGAATACAGAAGTCATAAAATTCCGGACAGTCAATTATCCCGGAAATTGTTTTAAATGGAAACTTGAGTGAGGATGAAAAGAATCTCCATGCAACTACTAGGGGCGGCTGTATTGCGTTGGCCACACCAGCTCTCGTCTGATCACTGCAATTAAGCAACGCAACCTTAGCTAGTACTAACATCGCTCAGCGTGTAGTGTCTGTGCAGACTGCATTAGAACTACGCAGTGGATGGGGCTCTAATGACTGTTGCAGTTGAAGGGCCCTAAACCACCCACGAAGCAAAATAAAATGCAATGATTGGATTGGCCAAATTCCCATTTGTTGGAGTTGTTCCCCTAGCGTTGGGAGAGGAAAGGTGCTCCAATGACGAACAGTAGGCCAACGATACATAAGAATAGGTTCTTGGAAGCCGGTTGCGTAAAAGTACCGTGCAATAGATAGCCTATGTGTGGCAATTTGGGACAAAAATAGTACCTGACTCTGCCATAGGAAGGGAAAGAGTTGATAGTTGTTATTTTTACAAACATGCAGCAAACATTAACCTTTTCCTCAACTCTTCAATAGGGGGCGACTTCAAAATTACAAATAGGAACCCCCTTTAGTTGCACACCGCGCGATATGGAAGTTTATAATGAATGCTTACAAACAACCAAATATGATTCCAACATTTTGTAGATATAGGAGAGACGTGTGTTTAAAAATGTTAACGAACATTTGAACAGGATGTTTATTTCGCTGTTTTTGTTGGATGTCCCTCTTTGTTACTTCTCAGGCGTAGTTGCTGTTTGAGAATTCGTCTAATAAAATGGTGTGTCCTGTTTTCAGGCGACTGAACCGGGACTAAAAAGTTGCCAGTTTGCGACTGCCCTTAAGCCAGCCGCGCACTGGCAACTTTTGTGGTGGGCGATTAAATACTTTCAGCACCTAAAAGTTGCTCTTTACATCTGGTAAGCGCGCGCTGGAAACTAAATAGTTGCTCTAAAACAAAATGGATGTCATACAAACTGCATGCATTTGTGCTAGAACACAATCACAGTTAGAGCATGTTCTATGTTACACTAATGGGTTGGGGAGTAAGCCAAGCAGCCATAACAGGCCGAACCCTTAGGAGGCTGCTCGCAGGAGATGAGGAGATAGGTGTAGAGAATGAAGGAGAGGGAAAATTTGCAGCACCCACGTTCTCTGCCAACCACCCATGTTGGTACTAACGTGGGTTTGTATTGCTTAACTTCAGCGATCTAACGAGAACTGGTGTGTCTAACACAACTTGGCCGCATGATCTATTTATTACTGGCAAGTTCCACCGCTCTGAAAATAGACTTGGATGTAATTTTTGAATTGCCTCGATTGAAACGGGAGCGGGGAATTGCGTTGGAGACACCACTTCTCGTCTGACCACTGAAGTTAAGCAGCGCAACCCCAGCTAGTAATAACATGAGTGGCCGCTTGGGAAAACTGAGTACCGCTAATACCCGAAAGTCGTCGCATTAGTGTAGTGTCTGTGCAGTCTCTGCATAAGAACTATGCTGTGGACGGGGTTCTAATGACCTTGTAGTTGAAGGGCCCTAAAACACCAACAAAACGAAACTCGATTGAAAAAGAAATCGCCAGTGCGTAGGTGTCATTAGAAAATATATTTTTAATTTCAGCAATTAAATTGCGAGTTCGCGACCGGCATTAATGAAAGAGGTTAGCAACTCCGTCTTGTGGGTTAATAGCCTTCTTGGACCAAGTCACACCAAACGCAAACCTTATCTTCAGTGTATGAACACACCCAGAAACCAATTAGCAAGTCAACTGACCACCTGATCCTCTGATCTTAGATGGGGTTGTATTTTGAAACTCTGTAGGAGCACTTTCCTATCCGAATTGGTGCAGCAATTAAAATTCACAGCTGTGCAGGACTGGTACACCTTTATTAAAAGAGGAAATCTTCGTGCACACGAGCCCTGGGATGCAGTGTAAGCCTGTGTGAATAGGAATCCAATCTGGGTGTGTGGGTGTGGCACTGTTTTCACTCTGCGGGATAAAAAAAAGGAGTACAGAGGGATCACATCTGATTTATTGTGGTGGAAGATTTATGAAATATGAGAGAGAGAGAGAGAGAGAGCGAGCGAGTGAGAAGCACTAAAACGTAACAACATTACGCTAATCCAGCAATAAAATTTGATAAAAATATGATTGTCTATTTTCGTGTATATATTATTATAAGCTACAATGTTTTAGTGCTAATAGTTTTTATCACACCTCTGCAATGTGTTGACAGTTGCGTTAGCACTTATGGCGGTGGTGAATAATGGCGATAACAAAAATACTTTCATGTTTCCATCAGAAGACCAGTTTGGTCCTGTAGTACAGTGGTTCTCAATCCGTTTGCAGTTGCGGAGCCCTTAACTGGCAGCCAGTTCGTTCACGGAACCCCTACGAGCGGCTTGTTCTTTTGGACATACCAGTTCTCGTCTGATCACTGAAGTTCAGCAATGCAACCTCGGCTAGTATACGGCAGCCACGGTTTTCAGGTCTGAGCCTGTGTCCCTGTTCCTGTCAGACAGTCATTTGTCCCAGTCGATTTAAAATTTTCGAGTGTTAAACAATTGTTTTCCGGCATCATTGCATCCAGTACTGCGCATATACTGTAGGCCCCTACATGCCTAGATTTGGTACAAACACGTCCACGAAAACATCACATTTTGCCAGTGAAACTGACTGTTCATAAATGATCCACCCTTGATCCCAACGTTTTTTTGCGGCCTCTAAAATATTTTATACATGTAGTTGAATAAAAGCTCTGAATGTTTATAATATGAACTCTTATGATTTTATTGAAAAAATATTTTTAAGGGAGGGATGTCCCGGTCGGTGGTCCGAAAATTATGGCAACCATACGTTAATACTGACATGGGTGGCCGCTTGGGAAAACTGGGTCCCGCTATTACCCCAAAATCGTCGCATTAGCTTAGTGCCTGTGCGGTCTCTAACAGGCCATGCAACAGGGCCTCGACGTCTTATCCAACTTCTGGGGAGGATGGTGCTGAGGTGTGGGCGAACTGTAATGCAAAAGTGGGCTCGTACTCCATCATGCAGAAACCACATGACTGTCTTATCTTCCGTCGCGTCTGAAGTAAAGCCCCTCTCGACTATGCAACGGGTAGATGAGGCGAGTGCCCCAATCATCAGTAGTCGGCGCAGGGCTTGCAGTTTCGTTCGGCAGCCGGCTGATTAAAAATACCGTCCAATAGATCGCCTTATGTGTCTTTTCGAGGGACAAAAAGGGTTACTAGTAGTAGTTTCACGTGTATGTAGATGATATCGTACCAACAACACTGGACAACGTCGATGCTTTCCACCCGACAGAAGACTTCCATGAGGTGGTTTTGAAGTGGGGGAGGACAAGACTTCCGGTGTGGGGAAAGGGTTGCACAGACGCCACGCTGTTGTGACGATTTTGGGTTTAGAAATACCAAAGTGTTCCCAAGCGGTCACCTGTGCTGGTGCTAGCTAGGGTTGTAATGCATGCTCAACTTCTATGATCACACGAGAACTGGTGTGTCAAAAACAATACAGCCGCTCCCAACAGTTCACCTGTGTTTTCTTGGTTCCAGCTAGGCAAATGGATGTCCCCGGCCTTCTGGTTGTAGACGAAGGTGGGTAAAATCTTGGTGGGAACGGCTTATTGCGTTGGGCACACTAGTTCTCGTCTGAACGCAGAGGTTAAGCAACACAGTCCCAGCTAGTACTAACATCGGTGGTCGCTTGGGAAACCTAGGTACTGCTAATATCCAAAAATCGTCGCGTTAGTGTAGTCAGTGCAGTCTCTGCATTAAACTCCTCAGTAGACAGGGCTCTTATGACCTGGTAGTTGAAGGACCCTCCACCAGGAAAAAAAATGAAAAAGCTGGAATCAATTTCATGCATTCTTGGTGTCCTTACTTTATTATTACTGGAAAATGATGACCTTCTAGCCTGGTAGTGGTGCACGCGATGCATGTTACCCAATTTCTTTCTGAAAATGATACGGTGTAAAATAGGGACTAGAAAAATGTTGCGTGTGACTTTCGTACTTTTCTCTCGTGACTTGCAAGTCTTGTAACTAATATTGAGTTTATAATTAGGTGTGTCATAAATTATGTAGTCTTTAATTACGCGCTAATGTTTGGGGTGGGAATTTCTTTCGGCTTCAATAGTCTTAAGTCGAGATTTAATTACCAACGGATTGAGGGCGCGATTGAATTCTGGTTGTTGGCTGCAAGTGGTTATTACATAACTTCTTTAATTACAGCCAATGACAATCTTAAGTAACGTATACGAGGATGACGTTTTTCTGAGCTTGGGTCCAGACGGGACCGACTTACTGAAACCTGATTACTTTTTTTCTTTATTAAAATGAAGGCAAAGCATGGGATAATTAATTACTCGGCACCATAGTCGATACTATGTTACGATGTTATGCTAATGTGTTGGGGAGTAAGCGAAGCAGCCATAACAGGCCGAACCTTTGGAAGGCTGCTCGCGGGTGAGGAGGTGGTGGGTGTAGAGGATGTAGGACAAGGGAAATTTGCAGCATCCAACATTCACTACCACCTACCCATGTTGGTACTAACGTGGGTATGCGTTGCTTAACTTCAGTGATCTCACGAGAACTGGTGTGTCCAACGCAGCTTGGCCGCACTTAGAGCTGACTTGAGGTGGCCTGGGGATGGGGGATATCGCAGAAAGTATGATTGTTTGTTTGGTAGGCGTTTTAGGGCCCTTCAACTAGAAGGTCATTAGAACCCCGTCCATTGCGTAGTTCTAATGCGACGATTTTTAGGTAATAGCGGTACCCAGTTTTCCTAAGCTGTCACCCATGTTAGTACTAGCTGGAATTGTTTAACTTCAGTGATCAGACGACACCTGGTGTCTCCAACGCAATAAGCTGCTCTGTGGAAAAAGAAGATGATGGAGAATAAATTGAGGTGGTATGGGCATGGGATGAGAAGAGGGGAGGAGGAGCTGGTTTGTTCCATCACCGGAATGCAGGTTACTGGCAGCACCCGGGACAGACGAGCACCTAAACAGACGTTGGAGCACATAGTACGAAGGTACGATAGTGTGTGTGGTGGATGGGAACCTGGTTAGTGGTAGGCGAGAGTGGAGGGCCAGAACCCACAGGCCAGCATAAAGGTATGATGATGTTGAATGTGCACCTCATTAAGTAAACGAGTATTTTACTAATTGAGGAACTGATTGTGAGCCATGATCTCAGGGTTTGAGGCTCCTCACGAAATGCCTCCAATCTTCCTGACTGCTCACTACAGGATCAATAGGAATTCCTGCCGTTTTTCTGGTTGCTGTAACCGTGTTTCCAATTTCTTGGCAGCTGTTAGAAAATCCAAACGAGTTTGAACCTAGAACACTAAAAAAACGTGGCGTTCATTAAATTTCAACAGTATTTTAACCTTCATAATAGTCCTCAAATATTTCTACATATCCACAGTGACAGCCGCCCGGATGGTACGGAGGTTCCAAGTTCGATCCTGCATAGAGGTTGGTGGCTTCCTTCAGGTGCACGACAGGCCTCTACCCTGCTATAATCACTTGCAGGGTTAATAATGGTATGTTGGTGCACTTCTATTTGGTGTTGTTGATCGATCATTCATCATATAGTGCTGCTCTATTAGTTATGGTATGGGCGTTTTGAGGCCCACTCTATCCTATCGTCCTTTTCTACAAAAATGCGCTATTTTAACCAAAAGCTACTATGGTACTGAATTGCATTCTTGTGGAAGTTCGGCTGCCAGAAGGGATTTGTGGTCATATTTGGCAACAACTCACTTGGTTGATTTATGCCGATGAATGTAAACGTATTAGCAGTAACTCACGCTATCCATAAGTAATCTTTCTGTAACAGCAGTTTGTGTTAAACCCAAAATGTTAATTTGTTAAATGGTCCGCTGAATTCGATCAGGATCAGTGGCCATGTTCGGAGTGTGAAATTATTTATTTTGGAATGTAAATTACTGACATATAAGCCGTCTAAAGAACTCTTAGATAGTTCTGATGTAACCCCCTCAGTGGTGTCGGGTTAACACCCCAGATCGAGAAAGAGAAGCTTCCAGTCGCCTTCCATGCCTTTGAACCGTCAAGCCCCTGTGAAGAAAGATGTCACTGCACATTCGTTGATGTTTTAGGACTCTTCGGCTATAATAGTCATTAGAGCCCCGTCCACTGCATAGTTCTAATGCAGAATCTACACAGACGCTGCACTTTTACGACAACTCCGTAGTTGTAATGCAGTCAACAGCGGGGGTAGCGGGAGCGGCGAGTTGCGTTGGACACACCAGTTCTCATCTGATCACTGAAGTTAAGCAACGCAAGCCCAGTTAGCACTGACATGGGTTGTCGCTCGGGAAAGCTGGGTACTGCTAATAAACAATAATCGTCGCATTGGTGCAGTGTCTATGCAGTCTATGCATTAGATCTACGCAGTGGACGGGTCTCTAATGACCTCGTAGTTGACGGGACCTTAAACAACAGCGGGGGTAACCAACCTTTTCAGTAGGCAGGCCAATTTTAAGATATAATATTTCCTGCCGGGCCACGCGTCAATTTTTGTTGTTGTTGAATTGTCCGAGCGCCCTTGGCATATTTCCCACGCGTTGGTCATCCTACACCAGAGATGATCGTTGCAACAATCAATTCCCAGCTGTTCTACTCTTTCTTTGGCACATTGGGCACAACAGGCAAAAGTTCGTCTGTGTAGAAATATTGCCTTAATAATGTAATTTGAATTGGAGGCATAACATCCGCCTCGGTGTCACGCTCGTAACTTCGTCAGTAGTTCAAGGTTCGATACTGGACTGAGCTGGGTTATCATCTTTCGGGCGAGAGAGATTCCTGAGTACGCCTTCTTTCGGATGATGTCTAGACCGACGATAAATAATCATATGGGTTGCAGCTGTGGTCGGCAGCTGGCTGCGGAAAAACACAGTCTAATATATCACCCTTGCTGTTTTGCCAGTTCTTAACGTGTGATACGTGGACACCCGAGGAACCGAATTATACTCGTAGAGGGTGCGTGAAGACCCTCCACTTGATCATTGCAATACAGTACTAGTTTCCTGGTTCAAAAACTAAATTGAGGATCCATTTTCAGTTAATGTTGTTTGAAGTAGGAGGGCTCACAGCAGTATCACAGGGCAAGCCCATAAAAACATCCACCAGATAAAGGAATTCCTAACCCTTATGGGAGCGGCGAGTTGCGTTGGACACACCAGTTCTCGTCTGATCACTGAAGTTAAGCACCGCAACCCCAGCTAGTACTGACATGGGTGGCCGCTTGGGAAAACTGGGTACTGCTAGTATCCAAAAATCGTCGCATTAGTGTAGTGTCTGTGCAGTCCCTGCATCAGAACTACACAGCAGTGGCGTCGCTAGGGTTGGCGTCACCCGGTGCGGTGACGCCATGGTGTCACCTCCTTCCCGGAAAAAGAGGCCGCTTCTTCTGCTTTGGTGTCACCCCATTTGTCATGGTGCGAGTGGTGTCACCCGGTACGGACCGCACTCCCCGCACCCCGCTAGTGACGCCACTGCTACACAGTGGACGGGGCTCTAATGACCTTGTAGTTGAAGGGCCCTAAATCACCAACAAACAAACCTAACCCTTATCCTGCCTATGGCAGGGCCAGGTACCCATCTTGTCCCGCTGAAAGTACAGAAGGGCGACATATTGGACAGTGTTTTTCCACAGCCGGTTGCCGACCAAAGCTGCAACCCCTATGCTTATTTATCGCCGGTCAACTACTCGTTGGGGAATTCCACCGACGCCTCATCTACCCGCTGCTTACGTACAAATGCCATTGTTCTCAACATGGGACCAGAGTTTTACTTCTCATTCGAAAGAAGTCGCCCTCGGGTCCTCTCTCTCGCTCGCTCGAAAGAAGTCAACCCACGTCGATCCAGTTTTCAACCTAGAACCACTCACGCACTTCCGAGCGTGCTACGCACTCCGCCATCAAGGCGGGCCTAAACATTCTCCAGATAACCCTCTGAAATTAATGTAAGAAACTGCCCTATATTTCTGGGCGCGGTTAAAGCAACGTTTTCCAGAGCAGAGTTCGCAATACTGCAGTTCTTCTGTGAGGTTTTTGGGTGTTCGCCCTGACCTACAACATTTCAAGTAGTTAGTGATAATGGAGGGTGGACATTCACTGCTTAAATTCCATTATGGTCTTTCGATGGCACATGTTCAGTAGGGGCAACCGAAGGAAATGACAGGCGAACAAGAGCCGTAACACTTGGGCAGAAGATCAATGCCTTTGTTGCTAGATGAACCCCCTCCCCCTTCCCAAAAGTTTTTCTTCTCCTATGTGTATGTAACAAAATTTGTACTACTTCATTCTGCGAATAAATATTCATAAACATTGGGGCCTAGACAGAAGATAATAATACGAAATGCAGTTAAAAAATATGAGATGTCTATGGAAGACCCCCCCCCCCTCGTTATTGATTTCTCCTGAGGATAACCCCATACAGGCCAAAAAAATATGACGTCAGAGGGAGACAGTTTCGTGATAAACACGTGTACTCACAATTTATTCCCCAACGCTCACTTGACAATGGATCAAAATTTCATTTCGGCTGCTAGTAGCTGTGCCATGATGTGCCCTCCTGCTGCTGGCATCTGTGTCCATCCTTCCTGTTGTTTCAAACGGGGGAGAATTTCCTACTTGTGGCCTGCGATGCTACATCTACTCTTTACGATTGACGTATACGATGACTCACCAATGATTCATGTATTTCATGCTCCCTTTATTTGATTTCTACACCCCGAGTATGTGCCCTAATTGAGATTCCATTTTGGAGCATTGGCATCGTTCCCCTCTACTGCCATTGTAGGAAAAATTGGGTAATCAACGTTGCCGTCTGCTTGCTTTTCAGTCGTTTTATTTATGCGCACGGACTTTGAAACATTTATGATTTTTCGGTAAAAACAAAACGCATTTAATGACCATGCGTTTACCTCTCATGAATTTCATATGAGATCGATTTCCTTTATTTGTCATTTCTTGGACGGTAGTTGTATTGTTGGCCCTCCTCGGTGGAGTAAGAAGTAAAACCGAGGTGTACGATGTCATTTGCACGTAAAAGAACCCTCTCTACTATGCAACGGGTAGATGAGGTAAAATTTCCAGGTATAGGAGCTCCCCTCCTGGCGTCAAAGGAGTACCCCAACAAGCAGTAGACCGACAATAAATGAGCATAGGGATTGCAGCATTTGGTCGGCAACTGGCTGTGGAAAAACACTGTCTGATATATCTCCATTGTGTCCATTCACAGGGACCCACGGGACAGATGTGAACTGCTACTTTTCGCGTCCCCAGGTGGCGGGCAGGAGATTCCTCGCAGCACGTGGGGACTGGCTGCGTAATCGACGAGGCTTTCCATGGATGGATGGGGTAGTTAAATAAAATAGCTGCCGGGGGACCAAACTCTATGGGCGAGTACCCCGAATTAAAACCCCGAAAATGAAAAAATTGTCAGAACAAAAAAGACAACTTAAGGCTGGTTCAGTGGCACGTGCAACAACGGCAGATACCGCGTGAGCAGACGAAGCAACACAGAAACGGTCGACGTCGTCGCGCAATTATGTAGGGAGTGAGTTGAGGAATGAGCGCAGCACTCCCTCATGCATATGATTGGCTGGTTGAACTGCAGACGACGCACATTACGCCATTACACCATTGTTCGGTCATTACGCCACCTAGCGGATATTGCCAAAATCAACCATCGCGCGTCCTATCTGCCACCTACCGCTGAACGAGTACACGTGCAGTGTCTTGGTGACAGTGCTTTACGTCACCATTTTGTTGTTTGCACGCGTGCTGTTTTTGCTGGTAGCGTTTGCCACTGAACCAACCTTTAGGCTATCTCCTAAGTCAGAGGTGTCAAAGTGGTGGCCCGCGGGCCGCCTGCGGCCCTAGAAGCCTAGAGTTGTGGCCCTCACAACCGATATCATGTAGTATGCATATGCAGTTGGCTACTCAGAGGTGTAAGGAGAGGGTGACAGTTGTCCCCAGCATAGTTGGAATGGGATGCCATGTGCCATATTTTGATTAAAACTTTTGTTAATTAAATACCATTTCGACAATTGTCTTGGTACTTTTAAAAACAAATTTCCAAAATAAAAAAGTCAACACTGCATGGCCATAATGACAACGCACATGTTACGATGTGGTCCTTGGGGTGCTACAAGTTTGACATGCCTGTCCTAAGTGGTAGCATGTAACGTGAGCAGGCACACATGCACTTCCACTCCCAAGTGGGCAAGCACATGTATTACAATGGTCATATCCAAAATGGCCACATGTAACATAAAGCCACTACCAGGTGGCGTGACCTGGTCGCTTGAATTAGAACCAGCTATCAAATCAGCTTGATCACTGCTTCCTTTCCTCACGATTCTTGGCACATTGCTTAAATGGGGCTGCATTTGTTGCCTCTGCTGCCTAAGTTTTGAAGCAACCTGTCTTGTGAGATATTGAAAGGAAAGGATACCACAGTAGAGAATCTGTGAATGTAATTGTGAATCTAATTTTTTATGTAGATGATATATACAATTCATTAGGGAGCGTGAGTGATACATCGGTGTACAACGTAAATTACACAAAGCAGACGAATTTTCGTTGTACACTGTTGTACCACTCAAGCTCACTATCGATGAAATCATAATTCACACAATACCCAACAAATTAAATTCCAATAAATGCATAAATTCTCCCGACATTTGAAAAATTCATTGTGCAGCAAGGTCTTGTCATGGAATACCACCCTATTTTCCAGAGGCATCAATAAGCACACACACCACTTTCTTGCCACCATGTTTTTGTTATACTTTCAGAGCTCAAAGCATGCTGCCACACTGGACACTAATGATAGGCAGAATGGTAGCACATACACTCTAAACGTCTGCTCATTCACGCTAGACGCTGCCACTTAGGACATAGCCTTATAGTGCAGGGGATCAAAACTCTAGTGCTGGTGGCAGTCAGGAGTGAGTGAGTGGACCATGGGCCGTTGTTACCTTCACTCAGACCTTCGTGCAGACCTTCGCTCCCATGGCAGATAATGCATCGAGTGTCTTCTGTGGGGTGGGCCGGCATCCCTCCACAGACTGCTCGTTCAATATTACCCAAAGTTCCGTGTGCCTGCCTGAGATACACCCAGACAGAGCATTGCCGTCAATAGCAGCTAATCTTGGTTTAGAGACGTGGGATCTGGTTGGAAGCACCTGGGGCTGGAGGAAACCAAAGCAGACGTGGGAACAAGTTGTCTGTAAGGGTCTACGTCAATTTGGCGCATGACAATTTGGCGCACGTCGATTTGGCGTACATACCGATCTCTTGGGTGCCCTAATTTGTTCAAAATTGCAACGGTCATAACAACATATTTCAACAGTCATAACAAGTCATTGCAAGGTAATAGAACAATGAATGCCTACCATAACTGTGTTATAGGACCCTAAAACACAAACACGTGCGGATCTAGGATGGGGTTTTTGGGGTTGCAACCCCCCCCCCCCATGCACATATAAACTTAAATTCGCATAATATGTCGGGTTTAGCTCAACCCCCTGACGAAAATCCTGGATTCCCCACTGGTTATGATAGTTGCAATTTTGAACAAATGTGTGCACCCAAGAGATCGGTATGTACGCCAAATTGTCATACGCCGAATTTGTATGTATGCCAAATTGTCGTGCGCCAAATTCACTACGCCAAATTGTCATGCGCCAAATTGACGTGATCCCTGTCTGTAAGGAGACGAAAGAGAGGATGGCAAAGATCAGAGGTGGAGAGGAGGGCTGTGGATTGTGTGGGGATCGAGTAGAGGATGCCAGGCATGTGATTCTGGCCTGTCCAGCGCTGGATCACTGCAAGAGGGGTTGGGGAACCCCCACATTGGAAGAGGTTCTGGGGGTGATGGGTTCTTGGGTGGAGCGAAAGGCAAAGTGCTGGTGGAAATCTAGGCATATGGGTCTAGAATGAAAAATCTCGCTAGCAAGGCATCCGTCACAAAGGATTACATATTCATATTTATAAGGAAATGGTAGTGCGTGGGGTGGACGGTGACCTGGTGGCAGATAGGCTGGAGTGGAGGACAGAAGATCAATGCGAGAAAGGGTTATAAGTTGCTTTTCCCCGGATTCGAGCTCTTGCAATTTGGGACTTTTACCGATTTATGCGGATGTTTCGTTCCACGAAACATACGGTTACGTGCAACTGGCATCGAGAATGCCACATGGAGCAACTGTTTCTGCATGGATGAAATATTCTTGTGGATTGCCAGAAACTTTTAAGTCTAGGAACTCGTCTCACCTTCAGTCTGATTTTACTATGCCGACCAGCTGAGATGGTGATACCCTGGTGTCCTTTCAAGATTATGTAGAAAGAAGGTGAACAGCGTACAACGGAAGTGGCACGAAGAATCCTAGGATTTTACTATCCGCGTGCGCTTCATCTCCGGTACTCATTTTATTGCGTGGTTTATGATTATTTTAATGTTGTATAAACATATCCATTAAAGTTTTTTTTTCTTCTCCGAGTCGCCCCTCGGCCTTAGTTTAAATGCGAACCATAAATATACTAATAGAATTTCTAGGTATTAAATTAAACTTGTGCCCCCCCCCCCCCCTCTCCTTCTGTCTTGAGACCCAAAATTTAATTATTTTAGTCTACTTTGAAAATTTTGTAGAATCAGCGTGTTGGGGTAGAATGTAAAGATATGCTTTTTGAATTGTCTTGAAATGTATTCGTTGCACTGAATTTTAAGTCGGTCAAAATAGTTGCTCCCGGCTCAAGAATCCGGCTGCAGCGTTTAATCCTGGAGCAAACGTGTGTATTTTTTCAATTCGTTGGTGTTTTAGGACCCTTCAACATGCATTGGTCTTTAGAGCCTCGTCTACTGCGTAGTTCTGATGCAGGATCTGCCCAGACACAACGCTGTTACGACGCTCTTTTGGGAATTAGCAGTAACCAGTGTTCCCCATGCGACACATGCTAGTACTATGTGGGGTTGTGTTGCTTAATTTCAGTGATCAGACGAGAACGGGTGGCAAAAGTGGGTGTTTGGTTGTTGGTGTTTTAGGGCCCTTCAACTTCAAGGTCATTAGAGCCCCGTCCACTGTATAGTTCTGATGCAGAAACTACAAAGACACTACACTAATGCGACAATTTTTGGGTACTAGCGGTACCCAGTTTTCCTAAGCAGCCACCCATGTTATTTCTAGCTGGGGTTGCGTTGCTTAACTTCAGTGATCAGACGAGAACTGGTGTGTCCAACGAAATTCGCCGCTCCAAAGTGGGTGACTTTTTACGGATTCTGCGTTTCGTTAGGACAAAACATTATCTCTTCAATAGGCGGTAAAGGGGTTGGAAAAGATGACGATCCCTGTTAAGTCCATGGTCTTGCACAATTCTGTCATCTGGACGACCTGCAGCTCTAATTACAATTAAATGAGGCAGGCTTTCACTTAGCGAATGAGGTGGTCCGTTTTATTCTAGAGTGTCCTACCCTGGATGTGGAACATCGATCCATCAATTTTGTATTGTTTCCTTCGTGAATTTCTCTGGAGAGTACTTTTACATTCGATTGTTAATGTACTTGGAAATTGAACCTGCTTCTACAGGAGGGTTCAGTTTTCGATGTACTCGAGTCCTATTCTCATTTTTCTAGAAAGAGATAGAAAAATATTGTTCATTTCTAATCTGGAAGTTTCTATTTACAATGTAGTGTGATCTAGTCAGTGATTTGATTTCAACAACGGAGCATAGAAACGTTCTGAAATGTATTCAGTAGCAAATGTCACTTCTGTCGCCTGGAATATCAATATGACATCATCACGTGATGCTTATTGTAGTGGTTGCATGTAATCTTGATGACGTCAGAAGAGGCATTATATTGTCGAAATCGATGCGGAGCACATCGGCTATTTCTTTTTTTCCTCTTCTTGTCGTGTTCCCATCTGATGAAATGTGAGTGGAAGAAGGTCGTAGGGAAACGCAAATGTTAAGTACAGTAGATATGGCAGAATATGCAAAACTAGCAATTTTTGTCCTCCTGCTCACGCCCTTACACTCTCTAACCCTTTTCCATGCAGGTCTTAACTCATGAGCCTTTATTAAGATCGCTCCAACAACTTTCTAATGATAATCAACTATTATGCTAAAATGAATCTATTTTTTTCTTCCACGTGTCTCTATTGTGAGGCTGAAATGGTATCACATTCTTCTCACTTGAGTGCCATTGTTGTTCAATATTAAAATCGGTTCAAAATGGCGCTGTCTACGTGCAATTGTATTATAGACATTAACAATGGCAGTATTGTTCGCCAGGTTTTGTGTTTGTAACCAACGGGAAAAAAATAGTCAAGTGGCTGATATCTTTTTTTTGATACTCTTGTTCTGGAAAAAAATGAGGGAGGAAGATTCTGACATATTACGCCTTCGATTCTGGAACAAATGTAGATTTCATTCGGTTGAGTGTTCAAAATTTTTTAAAAAAAGGGCGGTGGCTTATAGACGTTCCTAACTAAATAGTAAGGCGAGCACAATTAGCAACTCCTTCCTCTTGCAATTTTGCAACAGCATTGTGCGAGGATTTGTAAATGGCTTGGGGCTCTCCCAGATGTCTTTCGGTGTACCTTCTCAAAGGGAAATCGTCCTACGCCCAAAACAAAGTATTGTTCACTGGACACTGCAATCTGTTCACTTTAACTGCAATCACGTCTCACAAATTAGTCCTTCCTCCTTACAGGAGCTAACTTATCCCGCCTCGGTGGCGCAGTGGGAGCGTGCTCGGTAACTGCGTCAAGTGTTCTAGGTACGTTACTGGACAGTGGTAGGTTGGCTTCTTTCGTTCGAGAGAGATGCCCCGAATGCGCCTTCCTTCGGATGAGAAGTAAAGCCGAGGTCCCGTGCTGTGTACGTAGGCCTCCCACCTGGCTGGCGCGGCAAATTTCGTTGGAAACACCAGTTCTCGTCTGATCACTGAAATTAAGTACTGACATGGGTGGTCGCTTGGGAAAACTAGGTACCGCTAATACCCAAAAGTCGTCACGTTAGTGCATTTGAACTATGCAGTGCACGGGGCTCTAATTACCTTGTATTTGAAGGGCCCTAAAACATCAACGAAACACAAAAAAAAACCCTGGCGTCGGTGGAGTGCCCCAACAAACATCAGAGCTACGATAAATAAGCATGGGTGTTGCAGTTTGGTACGCAACCAGCTGCGGAAAATCACTGTCCAATATATCACCCCTAATCCATTCCGAGGGACAAGACAGGTACCAGACCCTGCCGTAGGAGGGGATAGGGTTAAGAGTTGCAATAGACGTCGCCGAAAAGCACTTGTGTTCAAAATTAAGAGAATAGTATAGTGTCTGTGCAGTCACTGCATAATAACAGTGCTGTGGACGTGGCTCTAATGACCTTGTAGTTGAAGGGCCCTAAAACACCAACAAACGACAACAACGACTAAGGAGAGCTACATGGCTTTCGCAGTCCTCTGGCGTCTGACAGAAAGTGCCAAATACCAATCCTCATTGGCTGTTGTGGCTTTTGGACGCCCAGGCCTTGTGGATATGGATCCAGTCTCCTGAAACTGTTTCTACAAATTACAGACGACAATAGGGGTGTTACGTTGAAGTGTCTTACAACCTGCATTTGGGATTGTCCACTATCCAACCTACCGAAGGTTCTTCACCTCATTCCAATTTATAAACGGCGGTGATTAGTTATTCTACAATACTGTTTATCCATTGTGACAGAATTTCACAAAACACTGAGATTCCTGATCTCTTCAAATGAAGTTTGGCAGTAGGAAGGACAAATGGTGATGTTTGAAGCATACCACTTTCATAGCGCCACCTACACATAAGTGTATACAATGAAACCTCTCTAATTGGTACCCCTGTGGGACCCGGTGAAAGTGTACCCATAAGAGGGGTATGGGACGCTTTAATATAATATTGATGTTTAATTTATATGGATGCCATACATTCTAATTCACTACCCTGCAAGCAGCTTTATTTGGCCGATATGGCAGTGGAGACACCCACTCTCATTCCTACATATGATACCATAAAACTCCTAAAACCCTAAGCTGTAATTCTTGTGGGCCCCCTACAATACTAGTAATGGTGGGATTTCCTTACATATGTTCAGTACATACTGTATGTGGTTTCTTTAAAGTGAAAATATGCATTGTATAATATTATAATATTTCACAAAATTCTTAACGTATGCAAATTTCATTTTTACAAACAAATGAATCAAGCTACCTTCTTATTTGCCGCCTATGTCAGGGTCGGGTAGCCATCTTAGGGGTGTGCCCATTACAGAGGTGTACCGTTAAGAAGGGTACTAATAACATAAAGCCTATGGGTGAAAAATCGGTGCCTGAAGAATCTCTATCGATATGAGGGGTGTACCCATAGAGAGGTTTTACTGAATTAGAAATTCGATATCTGCGCCTTATAGCATTACTACGTGACGACATGATTTCCATTGAGTTCAGTATTTTTGAGAAATTTTAATAAATGCCGTTATGGACGAGCTGCTGACTGCAGTAGTAGAATTGGCCCCTCAGTGCATGGTATTTGCCGACGATGTTGGAAAACTTAGTGACTCCAGGGAACAAGCAGAGAAAGGCCTAAACTATATTAGAGGGGCGGTAGAAAAGGGAGGGCTAAAGGTAAACATGAAATGGGAAGGTAAAAAAAAAGTGGTGAGCGGTCCTGTAGAGGCGGACTGGTGACGAAGGTACAAAAGATAAAGTACTTAGGATCCACGTTCCAAAGCAATGGGGCGATAGACTCGGGTGTGACCCATAGAATCAATGGGAATGGTTGAAGTGGAGTCCTGTGGGATAAGAGGGTTCCAATCAAGTTGAAAGAGAAGTTTTACAGGGCAGTGGCTAGGCCCGCTATGCTATATGGATGAGAGTGTTGGGCAGTGAAGAAGAGCCACGCAAATAGAATGCAAGTAACCGAGATGCGAATGCTGTGGTATATGAGCAGGGTGATAGTTAGGAATGAGTATATTAGAGGTAGCCTTGGGGTGGGGGACATCGCGGAAAAAATGAGGGAGAGTAGGTTGAGGTGGTATGGACACGTAATAAGAAGAGGGGAGGAGGAGTTCGTTAAGTCCATTTCAGGAAAGCAGATGGTTGGAAGCACCCCGGGGTAGACCAAAGCAGATGTGGGAGCAGGTTTTTCGTTAAGACATATAGTGTCTGGTGTGGATGGGGACCTGGTGGGAAATTGAAGAGAGTGGAGCGCTAGAACCCGCTGACGTGACCCTGCCATAGGCGGGATAAGGGTATGATGATGGTGATGATGCCTTTATTTTCTAAGTTTTGAAAACCAGGGTAATTATTTGAATGAATATAACGACATCTTCCTGGTAAAACATCGTAAGGGACATTTTTTGAGATTTTCACTTTTTTATTTAATCAAATTCTGTATTTTTTAATACTGTAATCAGTTTCACCTTACTTTAAATAGTTATTTTATTTTCTAATATCTAAAAATATCGTTGGCATAAGAATTAATGAGGAAGTAGAACGTTTTTCTCATTTCCTGTAAAATTTATGAAATGGCGCCTACGTTGTTTTACCCGGAAGGTGTCGATATCCTCAACGTTTGATCCTTAACTCTTGACGTAGGAAAGCTTTGCAAACTTTGAGAAATGTGACAACCCCAGTGGCAGAAATATTAAAGTGTAGCAAGCTGGAGATTATTTTAGGCAAATAATTTCTATTTGGAGTGTCAACTGGTATTTGAATAGGGCGTGCAGACGTGAGGAAATTGGTTTTAAGAAAGCATTTGATTAGTGACAGGATTTATTGAAGTTTTCTTTCGTTGTTAATCAGCACGTACTGCACATTTCTGCTGATGCAC
Source organism: Trigoniulus corallinus (assembly GCA_013389805.1). Lineage (NCBI taxonomy): Eukaryota > Metazoa > Arthropoda > Diplopoda > Spirobolida > Trigoniulidae > Trigoniulus > Trigoniulus corallinus. The sequence goes on from JAAFCE010008833.1 coordinate 10,556,542, forward strand.
TGAGCTCATTATCGAATTATGGGCAAGAATAGATATTAATTGGAAGTACCTAAACTAGCTACAAATCACTTAAATGCCCTTAAATTTCAATTTGCGGAAGTTTTTAATAAAAGAAATCTGTTGCGAACAATACTACAGTATAAACCTGAATTATTCAGCGCAGTCAAAATAATTTTTGCGATTTAAATGAAAATGCAGTAATTTTTTCGAATTGATTTGACATTGTGGGGTAGGCCGGCATCCCCCACAGGAAACCCGTCCAGTATTCTTATGGGTTCCAGACGCGTGGCTGGAGTGCCTCCAGTTTGAGATGTATAATGAAGAATAGGGACTAATCTTAGGTTGTGAAGGGTGGACGTCAACCTGTTGGGAGATAGGTGGGAGTGGAGGGCTAGAACCGGTAAACCTGACCCTGTCACTGACGGGATAAGGATTTGATGATGATGATGATTAGGAATTGGCCTGACATAAGCCTTACCTGCCTCGGTGGCGCAATAGGTATATAGTGTGCTCGATTTACTGCGCCATTCGTTCCAAGTTCGATATTATATCGAGGTGGGTTGAATTATTTTAGACGAGAGAGAGGCCCCGAATGCGCCTTCCTTCGGATGAGAACCCTCTCTACCATGCAACGTGTCGATGGGGCAAAACTCAAAGGTATTGGAGCTCACTCCCCCTGACTTCGGTGGAGTGCTCCACTGTACGGTGGGAGCGGCGAACTGCGTTGGACACACCAGTTCTCGTCTGATCACTGAAGTTAAGCAGCACAACCCCAGCAAGTACTGACATAGGTGGCCGCTTGGGAAAACTGGGTACCGCTAATACCCAAAAATTGTCGCATTAGTGTAGTGTCTGCACAGTCTCTTCATAAGAACTATGCTGTGGACGAGGCTCTAATGACCTTGTAGTTGAAGGGCCCTGAAACACCAACAAATCCAATGTACGGTCGGCCCACGATAAATACGCATTGGAGACTCCAATGCAACTCCAATTTGGAGTTGCAGCTTTCATCGACAGTCGGCTGCGCAAAAATACCGTCCAACAGATAGCCTATGTATTCATCCAGAACAGTGTTTTTCAACCTTTTTATAGGGATGGAACCCTTTGGAACATTGAGACTTCTCGCGGACCCCTTTGGAACATTTAGACCTCTCGCGGAACCCCATACAGTGACAGAAAAACATTAATTGATACAGGTGTGTTAGCATAAGGAGTTGAATTTGTGGCCTTATGTTTGAGAGAGACACCCAAAGGTCATGTTCGACAGACAAGAGTCATTCTCGTTTCTTGTGTTTTCATTATTTTTATATTTTACCTTGCCATTTCGGAACCCTTGGGCGGACCTCACGGAACCCCGGTTGAAAATGGGCAAAAATGGGTCCTCGATCCTACAATAAGCGGGGATGGGTAAATCATGGGTTGGTAATTGTTTGCTTGGTAACGCCTTACCACCTAGTCCTGAAGAAGTAATACCGCTTGTACATAATGACAGAACTAATCATCCGCCTAGTTATATTAATTTCAGGGAAGTTTCTAAGTAATGTGAAACTAATATCGGTTTTCGTAATAAGAAATGACGTCCATTGTTTGCTTCCCTCTTAAGGTAGGGCTACATGTTATTAAATAATTTCAAATTTTTATAACAATAAATTAATTTTTGCAAAGCAGTAGCAGTCTTTTTAAAGTCCTCCCACAGACAACGCAGCCAATATTCCTGCGGGTTTCAGATGTCTGGCTGTGGTGCCCCCAGTCAAGAGCATGTTCAGTGGACCCACAGATCCGACCCTGCCACAGGCGGGATGAGGGTTAATGATGACGATGATGAGTAGCAATCTTTCAATCTTACAGGGCAGTGGGGAAATACTCGAATGTTACCAGTAAAATCAATGAGGGGCGGTTGAAGTGGAGACAGACAAGTAGAGTCCTTTGTGATAGGATGGTCCCAATAAAGTTGAAGGGGAAGGCTTATAAGGCAGTGGTTAGACCAGCTGCGCTAAATGGATCAGAGTGTTGGGTGGTAAGGAAAAGCTATGTAAATAGAATACAAGCAGCTGAAATACGAAAGCTGCGGTACACTAGTGGGGTGTCGAGAGATGATAGAATTAGGGTTTGGTTCGTTGATGTTTTAGGACCCTTCAACTGCAACGTCACTAGAGCCCCGCCAACTGCATAGTTCTAATGCAGAGACTGCAGAGACACTACGCAAATGGGACGATTTTTTGGGTATTAGCGGTGCCCAGTTTTCCCAAGCTATAGTTGTTATAGTTGAGGTTGCGTTAACTTCAGTTGGTCAGACGAAAACTTGTGTGCCCATTTTTTTTTGTTTTGTTGGAGTTTAAGGTCCCGTCAACTACGAGGTCATTAGAGACCCGTCCACTGTGTAGGTCCGATGCATATACCGCACAGACACCACACCAATGCGACGATTATTGGGTATTAGCAGTACCCAGCTTTCCCAAGCGACCACCCATGTCAGTACTAACTGGGCTTGCGTTGCTTAACTTCAGTGATCAGACGAGAACTGGTGTGTCCAACGCAATACAACCGCTCCATAGAATTCGGAATGAGTATATTAGAGGTAGCTTGGGTAGTGGGGGACATCGCGGAAAAATATGAGGGATGGGCACGTAATGCGAAGAGGGGAGGAGGAGCACATTAGATCTGTTACAGGAATGCAAGTTATTGGAAGCACCCGGGAGAGACCGAAGCAGTCGAGGGAGTGGGTTATCCATAAGGATGTGGACCTGTGTGTGGGGTGGACAGGCACCTGATGGGAAAATACAGGAGTGGAGGGCTAGAACCCACTGGCCCGGTCCTGCTACAAGAGTGATGACGGTATGATGACGATGAGTAGCACTCTCTTAATGGAGCAGGAAAGTCATTCAAATTATTTGAGTAAATCTTGGTAGTTTCTTACACACAATAACAGGTTGGGGAGTAAGCCAAGCAACCCTAACAGGCTGAACCCTTAGGAGGCCGCTCGTGGGTGAGACGGAGGTAGGTGTAAAGGATGAAGGGGAGGAGAAATTTGCAGCACCCAACGTTTCCTACCAACCACCCATGTTGGTACTAACGTGGGATTGCATTGCTTAACTTCAATGATCTTATGAGAACGGGTGTGTCCAAATTCAACTTGGCCGCAGGAGAATGGAATAAATAGTATATTTAACTTCCTCGGTTTTAGCCCCTAGACGCACAAAAATCGATTTGACGACCTACTGTGATTTTTCACCTGATGTCCATTTCATTATTTTTCTCTTTCACTGTGTAGTTTTCATTAGACTTATTAGGGTGATGGTAAGGGCATTGCAGATTTGGCTAATGCATTTTTCTCATTGGAAACAATTGAGTTAGTTGAATACACTTGTTATGTGAATCATTTAATTTAGTTTTCGTCTGAAATCCACTTTTCCATGTTCGCCTCCTTTGGCGTATTTTAGGTTGCAATAGAAATGGATTTTGATGAAGTATCTGTCGGTTTTTCTCCTGTCATTGACAGTCTGAAAGGATATCCATGAAGTTTGATCTAGAATCCGAAATCATCTCAAGTGGAAGTACTCAACGAAGTTGATGTTTATTTTGCGTCTATAGGCTGCAGAAATTATTCAAAGTCCTATTGAAGGACCAAATTGCTGGCTGGTATTATGACTGGAGACGTTGATGGCCGTTCGTTAAACGTTTCTGTATTCTCCTTCCGTTATTCAAGACGCTAACAGCGACATCACTTGCACATATGTGTGAATGACGTGTGACAGAATGGCGTAAAGGAGTTGCTTTTGTGTTAGAGGTTTGCCAGGCCCTGAAGGGACATTGTGGTGTGCTGCGATATTTTTGAATTTTCTTGCAAATGACGGTTGTTGTAAAGGTTCATTTGTAAGGGGAAAAGATGCAAATATGAATACGTGGCTTTAAATAATTTGAATATTCATTCTGGTCGTTGAATATCTCGCCTCGGTGGCGCAGTGGGTAACGTGCTTAGCAACTGTGCCAGTGGTTCTAGGTTCCATAGAGCGAGGGAGAGACTTCGTATGCACCTTCCTTCGGATGAGAAGTAAACCGAGGTCCCGTGTGGTGTAAGATGGCATTTGCACGTCAAAGAACCCTCTCTGCTACGCAACGGGGAGATGAGGCAAAATTTCCAGGTGTAAGGGGAGCGGCTTATTGCGTTGGACACACCGTTAATGGTAATTAACGCCGGGTGGCCGCTTGGGAAACCTGGGTACCGCTAATACCCAAAAATGAGTGTTGTGTGTGGAGTATCTGCATTAGAACTACGCAGTGGATGGGGCTCTAATGACCTTGTAGTTTGAAGGGCTCTAAAACACCAACAAACCAAAAAAAATCCAGATGTAAGACCTATGGCTCTCCCTGGTGTCTGTGGAATGCTCCAACGAACAGTAGATCGCCGATAAATAAGCATAGGAGTAGCAGCTTTGGTCGGCAACCGGCTGCGGAAAAACTGTCTAGTATATCATCCTTGTGTCCATTCAGAAGGACAAGATGGGTACCCGATCCAGCCGTAGGCGGGAAAGCGGTTAGGAGTTGTTTTGCACAGTGGTAAGTAACGTATTCCTCGAACGGGGTAGAGCGGTCGCATTGCGTTGGGTGCGCGGTTCTCGTCTGATCACCGGAGTTAAGCAACTCAAGCCCCGATAGTTCTAAGCCCTAATGACCAATGTAGTTGTGCGCGCTGAAACAACAAATATTAATCATTGTAGTGGGGTATGTATAGCGCTGCTGTAGGCAAATTTTAGTCCAGTGGGACTTATTATTTAGATCGTGAAATCACCCTTAGTTACTTATGAGTTCTAACATTAATAACAATCGATTTCGTCGCTTATTTTCGGTGCTCCAGAAGTCCCAAAACAGAGCAAGAACTTCAGGACCTTCGACCTGACCTCCAATGTTGTCAGCCAGGTCTTTCCTCACCTTTCCGTTCCCACTCAGGTTGTTCTTGAATTCTCAGAATCCGGTTAGGAGTGTTCTCTGTTCCTAGCCGGGTTCGTCTACAATTCTCTGCTCCCAGCCGGATTCTGCTACATAACTCTTCTCTGAGCCGGGTTCTTCTGCAATTCGTTTCTCGCTTCTGCAATTCGTTCTTCTACAGCTTTGCGTTCCAAACCAGGTTTCTCTTAAATTCTCTGTACCCCACTAGGTTCCGCCACGCATTTCAGTTCCCCAGTCAGGTTCCTCCAGAGTCTGTCCCCTGCACATTTCTGTTCCCTAACTAGGTTTGCCTACCCATTTGCCTCATCCACATTCCACCAATGCTTCTGTTCCCGACAAGGCCCCTCCTTATCCATACTGTCCCCACTCCGGTCTACTCGCAGCTTTTTTTGACAAATCCCTTCCACTGCATGGGGTACCATAAAACCTACTGCCATGATTGTTTGGAGAGACGTACTGTACGACTGATTGTCGTAAATTTTTTCTGCAATGGCTTTTTATTTTACTGAACGTGAGGGGAAGAAACGACTGTAGAATTTTAAAGAAATGTCTTAAAAATATGCTGCTGTATTTCTAATAATAAGAATAACGGTTTAACTCCCCCGTTTGTTAATCAATGAATTGGCGTAATTTTTACTGCAAATTTGGAACTGACATTCCTGTTGAATTCTCTCTTACAGAACTAGTCCCTTGATAGTTATTTTCTAATTACTGTGTCTTATTATTAGTAAGAAAGTCTTTTCTGCATGGCGAACAGTTCAAATTTGCTCTTCATTTTACTCCCTATCCTTGTCTTCCATTGTTCTAATAATGCTTGTATATCTACAGGAACATAATAAGCCTCTAGGCTAGCAAATGAAGTTGTAATTTTTTTAAAAAAAAGTTTTTATGTTTTAATTATTTCTCATCACGCAGCAGTAGTGTTGTTATTATTGGCGTATGCAAACAAGACTGTGATCTTCTTAGAAGTTTGACATAAATTCCCAGGATGTTCGCATCTTTGATGTTCATTAACTGTCGTCAACAAGAATTTAAAAAATTCTTTTTGGCAACTATTAAAAGTTGGAGAACGTGGAGGTGGAGAGAGTAGTTGGATGCACGTCATCTTTTGTAGCACTGTGGTGACGATGGCATGATTTTAGCCTTGAAAGAAATCAATGGATGAGTTAAAGAAGGATTTAGAGCACGTCCTCTCCAAGCACTTCCACATATTAAACACTTTCAGCAGTCTAACATACTCATGAAGCTTAATAGACTTATTATGCTCGAGCTTTTTGTATTGCTGAAAATTCCTCCTACATCGCAGCTTCATAAGCATTCATGACGTGATATATGAATACAAAATTTGTGCTTCGAGCTTATTAAGTTTGGACACTTGCCTGCAACTGTGCCTTTGATGATGTA
>JAAFCE010008833.1:10573403-10587820 GCA_013389805.1 Trigoniulus corallinus
GACTGCAGTTTAGGGATCTTGTGGACTGCAGTTTAGGGATCTTGTGGGTCCGCATGTTTGACAGCACTGCTATTCATCCTTACAATTACGACTTGGGTGTTAGACGCCTATTCTGTAGGGACTCGTCTATCCTTTATGCCTAGGGCTCGACATATTTTTAAACTGACTCATTGTGGAATTTTTCTGGAAGTTACCCACATTTTGCGTGAAGATATGACAGTATGTGGGGCGGACGGGGTGGAAGATAGGCGGCAGTGTAGGGCAAGAACCCACAGACGCAAACCTATGTCAGGCAGGTTAAGAGTATGATGATGATGATGATGATGATGATCAAGTTACTAGATTGATGAACAAAAGATCATCAGGAGTTAACTAGGGCATAATGGTATCGTTGCACAGAAACAAAGGATATGGCAGTTATATAGTTGAATAGCTCTGCTTTTCAACACAAGGAGTACATTTTTAGGGTTTTTTTTTTAAAAATAATATTAAATTACCCATGAATGGCATTATAATTTCTACCACTTACTACTAGTAGAATTTTGATGCAAGCCTTAAAACTCGATTGTCACTCGTCAATATCGCTCTTGTTCTGTCGAGACATTCTACCATATCCGAATAACATTTGAGGCAGAAAGTCAAAAGCCCATTTACATTTCATAAATGTCGGTGTTCTCGTGACTAGTTTCGTAGATTTTGTCATTAAAATTTTTTTTTTGTTGAAGTCATTTGAGCACTTTTTCTCAGAAATTGGCAAAAAATCCCCCAAAATTGAAAATTAAGTTTATTCAGAACTTAGTAGAGTAATATGTAATGCTATATTTTTTTTCTTTTAACTGTAGTCTGGCTTCCATCAAACGTTTCTGTCGTTAAATCACGAATATACGAAATTTTTAAAAGGACCTTTTTATAGAGATATATATTTTTATAGATTTTCTTCTCGCTTGTTATTCTCTATAGATTCTATTTGTAATTGCATTTTCATTCTTTGCTCACATATTTCATTTTTCCAGTTGTGGTATAGATAAGTAAGTGACTATGGTTGAAAGATAAAGGTTTCTCACTTTATTATCTGCAAGTCTACTAGTAGATGGAGTGAAAATTTCTCCCGTTTTTTTTTAAAAAAACGCAGAGTTACTACTTTTACTCCATTAGAAATTCTGTACTACTACATTTACTAAATACTACTGTCAATGTACTCTACAAGAAGAAAAAGAAGAAGAAAAAAAGCTTTTCCATCCATTAAAAGTGCATTAACGTTTGGTTGGGTGCCTTTAGAAACACTCTTTGACAGTACATTTCTAAAGATAGTGATGGACCAAAAAGCCTTTTACTACTTCCATAATGTGCAGCGTTTTCAATCTGAAACTTGTTGACCAGGGTACAATTCAGGGATGAAGTAAAATCTATCATAGTATAGATCTTTTTGAAGTTACCTTTCAATTTAAAAGTTCGAGCTTATTCGCTCCAGTGCTGTGACAGCCATCATCATCACTAACCCTCTTCCCACCGATGGCAGGGTCAGGTTGCAATTTTTGTCCCAGTGGGACACATCAGCGTTCTGTTGCATTGGACACATCAGTTCTCGTCAGATCACTGAAGTTAATGCAACCTCAATTATAAGGTGCGTCCAAAAAGTAACGAGCCAGAGGCATAATGACGGAAACCAGTACCTGTATGTTAGAAGTATTGGCCCTGGCTGTTGAGGCACTTCTCCCTCTGTGACACGAGGTGGTGAATGGCTGTCTCATAAAGTTTCCTGGGCTGCGATGTGAACCAGTTCTGCACGTACAGCTCAACATCGGCCTCTGATGTGAATCGGTGGCCCCTCAGAGCCCTTTTCAGGGGACGAAACATGGCGTAATCACAGGGAGAGAGGTCTGGATTGTATGGAGGGTGGCCAATAACCTCCCATTTGAATTTCTGCAGGAGTGCTGTGACTGTGTTGGCCATATGAGGTCTTGCATTGTCGTGGAGCAGAATGACCCCATGGATGAGATTGCCTGGTCGTTTTGTTTTCATCGCTTGGCGAAGGATGGTCAAGGTTTATGAGTAATGCTGGGCATTCACTGTTGTCCCGTGCAGCATGAAGTGTATCAGGAGGGGGCCATCTTTGTCAAAGAAGAACGTCAGCATAACCTCTCCTTCGTCACTGTTTGCAATGCATCTGGTGGCGTTGGACAATGGATGCATGCTGCTGCTCACTTTGTATCATCATGTGACGTGCACGCGTGCTCTCTAGTGACAGGCGGTGACCTTCCACGCTCTGGTCGGTACCACACCTCGTTACACATGCCACGATATTACCATCCTTTCACCGGTTTGCACATTCCAGCCTCTGGCTCGTTACCTTTTGAATGCACCTTATAGTATCAGCATGGACGTTTGGTTGTGAACGTTGGGTGCTTCTAATTTCCCCTCTCCTACATCCTCTGCTCCTACTTCCCCTGCTCCTACTTCCCCCTCAGCTACTTCCCCCTCACCCTCCCGAACACCCTCCACAGCCCGTTATGGCTGTTTGGCTGACTCCCCAACCTGGAACGCATAACCTACGTACATACAGCGGACTGCCAACCTAATGCTGCAACCACTGTGCTTATGTTGGCTGGAAAAGCAACCTCCTGAACTTGGCGACTTTACTAACTACACTCTTTTTTGATCCAGTTATTTGTTTGCTTGTTTGTTGGTGTTTTAGGGCCCTTCAATTGCAAGGTCATTTAGACCCCCGTCCACAGTGTAGTTCTTTTGCAGAGACTGCACAGACACTACACTAATGCGACGATTTTTGGGTATTAGCAGTACTTGTTGGGTTGCTTAACTTCAGTGATCGGACGAGAACTGGTGTGTCCAACGCAATTAACCGCTCCCTTGTTTCGTTGGCGTTTCAGGGCCCTTCAACTACAGTAGTCTTTAGAAATCCGTCCACTACTCCAGAGCTAGAAAGGTTTTCCTATGTAGATTTCCGCAGTACAGCAAAAGCTAAAATATATGGCCCACCGGTTGCGGAGCACTGCACTACCCTGTTGCAGCGATTTTTGGGTATTAGCAGTACGCAGTGTTGCCAAGCAGTCACCCATGCTACTACTACCTTGGATTACGTTGTTTAACCTCAGTGATCAGACGAGAACTGGTTTGTCCAGCTCATTGCAGTCGCTCTTTTGATTCCTGTAGTAAGAATTCTGTTGTGTGCTGTACCATACCATACAGGAGGTCTCTTTCGCCCACAAAGCGCCAAATTACCTCTTTCCAGTGTAGAACTTGAATCAACTGACGACAGTTGTCTAGCATGCAATTTCTGCGCCACCGAGGTCATGCTGTCCTCGGTGCTCTGACGGTATCGCCCAGTTTTACTTCCCCCCATTCCATAAGGGACAGATTGGCAGTTTTGCTGGTTTTTGGCTCTCGAGTAGGATTGCCAGATTTCTTGTTTTTCCATCTCCCCGAGATTCTGGCTCGCTAGGGCTGCCATGATGTAGCTTCTGTAGCCGGAACCAGTGTTGCCAGTGCTGCGCTACCACTTCCGGCTATCGTCGATTTCACGCATTCACTCAAGCCTATTTGCATTTCCTGATATCTGCACACTACAACTATGCACAAACTGTTTGTACGATGGAAGAAAATGTAGGAAACTTTGAAAACCGGAAAGAACCTTTCCGGACACCGGGAACCGAGGCTTAAATCCGGGACAATCTGGTTAATCGGGACGCCTGGCAACCCTACTCTCGAGTGACAGTAACACACAACGTAAGCGTTTTATTCCAGGGCTGGACGTATTATATCCAGGACTGGAGTAGTTCACTCCAGGTAGACAAGATCTTTCAAACACTCCTTCTCGGTGGCGCAGAGGTAGAGTATTTTAACTACTGCGTTAGTTTGATTCTGGATTGAGGTGATTTGGCATCTTTCGGGCGAAATAGAGGCCCTTCAGTCAGTGCGCTTTCCGTCGAATGGCGTGTACGATGTCACTTGTGTGAACGAACCCATTCTACCTGGAACGTGTAGGCCGGCGAAATTCCCAGGCCAGGTATTTGCCCCCCTCCCCCTAGGCGTCGGTGGAGGAAACGACCCCCATCATGAAATATAGACATGGAGTTTGCAGCATTAGGTGGCAGTCGACTGTGTTGTAGATTCGTACTCTTAACTGATCGTCCGTGTGTCCCAATGAGACAAAAAATGGGTGTTGACCTTACTTGCTGGTGGCACCGTACGTATCGCATGGGCCGCGGGTTTGCTTTTCACCTGACGAAAAGCGCACTTGAAACTTCTCTCTCGCTCGAAAGAGGCCCCTCGTATCCAGTGAGCCACCAAGACAGACTTTCATCACTTTGTTGTGATGCCAAAAGGATTTGTCCCGTTTATTCACCCCGTTGTCATAACTGTTCTACACATAGCGTGTAGTATCTGCATCTCATGAATGCCCTCAAAGGTTTTATTACTTTGGCAGGAGGGGTGTGAGAGGTGGAAGTTTGAAAGTACGACAGGTGAATAATGATGTGATGTGCTGTTGGACCCGAGCTTCTTAAAAATAATTCTCAAATGTGATGGGTCTTGCGCCACTTATTTCGCGATGTTTCATCAACATCTGTGACCTCTGCTTTAATTAATTTTCACCATGCTCATATAAGAATGAGACAGATGTGCATTCATCTCTCATAAAGGCGAAATCATGGTGGATTATCTGCCCTAATTTATATTCATTTAATGCTTGATTGATTTTGAAGTTTCATGTTTGCGGGCTTGTATTTGAGTGGTTTTTGGCTAAGCTTTTCAACATCATAAGAGAGTTTTTGTAACTTATCAGCGAATGCACTCGCTTTTAATTGAGGTCGCCCAGAATTTTTAATCACAAAAAAACTCTATTTAGTGAAATGTTTTTTAATCATGTTTTAAGGGATAATTTTTCAGATCAAATTATACGCTTCAGAAACTCTGTTTCTTCTTCCTAGTTGCATATAGCCAGAGCTTGTGTAACAGCTGGATGATGGTGTGAACGAACATTGCGATTTATGCTTAAAGAATAGACCAATGCCAATTATATGCTCCTGTGTGCTACACACACACACACAGTATATGCTCATTCTGGTCTGGGATTACCAGATAAATGTCAGAAAATGTTGAGAAATATTTCTTAAAAGTAGTGGATTATCCTAAAAGGTAGCCGACAATTTCAATATCCCACCTGGAATGTAGGGTCAGGTATGGTGGTTTTTCTAGTCCTCCACTGTCGCCTGTCACCCATTAGGTCACCGTCCACCACACAACTACCATATCTTTTTGTACAACTTGCTCTCACGTTTCCTTCGGTCTTCCCCTGGTGATTCCAGTATCCTGCATGCCCATAAAAGACTTAACAAGCTCCTCTTTTCCTCATCTCGTCCCCATACCACCTTATTCGAGTCTCGCTCACCTGCTTTGCGATGTCACCCACCCGGAAAACTACCGCTAATATATTCATTCCAAATTTTATCTGCTCTCGACACCCCACTCGTGTACCGCAGCATTCGTGTCTTGGCTATTTGCACTTTACTATTGACGTGGCTCTTCCCCACTGCCCAATAAACTGATCCATATATCATAGTTGGCCTTACCACTGCCCTCTAAAACTTTTTGAGACCCTCAGATCACAAAGGACTGCACCTGCCTATCCAATTCAGCTACCCTACATTGATGTTATTGATGACATCATGGTACGCCCAAATTTGGAGTATGGTAGACCAATTGTTTTCCCCCTTCAGGCAAGACTTTGGATCCTTTCAATCTCCCAAGGACGGCAGCAAGAATTGTACACCACAGGTTTTCTCACAGGGAGAGCGTGTCACACTAACATTAGGGAACTAGGATGGAACACACTAAGCCAGCGCCGTATATCTCACAGTATTAGCCTTTTTATAAGACTGCTGCTGCTGGGATGCAATGGACTTCTGGCTGGAAGTGTGTCCCTGGCTGAGTATAAAGGGAGAAAGGATCATCCATATGAATTGAAGATTAGGGCACAGACAGGCTCATACTACTGGTCTTTTTTTTTACCAAGGACCATTCGATAATGGAATGAATAGCCTTGGTGATGATGAAGTGGAGGGCTTCCTCAAAAAAAGGCCACCATTTCTAGTATTGTGGGGGGGGGGGGAGGCAGAAGAATTATAGCTTTGGGTTTTAGGAGCTTTATGGTATCATATGCAGGAATGAGAGTTAGTCTCTCCATTGCCATATTGGCCAAAGAAGGCTGCTTGCAGTGTAGTGACTTAGAATCCGAATTTATTTCACCAGCGCTCTTGAACACTGATCCGAGATACTTAGTCCTTTGCCCTTTTCACTGCCTCGTCCCCTAACAGTACGCCAGTATTATTTTCCTGTCCTTCCCAAATGAATTCTAATACTCTGTCTTCTTCATTAATAAATGTCGTTCTAAAACCATTTAACCATTCTGTACTTTTTCTTAGGATGCCAGATCCCCTACTTCAGTCAGCAACTCGTCCATAACCAGAATGAGAAGGTATGGACAAAGTACTGAACCGTGGTGTGCCCCAGCCTTCAATTGAATGACTCCAGTATTTCCCCAGGTTTGGGTTATCCTGTCTATGGAAGCATCATGCAGCTCCTGCACTACCCCAATATCTCTTACATCCATCCCCTTCATACCTCCCACACTACCTGTCTTGGAATCCTATTACAAGCCTTCTTCAAATCAATGGAGATTACCTGGGGATCTTTATTTGCTGCCCTATGCTTTTCTATCATCTCCTTCAGAATGAAAAGTAGTTCCTTTGCAGATCTACTAGACAAGAACTAATGACGACTCAGAGAAGATTATTTTTGAAGACTGTTGAAGTCAAAAGGAATGCGATCCCAAGAACAGCGACGGGACCTACGAGAGCAAACCGTGCGACCGCACACACTGGCGGTTGGCGGGCCCGTGCGTTTTGCCCTTAAAATGTTCATTTAAATCAATAAAATTGTCAGGTATGCAAAATACGCGCCGTAGGAAGTGGAAATAGGCCGACAAAAATAAATAAGGAGTTTGTACTGTTAGGTCGGCACCGCCCAATAGTTCACTGGTGTGTTCTCCGTTTGAACGGGACAAATGGGTAACCGAACCTGCGCTTTGCGAAAAAGGGCTTGAAATACTGATACTAGTTGGGTGGTTTCATACCTTTTGTATCTTCAAATGAATATACCTGCATGAAGTGAACAAGCAACTTATGTAGATTATGCTTAGCCATGACCTGTGACAAGGTTTCCGTGAGGTTGTGCAGCAGTAATGGAGTTCAGATGATCTCAAAACGTAAATTACACGTAATAGACTTATTGGCACAAATAAACCCCATTAAATATATCTCATTAAATTACTGTAGAGATGTGAGGATTTATATATGATGGACACGCTGCTTTTGGATGATTGGAAAATAATAATCTTGTTTCTGTGTTGGCAACTTTGATGAGAACTATGTTGGCAACGGAGAACTTTGAGCATCGTCAGCATTTCTAGGGAAACCATGTGGAAAAAAACGATTGATAGTCGCAGATTTTTGATGAAATGATAATGGCCGGCGGGATCTTTTAATGATGTCATCCTTTGCCTTGGTGCCGCCAAAGTCAATGAATTGGGAATAAATAGAGCAGTTGTAGTGTGATATTTCAGCCCGCTTAAATAGATTATGTGGCGAATACCTTCTCCGCAAGCACGATACAAATCTAATGGATGCTACATGATTTTTAGGGATTTCAGCTCTACAAGGGCCATTAAAATCCTCCTCCCCCAAATTCAGTGTAAATCTGCATTCATTCTCCTGGGATCCTGTTTATTGTTTCTCGTTAATGCGTTTAGCAAGTTTGTGTTGTAACACTCCCATTAAACCCTTGGACAGATTTTCAACAATTGTCCGGTTTAGAAAGGTGTTCTTTGTCCTTTCTGATCCTGAAATAAAAAGGCTAATTTTTTTTTATAGGTGGGCCCCTTTCCCACTCTCTGCGTTATTAACATTGTGTACGACGTGGGTGCAACAGCAGCATCAAAATTTTATCGAATACTCCCTGCTGTTAAATAGCTCAATGTTTTCTCGTTTGTTTTTAGAGTTTGCAAACTGTTTGACAATTGAATGAATCGTTTTATTATTCGGTAGGCCCTACATTTGTTTTGTTGATAACGCCACACATGAATGAAGGAAACCAGTAAAGGAACTGTCATGGTTAAAAATGTTTTTGGAGCATCGGAGAATGTTCGCTATTTGGGGGTTTTCGATCGTGTTTTGTGTTTGCCACGGTGGCACCAAATATGTTCAACGACTTCAACGCCTAAAATTTGAAAGTTGTTAATGAACTTTTTTCGGTTGTGAACACTCGACCACATTCGTTAGGTCATTAGGGGCTGTGGGCTCTTTTTGGTTTGACAGACCACTGACGACTATGGAACTTTCTTTAGACCAGCGAAGAACATGATCCCTCTCTTGGATGTCCTTTGGTCAGACCTGTAAAAATTATGAATTCCGTTTAGTTATTGTGGCTGGTGCTGATGTTGGGCCTCTGTTGGTCATACTAGTGTTGGCTGTGGACCTCTGTTGATCATATATGTGAAGATTATGCATCCCGTTTTGGTCAGACCTGTGTTACAATGAACTTATTTAATCAAACCAGTTGGAACTATGGAATTCTTTAGTCAGACTGTTGGGGACTGGGCTGTTTTTATGTCGTACCAGTGAATAAATGAAGAGCAAAGACTTCTTTTTAGACATAATTTATATTCTCCTTTTGATCAGACCTGCTGAGATTATTCTAATTCTAATTGAACGCACTGCAAGCAGCCCTGATAGGCCAAATTGGAAGTGTAGAGAATTACTCTCAATCCTAATTTATAACCCATTGAAAACCCCAAGGAACCTCAAGCATAGCATCTATTCTCCCATCCATTCCCTACCTGCTATAATGGCGCCTTCTTGCAGACAGTTCCTCACATTATCCTCATCAAGAGCATTCCATTGCTGAATGACCCTCGAAAAATCCAGTAATATGAGTCTGTTCGTTCCCTGATCTCCTTCATTTTGATAGGATGATCATTCCTCCCCTTACCATCTGCAAGGGATAAACAAGCTGCCAACTGGAGGACCCTCGTACCCTATTTTCAACAGTCTGTAAAAAAGCTTAATGCTGTCAGATACCCGCCTCTGACGTAGTGAGTCCCACCCTAATTCTTTGATTTACCAAGATAAACCCTGCCTAAAGGGAAACCAAATTGGAGTACAGTACTCCACAGTTGGCGGTACTGTGGTGGAAATGTGATGTGGTGTTTACGTCATGTAGGCAAGACACAACACCTGCACGTGTGACATACGTTCTTCACACATCAATTTTGAATCTTTGAATTTAAAATTCCTAAATTTTGTATTGGTTTGAAATAAGTTTTAAAAAGTTCAGTTGATCGTCCTACTTAACAGGGAATTGACGCACTTTAGATCGATCTCTTTACATATAACAATACATTACTCTTCATTGTAATTTCTAAACGCCTTGACCTATGTTTATTTTAGTTTTGATGAGTTACTAGTCCTACATTATTATTATAAAGATTTATTAACTTCTTGGATCTCTAAAACTTTACCAAGTTGCATTGGATTCGATTGGATTAGTTTCGTGGGTTGGGAAGTAAGCCAGCCAGCCATAATAGGATGAACCCTTAAGAGGCTGCCCGCGGGAGATGAGGAGGTTGGTGAATGGACGAAGGAGAGGGTTAATTTGCAGCACCCAACGTTCTTTACCAACCACCCTTGTTGGTATTGACGTGGGCTTGCGTTGCTTAACTTCAGTGATCCCACGGGAACTGGTGTGTTCAACGCAATTTGGCTGCACACCATTTCTCATGAGATCAATGCAATGAAAAGCAAACCCGTTAAGCGATGCAAGCCCACGTTAGTACCAACATGGATGGTTGGGTATCCCCTCTCCTACATCCTTTACACCTACCTCCTTTTCCCCCGCGAGCAGCCTCCTAAGGGTTCGGCCTGTTAGGGATCCTTGGCTTACTCCCCAAACCGTTAGTGTGTAAGAAACTAAGACATTCAGTAATGCACGTTAAATAAACAAAAGGTAGGATGTGTTATACAACATATAATATTCTTCTGCAGCACCAGTAGAAAATAGGCTATTTCTTTTACTTCCTTTATGCAGTCCCTAGCACGTTTCTAACCAAACGGAGGGCACACCCGGCCTTCCCAATCAAATTGTCAGTGTGCTCCTTCCAGGTGCCCTATTAACCCTCACACCATCTATACAATATGCAAAATGAACTTACTTTCTAGACCTGATTATCCTAAGAAAGCTACATTTGTGCTGGTTTAATGGCAACGCTCACTTTCTGCTCCAGTCATATACTGTATCTTGTTATGGTCCTGCTTCCGCCACCTTTGCATTATGGACGGCTTTTGGTCAGACCAGTTGACTTTACCTTCTTTGCTAAGGCCAGGTCAGGTTGGTTACCTCTTTTGGTTATTCCAGTGCAGTCGAAGCAAGCCCGTTCTTTCTGTTCTGAACTTATGCGGTATCTAAGAACGTAGTTCTATTGCACAAAAGTGCATCTAAATTAGGGTTGCCATACGTCCCGGTACACCGGGACATGTCCCGATTTTGAGGTCTGTGTCCCAGTGTCCCGGTCCGACAGTCACTTGTCCCGGTCGATTTAAAATTTTCGCATGTTAAACAATTATTTTCTGATAATATCATTGCATTCAGTACTGCGCATATACAGTACATGCCTAGAGATTTGGTACAGATTCGTCCATGAAAGCACATCACATTTTGCCAGTGAAACTGACTGTTCGGGAATGATCCACCATTGATCCCTGGGGCGGATGCAGACGAGGGGCAATGCAGAATTGCTCCCCCCTCACTGCCTGAAAGGGGCGCAACTGATGAAGCATTTTTGCATTGCTATCCTCCTTTCCTATACTGCCAGTCCAACAGTTACAGTCCAATCTGTAATTGGCTAAACCACTGAAGATAGGTAATTGTCAAAGGGCCAGGAGAGGACCTTTTTGTAATTGCTAGCTAGATGTAGATTCAGGGATTATGAATATTTAAAAATATTTGGGGCGCACATTTTTTGAAGTTCTACCCCCACCCAGATCCGCCACTGATTGATCCTAACGTGTTTTTTTGGGTCCTCTAAAATATTTTATATTTCAATGCGTTAGTGAAAGGATTATGGAATTTTTTAATAACGCTATGAATGTTTATAATATGAATTCTTGCCATTTTGTTGAAAAAATATTTTTAAGGGGAGATGTCCCGGTCGGTGGTCCGACAATTATGGCAACCCTAATCTAAATGCACCTCTAAAATTCATATGCCATTCTTGTTTATGGTTTGTTGGCCTTAAACTAAGAACACGTCGGAAACACATGTAAGAGTAAGAAAGTACATCGATATAAATTTGACATTTTCCTTCGTGAAATGGTAGCAGTTTCAATATGTTAGGGATGGGAACTATTGATCCGTGGCGTAACTTCAGTTGTGGGGCCCGGGGCAAGAGGCATTCGAGGCGCCCCCACTTCCCTGTTGCTTGTCCTTAGAGGACATAGTACACGTGTGTAGGCACTTTTTATTTGCCATAAAGTCGTCACACGGACATTGTGTAGCTGTGGCTGACTTCCAGAAGGCGGTCAAGGCGGCTCCCAAGGTGACGATTTCTCCGGCGCCCGGGGCAATTTGACCCCATTGCCGTTCGTTCGTTTGTTGGTGTTTTAGGGCCCTTCAACTACAAGGTCGTTAGAGCCCCGTACACGGTGTAGTTCTGATGCAGGGACTGCCCAGACACTACACTAATGCGACGATTTTTGGATACTACGCCCAACGCCCACCCATATCAGTGCTAACTGGAGTTGTGTTGCTTAACTTCAATGATCAGACGAGAACTGGTGTGTCCAATGTAATTTGCCGCTCCAACCCCACCGCAATAAGCCGCTCCCCGTCACATGGAGAACTGCAATATTTTGAAATATTGGTGGCACCATTTTTAATTGAAGTAATAATGAAATATTCCACACTAGTTTCACTGCTTTGTAAAAATCGTTATGAATCGTCAACCAAATTCTTGTAAAAGGATTTTCTCTGAGCACAAACCTGTTATACAGTATTTACATGTGAAAACTTGAAATTGCATCAGCTCATTAACTATGGCTAATAAAGAATTACAATTTCGGTTAGTGTATAGAAATCTGAATGAAAAGTGTACCTTATCCTGAATAAGTTTCATTTTATTGACGGTAGACTGATTTAGAATTCGAGTAATAGGGCCTATGCTAAATTAAGTTCAGTATTTGGTGAAATGCATTTCAGACAACTATTTAAATGTTTTTATGGATGTTGTGCAAACAAATGCGTTGATCATGACATGAAAGGCCCACTTAAATGAGGATCTAATAAAGAAATGTGTTAGCTAGATGTGCACAACTTCATTTTAATGGCTGAACGCAGTTCTAGTTTTAAACCTATTTCCCTAACCAGTCATTTAACTAACTCAGCTGTTTAACAGGCGTGGACATGTTGACTTTCGTAGTGCTTCATTTAAACACTGCCCATTTCAGTTTGTGTAGCCAAATCTCGAAGTGATGGTAGATGGTTATCAAAGGGCCATGCGGATATTTGTAGTGGCTACCGAGCATATGTAGAAAGAGTTACTAATGGGTCTCTTGATTCCACCTCTGGAGTTGAGGAAACAATTCTATAAATTTCAATGGTAAAAAGTGACATTTGAACATTTCGTCTTTGGGATTCTAATCAGTCGGGATTCTAATGGTCTTATAATCAGTCGCGGGTCTAGCATACGCAAGGCCCTGTGCAAGTTGAAAGTGCGAGGCCCTTTCCAAAAATTTGCAACTTGCAAAAGCGAGGCCCCGTGCATTTGCACAGTTTGCACGTGCCTAAAACCGCCACTGCTTATAATTTTGGGATTGAACAGTTTGTCAGCTGTGTCTAATACCGCATTTATTCTAATAAACGACGTGCCGTTTATTTTTTCAGAGGCTTTTTTTGTTGCGCCGTTTATTGGAGGACGCTGTTTATATTTCAGTACCTTTAATAAGGCACCCCCTCTAGACAACCCAGCTAATATTCATGTGGGTTCCAGACGCCTGGCGAGCGGCGAATTGTGTTGGACACACCAGTTCTCGTCCGATCACTGAAGTTAAGCAACGCAACCCCAGTTAGTACTGACATGGGTGGCCGCTTGGGAAAACTGGGTACTACCCCAAAATCGTCGCATTAGTGTTGTTTCTGTGCAGCTTCTGCGTAACAACTACACTGTGGGCGGGGCTCCAATGACCTTGTAGTTGATAGGCCCTAAAACACCAGCAAACAACAACAATCCAAACGACTGGCTGGGGTGCCCGCAGTCAGAGCATGTTCAGTGGACCCACAGATCCGACACTTCCACAGGCGGGATAAGGGGATGATGATGAATTCAGTACCTTTAATAAGCAGTGCGCTGTTAGTTAGAATAAATACGGTAATTGTCTCCAAGCTGTGCTCTCTCCTTGGAAATCTTTTTTTTGGACGTCCGTCGTAGCAGTAATTGAATATAATTATGAGAAATTGTTTCTACTCCAATGGGTAAATGACGTTAGTTACCTTAGTGATGTTTAGCCCCACGAATTCTTTAGGATATCAGTGGTCGATTTAGGGCGATGTTAAATCAATGGGGATTGTGATGTGCATTCAAGACCCGCCTGGGGGACACTAGGTAGCGTGCTCAATTTTACGCGTTACTGGTTCCAGGTTCATTACTGCATCGAGGCGGGTTGGCTTCTTTCAGGTAAAAAATACCCCTCAAACTAGCATGATAATGTGAGATTTGACAAACAAAATGCTGCGTGTAGACAGCAAGTTGGACGCCTTTGCATGAATTGAAGAGGTTGGACAAACCTATCAGAAGAATGATGGGCTAGAGCAGTGGTGGCGAACCTTCTTTGAAGACGGGTCACAATAACACGCAGAAAAACAGAAAGTTGTCCCGGTGAAAGCACTATTTAATTTTATGAATAAAAATGAATTATTATTAATAATGAATAAATTAGTTTATTAAAGTAGCAAATAGAATTAGTTCATCATCTTCATAATCTTATGCTGCCTGTGGCAGGGTCGAGTCTACAGGTTCTAGCCGTTCACTCTCCCTACCTCCCACCAGGTCCTCGTCCATCTTGTGACGTTAAACTAGATATGATTCACGCCCGGGTCACTTAAAATTGTATGGTGGGTCACTTTATGACCCGCGGGTCACAGGTTCGCCACCACTGCGCTAGAGCTTTATGTGCATGCAAGATAGTCAAACTTTGTTTCCCTGTCGTATGCATTCGGCGACCCTGTACGTTACAAATGATATTTTTATTCAGTTTAGTGGGGATAGAAAATGGTGGCAGACAGGTGGCACTAGT
>JAAFCE010008833.1:10589927-10606587 GCA_013389805.1 Trigoniulus corallinus
ACATTTCAAATACACAAAATTGCAACCCAGAACTACACGTTGCCATGTAACAGAAAAACCAAATAACAAGTCAGTATAATGCCGAATATTTCACAATTAGTTTACAGTAAGAAACACCTCCGTGGAATCAGTTGTAGGGATTGATTCTGCTTTATAATTCAGCTGAGAAGCCAACGCAGCCATAATGCTTCCCAAAGAGCGGTTCCTCTTGCTTGTGCAAGCAGGACTGCGTCATATATACTTTTGTTAAGGTGTGTGCATGTTCGTATGGATAATATGGATTATATAATATGGATCAAGATCGACTGCGAATAGCCACTTGTCAAATCTTTGGGCCCTTCTACAACGGATCCTTCGTCCTGAAGGAAGACTTTGTTGCTAGCGTTTGCGTATTCCAGGCCGTTGTTTCCTTCTATTTCTGTTATGATATCATTTCAGAGTTTATATCTCTGTAATAGTACAGCATAACCCCCACAATTTTGTCTATAACCTCGTCGTGTGGAACGTTGCTTGAACAATTTAGATGGCTTACCATGAATCTTATCCCAAGAGCGTCATTATATTTATTAAAGTCATTGAAATTCGCTGTTATTTTGAAGAGTTAATTATAGCAAGTAATGTCGAATGTTTATCATCGTCATAAAAGTTTTTTGAGCTATCGACATCATTTTGGAGGCAGACTTCACGAAATTTTACACTTAGTTAATAGAGATTTTAATCCCAATTTGCTCCGCGTGGTGTTCTGTGGTACAGGCATTTCAGATAGGGAATGCAGAAGTAGATAAAGGATTAGAATCCTGGCGTTAATGTTCGTAGGGCGTTTCCACTTACGAGATTCAACATATCAGCTAGGTGGGGGAAGTCAAAGTTAGTCAGCGAAGCTTAGGGTGGTGGTAAATATCTGCAGGTGGCCAACATGAAGGGTTAAAGACTCCGATGTTGTCGAATGCGATAACTGGATTTGAATCTCTCGCAAAAGTTTGTGGGTGGCGGCTTATTGCGTTAGACACACCAGTTCTCATCTGATCATTGAAGTTCAGCAACGCAACCCCAGCTAGTACTAACATAGGTGGCCGCTTGGGAAAACTGGGTACTGCTAATACCCAATAATCGTCGCTATATTGTAGTGTCTGTGCAGTCTCTGCACTACAACTATTCAGTGAACGGGGCGAAGCGAAAGCAAACGTTTGTGAATGCTAAAACCATCGTGGATGAAGATCATTTCGGGGGGGAAGGGGGGGGGTCAAATAAAATCAACCGGGAATTGGTCGACCTAAGCAGTTACAATAAATATACTGTAGGTACAGACGTCACGCTTAGGAATAAAGTCCTCAGTTAGTGCAGCCATTTCGGAGTTGAAATGGTAGGGTAGCTTGGAGGTGGGGACATCGCGGGAAAGATAAGAGTAGTTTTAACCTTCCGTCTATAAGGTGGGGTCTCGGCAAACCCCAGACCTACCAATCTTAACCAACCTTTGAGTACCTATTCTCCGATGTTTTCTTTACCTATCTAGGGAAGTTGGCAGGTCTCCTAAGTAATTAGCATATTATATTTATGGTTAAGCAATGCAACCCAAGTTAGTACCAACATGGTTGGCTGGTCAGAAACACTGGTTACTAAGGCAGAAATGGGAGCAGGATGTCCATAAGGATATGGTAGTGTCTGGGGTGGATGGCGACCTGGTGGGAGATAGGCAGGAGTGGAGGACTAGACCCTGCAGATCCGACCCTGTCATAGGTGGGATAAGGGTATGGTGATGATGATGTCTTCTTGGGTAATATAGAATTTTTAAAGCATGTTTCCAAATTATTTTCATTGCCAAAGCTTTATGTGGATGGTATTTAATTTAATATCCATAATAATGCTCTTAATCTGAATATTTAAGCCCTGAAAATCAAAAAGTCTTTTTGGGGTTATCACAGACCCCACCTTGTAGTGTGTGCCAGAAATCGTCACCTTGTAGACGGAAGGTTAAGGTGGTATGGGTATGTGATAAGAACAGAAAAGGGAGGACCTGGTTAGGTCCATCACAAGGATGGAGATTATTGGAAGGACCCGGGACAGAGGAAAACCTAAGCAGACGTGGGAGCAGGTCGTACGGATTTGATTTGTTAAGTGTTTTCGGGCCCTTCAATGTAGAGTCTGCACAGACACCACGCTGTTAGAACGATTTGGGTATTAGTGTTTTAGTGTTTGCGTATCCAGTGTTCCAAAATGACCACCCATTCCAGTACACTATCTGGGGCTGCATTGCGAAACTTCAGTGATCAGAGGAGAATTGGTGTGTCCAACACAATACAGCCGCTGAAGGTTGTGCAGCAGGATGATAGTGTGTGGGGTGCATGGGATTCCGGTGGGGATAGGCGGGAGTGGAGCGCGCGTTTTCGGAGTATCTGCATTAGAACTACGCAATGGACGGGGCTCTCATAACGTTATAGTTGAAGGGGCCTAAAACACCAACAGCAAAATATCCAGGTGTAAGAGCTCGCCCCCTGACGTCGGTGGAATTCCCAAACGAACAGTAGACCGACGATAAATAAGCATAGGGAATGCAGTTTTGGTCGGCAATCGGCTGAGGAAAATCACCGTCCATGGGTACCCGACCCTGCCATAAGCGGGAAAAGGGTTAAGAGTTGCTTTTATTACAACATGAGGTTGGTGACAGCAGGCTGCATAAATAAACTGAGCGAAGGCTTCCGTGTCTGTTTAATCACACCCTCATCCCGCCTGTGGCAGGGTCGGGTCTGCGGTTCCCACTGAACATCCGCTGACTGGGGCACCCCAGCCAGGCGTCTGGAACCCGCAAGAATATTGGCTGGGTTGTCTGTTGGGGGATGCCGGCCTACCGTTGTTGTTCCAACATGGCGTTATACTGTACAACCAAAATAGAAACTTTGGCAAGTAAATTAATGCTTTGTTGGTTATAATATTGCATGGTGTCTGACCAATTGGACAATAGCAATAAGCAATCCAATACACACACCTTGTCCCTGTCTCTTTGTATGGGAGAAAAGTGGGCACTGGGCCCTGCCAAAGGAAGGCTAAGGGTTGTTGTTGTTGATAAGTGGTGGACTTCACTGACGTTCCACAATAAAGAAATGAGCGAATATCCAAGAATTGATTTACTTGTATTTAAACGTTAAATGTAAATCGCATTTGCAATTGATGATGCCACGTACATTGAAATTGCCTTAATTGTTACCTGAAAGCTTTGCTAATCGTATTTTCTTTTGTTTTTCCAGGTAAGGGTTACATCTTTATTACAATTATCTTAGAGGTATACGGGGTAGTGATGATGTTGATGCGACGATTGAATATCTGTGGTATGTATACAGGCATTTGCGCACTATTAACATGTCATCAGTGGTTATCAGATGCTTTTGATCAAAAATAGAACTTTTGTTTAAAAACATGAAATAACCCTTTGAAGCACTTATTATAAGGCGTCATGAATAACACAGGCCAACCAAAACAATTTTTTTAAAAACTCTTTTAATATTCTTAAGCGATTGTTTTCATTTTGGAAGTGCAGAATCTAAATGTGCAATCATTTTTTGGCTATCACGTACCATTTTTTTTTGCAGTTTGCATGAATTTTAATCAATTATAGGCCTGGACAATGCTAAAACATAGTGCAGTAAAGTGAATTAAAATAGTAAAAAAAAAAAGGTTTTCAAAAACATTTATTAATTGAGATGATTTAAGACTTGGTAGGTACAATCATTATGAATCCAAAGGCTTCGTTTTTCTTAACCTTTTCCTAGTAAAAGAATGGGTGTAGCTCTGTCTCTAAGTGATGTTTCTGGAGTAGATCAATGGAGGGACCAGCAGAAATCTCCAATCATATTTGCATCCCAATGACCTTGGTATCGTTTTTCCATCTCTTTTATATCTTGGTGGAAGTGCTCACCTTGTTCTTCAATAACTGCTCCAAGATTTGCAGGAAAATTGAGGTGCGAATGCAAAAAAGTGAACCTTCAAACTCGTATTACATCCTAGGTCTTGAAATTTCTGCAGCATATTTTCAACTACATTTTCATAATTGGGATGTTTCTCATTCCCAAGGAACTTCAAAACAACCTCTTTAAAAGTATTCCATGCATCTTTCTTTCTCTTTTGTGATCATCACTGTTTCAAAGTTAGGATCCTGCGTACGTTTTTGTATGTCAGGACCAAAAAGGATGCCTTTTAACTTTGCTACTGATAAATGAGAGAATTTGCTGCACAGGTACTTAAAACATGGTTCATT
Source organism: Trigoniulus corallinus (assembly GCA_013389805.1). Taxonomy (NCBI): domain Eukaryota; kingdom Metazoa; phylum Arthropoda; class Diplopoda; order Spirobolida; family Trigoniulidae; genus Trigoniulus; species Trigoniulus corallinus. The sequence continues at coordinate 10,594,177 of JAAFCE010008833.1, forward strand.
TCTTAAAAGTGTTTAACAAATTGTTTCATGAGACCTAATTTGATACGGACTACACCTAATGTATAGGTTGTGTAAATTACAGCAAAAAATGTGTTTTGTAAGAAAGTGGAATGTCCTGGTGAAAATAAGCAGCCATTTTGGGGTTCAGCATGTACAAATACATACAATAGAGCAAAAGTTATCAAAAAAGTTTTTTCATGGTTGGCCTGTGTAATTAAAGTAGATTATATTTTGTATTGAGCGTTATGCAACTTACCCGAATTTACCCAAAATCTTTTTTGCACGCTTCGCCACATTGGAGCGTGCTGTTACGGTTTGACTTCCCATTATTTCATATGAAATTTGGGATATAACCGAGAAGATAAAACCGTGACTCCATGTGGGATCATCTCCATTTCCATGGTGTGAAATATACGTGGAATTCGGCACACTTACAAATTTTTCCTTTCGTTGGTGTGTAGGGCCCTTCAACTACAAAAGTCATGCAAAATTGTCAGTAAAGTTTGAGATTGCCCTACTCAGGAGTTGTTTAAAAAAGTTTATGCCAGGAGTTGTTTAAAAAAGTTTATGCCATGTTTACAGTATGCAGGGGTGAGCAATGCAACAATTGCCCCCCCCCCCCCCCCCCCAAGTGCCTCAAAGGGGCACATATTTGAACTTATGCATGATTCAACTTTGCAACTGATGAGGCGTTTTTTGCATTGCTTTCCCATATTTTTACTGTCAGTCCAACTGTTGAAGTTCAATCTGCAGTTGGCTATAAAACTGAATAAAGGACGGGACATTATCTAAGGGGCAGCAGAGGACCTATTATAACTGCTACATAAATTATACTAAGGGATTCTGAATATTTAAAAATATGTGGGACTCACTTTTTTGAAGTGCTCTCCCCTTTTATCTGTCCCTGAATCCGCCCCTGAAAGTATGAAAGTTATAGGGTGCGAGTTTTTCAGACATTATGACATGCCCTGTCTCTTATGTCTTCAAAGGGCCTTATAAGCCAAAGAAATCACCCTCCTCGACCAGGATTAACCTATTTTTTTATCAGAGTAAATGCAGGGTCACATCTAACTTCAAGCATTTGATGTTTGTGGCTCATGATGGGGCAGTCGGCGTTTACCAAGGTCATATTGTATGTTCGACCGTTTACATGTTCGAATGGTTTTGTTTGTTTAGATGGTGTTTAGGGCTCTTCAGTTAGGGCTGCTTAGTTCTAATGCGGAGTCTGCGCAGACACTACGCTGTTACGACGATTTTTGGATATTAGCAGTACCCAGTGTTCCCAAGCGGTCACCCACGCCAGTACTATCTGGGGTTAAGTTGATTAACTTCAGTGATCAGACAAGAAGAAGACGACGATTACTTTATAAATATCGGAGCTCGTTCGTAGGTGTCTTTGGAGAAAATGTGCGCCAACGAATAAAAATAGAGAAACAATAACTAATCACAGGGACTTTAACATTAGTTTGAGTCAGCTGCGTAAAAATGCCGTCCAACAGATCCTCAGTATATCCCAATGGGGCAACAATCGACACCCTACCCTGTCATAGGAAAGAAAAGGGTTGATGACGATGGTTTGGTGGAGATTCCTACTGGTATTAAGAGACCTAACGACGATGGCGTTACAACTGCACTAACATGCAGGCATGGGAGGTGGCGCGATAGAAGTCTTAGGTTTTGTGGCCTGCTAGGCGACATTACTGACACGTGAAGGAAGGAGCGGCTGTATTCCGTTGGACACACCAGTCTGGCCGCTTAGGAAAACTGGATACCGGTAATACCCAAGAATCGTCGCATTTGTGTAGCGTTTGTGCAGTGTGCATTAGAACTACGCAGTTGACGGGGCTCTAATGTCCTTGTAGTTAAAGGGCTCTAAAACACCAACAAAACAAAAAAAAAGACACGGTAAGATTGTAGTTGAAGAGCCCTAAAACACCAACAAAGCAAAGGGAAGGGCACTTTAGGTGTCTCTAGCCAAGATTATAATCTACCTACATCGGGCAAGGATGAACGTGTATTCTTTTTGAGCCCCGGGCATATGCAATCTGCCAATTGAGTTTATTGATGTGTTAATAGAAATTGAATTTATTTGACTTAGAGGGTTAGTTGGAGAATCCTGTTTCCTTATTTGAAGTCCTTGTGGAAAGGGCGAAAGCTGGTGGAAATATAAGAGCTGCTCGGGATAATGGAATTGCTGAATAGAAAATAAAAGGGTGAACGGTACCGTGTAGAGACAAATCGTCGATAGTATGTTGTATATGTGCTTACTCCATAAAATGTGATATTCTTGCCTTTCCTACACTAAAAGATTTTTATCTGCAAAAAGTCATCTTTGTGTCAAAAGAATAGACTGTACATTTTGCGTGGCAGTTTGGCATTTGTGTGTCGGGACCCATTTTGATTTGATAAATGCCATCAACCTACAAGAGGGAAAACGACCATAAAAACTGGATAGTTTTGTTTTTGAGGTTTATTCTGCCTTTTTCTTTCCGACTTGTTTTGCATATATTTTAGCTGATGCCGTCTTTTAGTATCCAGTCAAATCAGACGGGTTGAAAGAATAGTTTGAATTTTATGGATTCGAGATCATGTTTATGGAAATTCATTTTCTTCCGCAAGTTTTATTGGGATATAGCCTAGGGCACGACTATCACGGGTGTTGTTTGTAGAGATCAGTGCGAACGCAATGTTTTAATTCGGTGAAATGCCATAGCAATTCTTGCAGATTCAAACGTTCGCGTATGCTCTCATTGTTTGCTTTGACTTTCTTCCTACAACTGTTCACTAACAGCGTCGAACTGGACAAAACTGTCGGACCTGGTGTCTGACAGGCGGCAGGCCCACCCAAGAAATCGATAGCCTGATGAGTTCAGTCCTGTCCAGTAATGTAATTGTTCACCTCCCCTGTTCGCGCCTCAACAAGGGTTTATGAATCAGAAAATGGTTCATTATTTGCGAGAATTTTATTCCGATCTGTACTGCATCTTGCGAATGTAATCAGAGTGTTTCACAAATGGCTTGTTTATCAAGGATGGATCGAGTTTGCGAAGGGTTTTCCTAGGATTCCTAAACATTTTCAAACATCTAGCATGAATGAATGAATGAATGAATATATAATCCTTTGTGACGGAAACCTTGCTAGGGAGACTTTTCATGCTAGACCTCTTTGCCTAGATCTCCACCAGCACCCAAGCAACACCTTTGCCTTCCGCACCCATTCCAGCCGCTCCACCCCAGACCCCACCACCCCCAGAACCTCTTCCAGGGTGGGGGTGCCCCAACCCCTCCTGCAGTGATCCAGCGCTGGACAAGCCAGTATCACATGCCTAACATCCTCCTCTTCGTCCCCACATAATCCACAGCCCTCATCTCCACCTGTGATCTTTGCCATCCTCTGTTTCGTCTCCAGTGACCCAGCTCTTGCCCGAAACAGAAGTGAGCTCTCCCACGTGTTGTCATAAATTACCTCCCTCTCTATGTTAGGCTTGTTCCCATACACCCTCAACGATTTCTTTGCCGTCCTTCCCTCCATCCCCTGTCGCCACTGCTCCAACCCCCACTCGTTTCGTTTTGTTGTGGCTTTAGGCCCATCCAACTAGAAGGTCGTTAGAGAAGGTCTACTGCATAGTTCTAACGCAGAGACACTAGGCTGGCTAATGCTATGATTTTTGGGTATTAGCGGTACCCAGTTTTCTTAAACGGCCACCCATGTTAGTACTAGCGGGGTTGGGTTGCTTAACTTCAGTGATCAGACGATACTGGTGTGTCCAACGCAATAAGCCGCTCTTACGTTTCGTAATAGACACATTTTATCATAAGTTGTTAATTAGGTTTTCAATCTGTTCATAAGCGGGCAAACGATTCATTTTTTGAAGCACATAGAGGGACTCGATCCACTGGTTTTGTAAACCATGGAACTGAAAAATAGAGGTATGTAACATTGTTTTTGTTCTGAAGGTCCTGTAGACTGAGGACTATCAAGTGACAGGTGGGGTATTCCAAGGATCACCGCCTCAAGGCCATGCGTCATGATCCATGGTCAGCTGGAGTAAGGAAATCGGCGTTTGCGGACAAAGTTGGGAAAACGTGGTGACTCTAAAGAGAATATAGAGAAAGGCCTAAATGGAATTAGATTAGTAATACAAATGGAAGCGGGGACCCGCTTCAGTGGCGCAGTACGTACCGTACTCGATTTACTACTTCAGTGGTTCCATTTGCGATTCTGTATCGAGGTCGGTTGGTTTCTTTCGGGCGGGGGAGAAGCCCCGAGTGCACCTTCCTTCGGATGAGAAGGAAATCCGAGGCTGCGTGTGGTGTATGATGGCATTTGCTCATAAAGGAACCCTGTCTACTATGCAACGGGTAGATAAGGCAAAATTTCAAGGTGTGAGAGCTCGCTCCCTGGCGTCGGTGGAGTACCCCAACGAACATAAAAAGGCTTTTGATAACAGAAAGCAGTTTGACGTTTTATTCTTGGACTTTGAACAGGCTTTTGTTATGGTACCCCATGATAAGCTGGTTTCAAAAATGTCCAGCTTAGGGATACATATTAAGGTTACTCAATGGATGAGATCCTATCTGGTGAGGAGAGAGCAGAGAGTCCTGTTCAAAGGCAGTGCATGTCAGGGAAGTTTATTGGGTCCTTTGTTGTGCATTCTCTATGTGAATGACATAGGACTTGCTATTAATTCCTTCCTTGAAATATTTGCAGATGACACATGTGTTGTTTGGGTATTAGATGAGGGTCATCATCCTGTGCACAATTACAACTCGTGTGGAAGATGGGAATTGCTTTAAGCCTGCAAAGTGTAGGATGCTTATGATATCTAGAAGCAGCAAGCTACTTGATTGTGATTACTACATAGGTGAGGTGAGGGTTGAGAGGGTTGTGACCTATAAGCACCTTGAAATTATTTTAAATAGGGTACCTGAAAGGATCACATTGGTAAATTGATTGGGAGGGCTGGTCAAGTCCACCATCTGATTAGTAGGGTGCTTGGGGACAGCACAAAGGAGGTAAAATAAATGGTATGACCAATTCTGGAGTATGGTAGTCCAACTTGGTTTCCCTTCAGGCCGAACTTATCTTGGGAGATTGAAAGGATCTAAAGGAGGGAAGCAAGAATTTTACTCTGCAGGTTTTCTTATAGGAAGAGTGTGTCTGACATGATTAGGGAATTAGGGTGGGACACACTAAGCCAGCAGCATATATCCCACAGCATTAGTCTTCTTATCAGACTGCAGATGCTGGGGTGCAATGGACCTCTGGTATAAAAGAGGGATCACTCATATAAATTGAAGGAGATATAAAATGAATCATATGTAGGAACGAGAGTTAGTTTCTCCACTGCCACATTCTCCAAATAAGGCGGCTTGCAGTGTAATGAATTAAAATTATAACAGTAGACCCATGATAAATTGGCATGGGGGTTGTAGTTTTGGTCAGCAGCCAGCAGCACTGTCCAATATGTCACTGTTAGGAGTTGCTTGCTTTTAAAAGGTAGGAGTTGCTTGCGTTCAATAGAGAAGGTGGCAAGGTGGTGAAAAAGAGATGAGTTTAAGTGAGGTGTGGGTAACCTTTCCTAGTTTGGGCAAAATTATTGTAAAGGCTCTGAGTCAAAGTCCAGGCCATTCATAGTAAATGAATAAAAAAAGCTCGATAAAAAATGTGAATGCGAACGTTGGCTTTGTTCTCAAAAAGCGGGGAATTTTCTAGGGCATATCAGGCGACCAAATCAATAAATGTAGAGGGACAGGGGTTGCCTGTATGTGGTTTAAGTACTTGGGGTTTGTGTTCCAGTGTTCCTTGTGTTCAGATGTGATCTGTAAAAATCCTGATAAAACTATCATAACAACCTTTTCGAGGTTCCCTCTGTCAAACTGATGCAAATCCTATGCCTATCCTCTGGATACTCTTTGACCAACAACTGACTTTCTGCTAGAAAACTCAAATCCTTTGTGTTCTTGTTCCTTTGCCTCAGGCGTTTTCTTCCCAGAAACATTTTACTAACCATGTTTAAGTCCAACGTTCTTCCAGTGCTTTCCTATTCATCTGTGTTTCTTTCTTCCATCCTGAGAACAACCCAGCAAGCCCTGTCCAGAGCCTGAGCATTCCCCCTTTATCCAGCGTAACCCCTTACTGAAGCCAATATAATCTGCTTAACTTTAATGGAGCTGTACAGTGGTGCAACCTCTGCAAGCTTGCAGTAGCCTTTCGTTCCTAGTCTAATCAGCCGTTTCATCCTGCCTCTGCCTTTCTCATTTCTTCCATTGAGGTCAGGCAGACTCGATGCTACAGCTTTGACCTACGTTGCACCATGCGGTCCTCTATTTTTGATTGTTCTGCCCCAAAATGCCAATCGTCCTGCAAACAGCTAAGAAAACCCTTGTTTCATTCATTAGTGAAAAAACAATTGTCTGATTAATTTGTGTTCTGTAGGATATCATTGCGTGTCTCTGTACTACCCGTTTCCCGCTTCCATTTTCTTTTCCTACCAAGTGTATTGGTGTAATAAATAATAAAAATAATAAATAAATAATAAATGATGTAGGGTGTCTGAAGTGAAGACAGGCAAGTGGAGTACTGTGTAATCGGAGGGTACCGATAAAGTTAAAGTGGAAGTTCTAAGGGACAGTGGTTGGTTAGGCTGTTATATTACATGGATCAGAGTGTTGTGTAGTATGGAAGAGCCTTTAAAACATAATTAGAGTAGTGAAAATGCGCATGCTGCAGTATGTGTGGGGTGGACATTCCCCTCCTGGTTAACTTCATTACAGGAATGCAAGTTATTGGGAGAACTTGGAGCAGAGGAAGATCAAAACAGGCGGGGGTGCTGGTTGCTTGAAAAGATATGATAGTGTGCGTGTGTGTGTGTGGGGGGGGGGGAGGAAACTATTTATGTGGAGCAGCTGTATTGCGTTGGACATACCAGTTCTCTTCTGATCACAGAAGTTAGGCAACGCAACCTCAGCTAGTGCTAGCATGGGTGACCGCCTGAGAACACTGGGCACTGCTAATACTCAAAAGTCGTTGTAACAGCGTAGTGTCTGTTCAGACTGCGTTAAAACTATGCAGTGGACGGGGCCGTAATGACCTTGTAGTTGAAGGGCCCTAAAACACCATCAAGACAAAAATGGGAAGCTGATGGGAACTAGGTGGGGTGCAATATCGGAGCTCTCAGGCCCGACCCCGCTTCGAGCAGAACAGGGACACACTCTTCTAGGGCATGTTCAATCGCATTATTATTAGTTTTTTTCTCCTTAATGTTGTGTTGGTAATTTCTGTTGCCTTAAATGTAAATTAAATAATGCGTAAAATGCTATATGGATATTAGATAGCTGAGATGATTCCAGATTATGGAGTCAAAATGGCAGCGCCGCGCTCATTCCCTGTCTCCAGCTAGCTGAGGAGTGGTGGACATATCCTTTAGAGACCTAATTTTTTTTGTATCGTTATTTCGATGATAATAATAAGTTCTCACTATTGTCAGTCGTTTATTGCAGCACTTTAGGGTAATAATCCAAGCAGATGATTTGTTTCATTAGTTTTTTGGTGGGGATGTTTGTATCGATTTTTTCCGGTGATAATGTAAGGATTGAGGTTATTATTCTGTCGTAAGCTTGCAGGAGGCTATTGGTCTGGATTGGCGTGATCCAATTTTGGAAGTCGCGTATTGGTCTACATAATGAAAACTCTCTCCCTCTCTCCTTATGTGTGTATTTGTATTGATGTGCTTTTTATGTCAAAAAGTGACACATTGTAATGGTTGCAAAATCAAACACTGGTAGCACTAAGGGGTTCCATCACAAAGAAATTGCTGTAAGAACGGCTTGACGTGAACTGCCAGCGACATCTTTCTTCTTCTCCCATCGGATTCTCTACCATGATTTGGAACTGAATTTTTCATCTTCTGCAAATTAGATTTTGTTTTCGTCCCACTGTTACAAATATAAAAAAAGACCAGTTTTTGGATATTAGAAATTTGTTTGCTGTAAAAGTCTCATCAATACTTCGAAAAGAGAATATGTATTTTCTGTTTAGTGGGTTAGAAAGAACTGGCAATCGGATAAACTATCACATGTGTGCGGGGTGGATGCTACCGAAACTTCTGATGGCCAACAGCTGCAAAATAACTGCTTGTTGTCAGGTGTGCATGCGTTTTTCTTAATTGGACTGCATTTTGCCTTGCATTGCTCACAAAAGATTAATGTCATTCAAGGCGCAAATGAGAGAGTAGGGAAAGAACTGGGGTCAGATTCTGAAGCGGTTAACCACCCAAAGGGTACAAGCACCTCGACCGCTTGAGAACACTGGCTATTGCTAATACCCAGATCGCCATAGCAGCGCAGTATCTCTGCAGACTCTGTATTTGTATCACGCAGTGGACAGGGCTCTAATGTCCATTGTAGTTGAAGGGCCCTAAAACACCAGCAAAATAATCAAAAGCTACATACAGCTTTAAGCAAGTCATTCGAATTAATTTTAATAAGTCCGTTGAGACCACAAACACACTCCCCTTCTCTTGCAGTAGTAGGATTATAGAAGATTAGGGCTCTGTTCAGGATGTTGTGTGCATGACCCAGGAGCAGCTGAAGTTTAGTTGATATACTTGTATAGCCTTTATCTAATAATTTTGGGTCTGTGGTCTGAGAGAACTTGAGGACATTGAGGAAACTTTAATAAATACTATATATGTACTGAAGTGGCTTGGGCATATTATGGGAGTATTAAGACCCTGTTCATGACCATGTGTGCTTTGGGGCTTGGAGCCTGAGAGAGCTTGAGGACCTTGAGGAAACTTTCAAACAATAGACTGAGGTGGCATGATTATAGAAGCTGGTAGGTCTTCAGAAGGATAGATGGCCGATGTGGTAGTAGTAACGAAAGCTGATATGTGACCATGTAGGACGGACAAGGACTCGAACCCGAATTGACCATAAGCGGGATAACAGGTGTGATAATGTTTACTTTCAACTACAAAGATGTCCCACGAAACTAAGTGTCGGAGGGCCTGGTCAAGTTTTATAGACCTCTTATAAAATGAAGCTGGATACTGGATAGACACTGTATTTATATCAATGCAGGCCTTAAGTAGATAAAAGATGAGCCTTGACGAACATAGGAACACATATTAGGACTGAACATATCAGTGTGGTAGGCACAAAGAGGACTAGAAAGCAATAGAGGGCGAGAGATTTCTTTCTTTTCCAGTGCTTTTTGAGCTTGTGATCTGGACCAAACCTGGCTTCACCACAATTCTAACAGGGCTTAATTCTTAAATCAGCTATACACCCCCTCCATATCGTGCTCGTAGTAAACGTTTCTTTAACATCGTTCACCTCAAAGTAACAATCGTCCATGAACCAATTTCGGTTTACGAGCATTTTCAATTCGTATTCCAACTTAAGAATATAATCGGTGCGAATAATATCTCCACGAATCACGGTACCGAATAACAGTATTCATTCTTTCTTCTTCCCACAACGTTTGGAACACTGGTAAACGCTCTCGAACACTCGAGAGCTCTGGGATTATGAACATCTTTTGGCAGTCGCAAACGTTTGCATGCTTGTTAGCAGCGGCTGTATTGCGTTGGACACACCAGTCCTCATCTGATGACGGAAGTTCAATAACGCAACCCTAGCTAGTACTAGTATGGGTGACTGCTTGGAAACACTGGGTACTGCTAATACCCAAAAAAAATCCTCTTTAACAACATAGTGTCTGAGCAGACTCTACATTAGAACTACGCAGTGGACGAGGCTCTAATGACCTTTGTAGTTGACGTGCCCTACAACACCAACGAAACGAAATGCTTACTCGTTGGAGATTGGGCGTTTCGAAATAAATCATCAAAGGATTTGACACTTGCAGTTTATCTTGAAGAAACCCAATTAAGGAACATTTTGTTTACGTATCTGAATTTCATTTCGACGGTATTGTGTGCGACTTCCAAATCGCATTTTATAAATTTTATTAGTGATAACGTTACTGAAGAACATGGCAGCGTTGACCATTTATTTTAATATATATTAATGTCACATTTTAGTCTTGGATTAGAAATGAAATGTATGACAATATTCATAGCTCCACCATTTTATTTTGACTTCCATAAACCATGATATGTAAGAAATATGACGGTTTCTTCCGTCTTTTTTTAAGCATTTCTAAATAGTTTGAATAGGAATTTAGAATTTAGTTTCCTTTCAGAAATGTATGCGTACAATATAGAAGCATCCATGCAGAAATCATAATAAAATTTAGCAATGTCAAAAGCAGCAATAATTTCTTGTCGTTCATAATAACATTTCACTCGTTTTTTTTTTCTTCAAAGCAACAATTTCTTTTCCTGTTCTGTAGACTTGATCCCTTATGACTCTAAAGCTGTTCGACAAAAAAGAGCTATAAAGCCTATGTCGGTGACTTCGTGAGTCCGTGGTTGTAAGATCGTTCCTGGTCGATATTTCTTTACAGGATTTGAGGGAATGAAATGCAAAGTACTCCTTCCAGCGAATGGGAAATAAAGTCCAGTGTCGTGTGTGCAATATCCCCTGCGCAGAAAACACCTTTCTACATAGAATGACGTATACCTGTCCACCGACGAAATTTTAAAGATAGGACCTTAATCCCATCCCCTCCTTGCCGTAGGTAAAAGGTTTTCGTATGATGGAAGTTAGGTCAGTGTTAAGAAGGAAAAAACACAAAAGTGGATTGTTTGTTGTCGTTTTAGGGCCCTTCAACTACAAGGTCATTAGAGCCCAGTCCACAGCATAGTTCTTATGTAGAGACTGCACAGACACTACACTCATGTGAGGGTTTTTTGGGTATTAGCAGTACCCAGTTTTCCCAAGCAGCCACCCATGTCAGTACTAGCTGGGGTTGCGCTGCTTAGCTTCAGTAATCAGACGAGAACTGGTGTGTCCAACGCAATTTGCCACTCCCCACAGAAGTGGAGGAATATACGAGTGAGTTGTAAAAAGTGGACGAAGGGGCACAGTGGATTCAGGATTGATTTGTTGGTGTTTTGGGGCCCTTCAACTATAAGGGTTATTTGAGATCTGTCCACTGCCTAGTTCTAATGCAGAGGGTGCACAGACGCTGCGCTAATGCGACGATTTTTGGGTAGTAGCGGTAACCAGTTTTTCCAAGCGGCCACCCATGCTAGTACTAACTGGGGTTGCTGATCAGACAAGAACTGGTGTGTCCAACGCAATAAGCCGACGTTAAATAAGCAAGGGATTACAGCATTAGAGCAGTAGCTAACTCCTTAAACTTAACGGCCAACTTGCCTGTGTATTTTGGGCTCGAACTTAACGATGGGAACTCTGACTTAGGCGGGAAGAAGTTTTGAAACCATCTCAATTCTTAAGAACAAACGGCAACTCTTAAGCAGCTGTGGAGAATGACGTCAAATGGGGCACACCTGTAAATAAATATTCGTAAAAGTCCTTGATGTTAATAATTATGCCAATGTAGGCTAACTGTGGTGTCCCATACTTCCGCTTCAGACGACCCACTCTAAATTTGATTATTTTTGTTGTCGAAACTACGTCACTGTTTATTTTTCTCCTTATGATGCCTTATTAATAGAGTTCCATTAATATGTTTCATTAACTTGCATACGTAAATGAGTTTCAAGCCTAAGATTATTTTGGCAACAGTAATTAAAGGGGGAAAGGTCTATAACTTCACAGTAGTACAGTATAATATTTTTATTGGTAGTGAAGGGGAAATAAAATTACAACGGTTATATTGTAAACTGTTAAATTTTGGGAGTCGTCAGACGAAGAGAAGGTGGAGAAAGGAGGGCAAGTTGATTTTTATGTGTGGTTGCTTAAATGTAACTATTGATTTTCGTCTTGGTTTTTCGATATAAGAGAGTTTATCTACAAGGGTACCAGTTCATATTTAATGATATTTAAGTGATTGGCCTCTATAGTCGTTTTCCTTCGACTAAGTAAATGGTTTATTTAAGATTTTCTGTACGCTTTTGACAAAAAAAAAAAGAAATTTAAGCTCCTCATATTGCCTATAATGAAATATTTTCTTACATTCTCTATTGCGTCACGAAATAACAATGTCTCTTTTAAAAGATTTCAACTATTTTCCATCACTACTGGAAGTCTACCAGATCTCTCGAATCTACCAGATCTCTCGATCTCAGTCTCCGAATCGTCCCCTCTCTTTTTCTTTCCGAATCGTTCCCTCTCACTCCGAATCGTTACCTTTCTCTCTCCGAATCGTTCCCTTTCTCTCTCCGAATCGTTCCCTTTCTCTCTCCGGATCGTTCCCTTTCTCTCTCCGGATCGTTCCCTTTCTCTCTCCGGATCGTTCCCTTTCTCTCTCCGAATCGTTCCCTTTCTTTCTCCGAATCGTTCCCTTTCTCTCTCCGAATCGTTCCCTTTCTCTCT
>JAAFCE010008833.1:10606987-10624957 GCA_013389805.1 Trigoniulus corallinus
TCGTTCCCTTTCTCTCTCCGAATCGTTCCCTTTCTCTCTCCGAATCGTTCCCTTTCTCTCCACATTTCTCCCTCCCTCTAACACAAACCGACTTCTGTAACTACCCTTCTTCTTTTTTTCAATTTCTCTCTTTCGCCTCCTTGACATGGTAATTCATTGTGTAAATCTTCCACTCCCTCAATCTCTCTGTAATCTCTCTACTCCCCTGGTCGGTCTCTCTCCCCCTACTGTTTTGGACGCTCTCCCTCTCCACTCCTCTCCTCTCGATTCCATGTAGACGTAACGAGAGTGAGACAGTAGCCCCCGTGAGCACAGTATGGCTCTCATGACCACGTATATGTTAGCAGTGTGGCCCTCGGGGCATGTCTGCATACTGTATGTCTGCACTAGATTATGCAGTCGAAATTTTTCATTTTTTTTCCTTAGATGTATGTTACGGATTGCATCGCTTCGTTGATGATGCATTAATATTGGTCATTTGTCTCAAGGGCTCTCGATTTCGCTGAGAAAGTGTACCGTTTGTTAATAATGTTGTTAAGTGACAAATGATGAATACAGTGGTAGAAGTATGCAGGAGTTATTGACCGGCTGGCTGTGGCAATACCTGTTTGCCAAGAATAATAGGGTGCATGGCTAGAACTCCAAGGAATTTAGAAATGAAACTCGTAATCACATTATCTTTTATTATTAGATTATCATGTCCGAAGTTGTCACAGCCAGTAATGTTGAACACGCTCGCTGACCACTCTGACCAGGTACATTGCAGTTGGAAGTACACTTCTGCAAAGGCAGTAGAGACATGAACAGGGGACTATACGTGATAGTTTTGTTTTGATTTGTTTCAGGGTACACATCTGCATGCTTTTCTTTCACGGTAGACATATTTAATTCATTTGACTTGGTCCACATCAGAGAATTTTGTTGGTTTAATTTGTAAACGGAGAACGTTTTATCCTCCAGGGGACAGTACGTAGCGTTTAAACAATATTTACCAAGAGTTTCATTAATTAACGGCTAATACTTCTAGCTAACGGTCATTCTTACCGATGCTTAATTGTATTTACCGTTTTTAGCTGCCCCGTGTTGTTTCATATACTTTATGAAGTAGTGCAGTCCAGCAACTTGAACTCAGTTACTTTTAGGCAGTGCTGGCGTGAGCTTTTGCTGGACCGATTGCAGGATAAAGCATTTTACATTTTCATAAGGCCAGCAAGTGGAGCCGGGTTCCGGCTAACACGCTGAACCCACCTCGTGCCGGCCCTACCCTTAGGGGGAATTGCAATGGGCGTGCAGTGGCTGAACCAAGTGTACTGTAATTCCGACTCTCTTAATTTTTTTTTCGGCAGATTTGATAGGTTGATGAAGTTCATGTCGGACTCCGGATTCCAGACACTTGGACGGTAGACCGGAACCGTTTATCTGACTACTTCAGACCAGGCAGTCAATTGCGTTGGACACACCAGTTCTCGTCTGATCACTGAAGTTAAGCAACGCAGCCCTAGTTAGTACTGGCTTGGGAAAACTGGGTACCACTAGTATCCAAAAAAAAATTCGTCGCATTAGTGTAGTGTCTGTGCAGTTTCTGCATAAGAACTACACGGTGGACGGGGCTCTAAAGACCTTGTAGTTGAAGAGCCCTAAAACACTAACAACAACTAGGCAGTTAGTTGTGCGACTCGGCATCACTCCTAGATCCAGCTGTTATATTTTTGAGACCATGCTGCTGGACACCAGGAGTCCTGGCCCCCCCCCAGCGTGGTGTCCATGATGGTACCAGGAGCCAGGCGGCCTAGGGCTCCTCGTTGGACTCTCCACTTGTTATACGCAAGGAACGTGTAATGGGGCGTCGACTCTCGGGCAGAGCCCACACTACCGATTTCACTTTTCTCACCCATTGCTAGGTTGACGCAGAAGCACTCGTTCCCGCTCAGGAATTGGGTGACATAGAAGGAGGGATCGTCTAAGCAAACGACAATTAGACCACGTATTTATGTTTAGATCAGGCATGTCAAAGTGGGGGTACCCCGAGGGCCACATTGGGAATATGTTCGTCGTCATGAGGGCCATGCAGTGTTGACTTTCTTTGTTAATGTGCTTTTAAAAGTGCCAAGAGATCCGGCCTGACGGTGTCGTTTATTGGCATGGCAATTGCTAAAATGGTATTTAATAATAGTTTTAATCAAAATATGGAACACACACCTCTGATTAGCAGACTGCATATGTATGCTAATCGTGTCGATTGTGAGGGCCTAAAAACCTTAGACCTCAAGGGCCGCATGTGTCCCTGGTTTAGCTAAGGCCGCGATCCTTCAGTTTTGTTTCTTGTCGTTAGAGGCAACAAAACCGCTACTGGATTAGTTCGTTTGTTTGTTGGTGTTTAAGGTCCCATCAACTACAAGGTCATTAGAGACCCGTCCATTGCATAGTTCTATGCATAGACTGCACAGACACTACACTAATGCGACGATTATTGGGTATTAGCGATACCCAGCTTTCCCGAGCGACCACCCATGTCAGTACTAACTGGGCTTGCGTTGCTTAACTTCAATGATCGGACGAGAACTGGTGTGTCCAACGCAACTCGTCGCTACCTGGATTAGTTCGTGGGTTGGGGAGTAAGCCAGGCAGCCATAACAGGTTGAACCCTTAGGAGGCTGCCCGCGGGAGATGAGGAGGTAGGTGAAAGGACGGAGGAGAAGGTTAATTTGCAGCACCCAACGTTCTTTACCAGCCACCCATATTGATACTGACGTGGGCTTGCGCTGCTTAACTTCAGTGATCTCACGGGAACTGGTGTGTCCAACGCAACTTGGCTGCACATGTACAATGTACTTGGCTACAATGTACTTTATTGGGCTTTTCGGCCATAATATTTTGGCATGGCATTTGTCCTAAAATGTACATCATAAGTGGGGTATTAATAGGAACTTTTATAGATTAATGTGTAACAGTTTTGGAAATCCGGATTTGCAATAGTTTTTATGTCGAACAATTCAAATTGGAAATGGATTGCTGTTGCGAGAGCTCAGCTCCTATGAAAAAGAATAAAATTAAGAGGTTTGGGCAACACCTTACCTTAATGGATGATTCTATACGACCCAGGTACAGTACAGCAATTGGCATGCAACATGTCACGTTGCGGAAGGGGAAGAGAGGGATTGAAGGGATAGGTGGGACTTGTCCACCGAAATACGTAGCTTTCCTTTGGATAGCAGCAATTCTACGAAAATTGTGAATCTGCTACACAATTACCCCAGTGATGCTTCCTTTTATGCGCATACTGCAATCAATGTAGGAGGTCGACATAAAATTTTTATGTGTGCGGACGAACAATATTTTAGTGTTTGAAACTGCCCATGTAATCTCTTAGCAGTCGTCGAACTCATAAATGAAAAATGCAATTGTTGTTGTAGTTAAGGGAATTCTGGATCCCTTTTTAGATGACAAATTTCGTTTTCAAACTGCAGTAACGTTTTAAGGAATGTTGTTAATTGCATACGTAAAAGGAATTTCATTATTTCATCATCATACCCTTATCCCGCGTGTAGCGGGGTTGGGTCTGCGGGTTCTGATCCTCCACTCCTGTGTATCTCCCCCCGGATCCCCGTCCACCCCCAATACTGCCATATCTTTACGGACAACCTGCTCCCACATCTGCTTCGTTCTCCCCCTCCCCCGGATCAGGGCCGGCGCTAGAGTTTGCTGGGCCCAAGGCAGCAGGCGAGAGCGGGGCCCCAGTGAAAACATTTACCATATTTATTCTAATAAACGGCGCGCCATTTATTTATTTTTTTTTTTAAAGGTTTTTTTGTTGTGCCATTTATTGGAGGGTGCTGTTTATTAGAATAAATGCGGTATAAAATTGGTTGCTTTCCAATGCAGGACTTTAATTTCTTTAAACACACATGAAATCAAAATACAGTAAAACGATTTATTGAAACTCTGTCAAACACAAAATCAGTATGTCAAAATGTAAATCAGTTTGAAACACCTTAGTGCAGGAGTCTCAAATTCACTTTATTGGAGGGCCATATTTGCAACAGTGAAACTTTCTGCGAGCCACATGCACTATGACCTAAGTTATGTGTAAACTACCTATATACAGTATAATAAGTGCTGTGTGCATTTTTAAAATATATGAAATGCATACAGCCATGGTCCACTCTAGCGCTTACGTCGCCCCAGACAAAAAGACAAGTTGGCGCCCCTTAAGAATATAATTCAAGTTCAAGCAGCAGTTTTTCTCACACTTACAGCCAAAATGGCGCCCCGGACTAATGCCCGGGTTGCACCCCCTACAGCGGGCCCTAACAGTAACGTTTTATATAGAATTTAATTCAACAAGACGTTAACCTATACGTTTACTGTCATTTTTTCCAATGTGCCTATAATTCTCAAAATTCTCTGCGGGCCGCTCGAAAGACCGTCGTGGACCCCATATGGCCCACAGGCTGCGTATTTGATATGCCTGCCTTAGTGTTTCAACTTGAAATGTAACAAGTTAGAAGTACAAGAGATTGAATTAAAGAATATATGAGAAGTAGAAACACCAAAAATATTGCAATACCTTCATTTTGTGTAGCATTTATTAAATTTTTTAATTCACCAGCGTGGGGCCCCTGAAGCGCGGGGCTTAAGGCGGTTGCCTTGGTCGCCTTGCCCTAACGCCGGTCCTGCCCCGGGTACTGCCGACCAGCTGCACTCCTTTTTTACTATAAAATAAGGGCACACTAATAGAATTTATAGAATTTACTAGTTTCTTTTACTTTGTGACGGCTGTCATCTTGCCCCGGGTCTGGGGAAGATATCAAAAAATGTTTCACTTTAAACCACTAAATCATAAATGAAGGTACATTCTAAGTATCTTAGCATAGTAAAGCATTTTATCTCCAAAGGCAAATAAATTAATTTGAAAATTCTTAGTATCGTCAACTTGCCCCGGTCTTCCCTACATCGTCTGTTTCATTTTTGCAGACTTGATCCTGGCCGAGCCACATTACATACTCTGGCGAGAGGAATGTGATCACTGGCGTTAAGCAACGCAATCCCCAGCTAGTGCTAACATGGGTGGCCGTTTGGGATAACCGGGTAAACTAATACCCAAAAATCGTCGCAGCGGCATAGTGTATGTGCAGTCTGTGCATTAGAACTACGCAGTGGACGGGGTTCTAATGACCTTTGTGCAAAAGACAATGCATTATCATTTGGATGAAAATTAATGTTGTGGCCCCGTTTGGCGTGTGTACCGTGTCAGCTGTGCTCCAAAGAACCTTTCTTGCATGAATTACAATTTCCGTATAGATTAATAAAATTGGTATATGGTTATTTGAAGGAGGGGAGACATGTAACTAGACCGAAAATCAGTCCACGTTCACGTTAAAACCGTTTGAGAGTATCACCAAAGGGCAACCCCTAAAACCTCACTCTTGATTACGAAAAGAAATTTTAGAGCGGTTGTATTGCTTTGGATGCACCAGTTCTTTCTGATCACTGAAGTTGAGCAGTAAACCGCTTGGGGAAATTGGGTACCGCTAATTCCCAGTGGACTTGCCAGTAGAACTACGCAGTGGACGGGGCTCTAATGACCATTTATGTTGAAGGGCCCTAAAACAGGGCCCTGCTGTACACTTTCCATCATTCCCCTTGTCCCGCCTGTGCGGATTCTAGCCCTTCACTTCCTCATATCTCCCACCAAATCCCCGTCCACCCTACTCACTACTATATCCTTACGTACAATTTACTCCCACGTCTGCTTTGGTCTCTACCTGCCTCGGGCTCTTCCAACCACCTCATTCCTGTAATGGACCCGAAGAGCTCCTGTCCCCAGTAGTGTTGTACTGTATCTACTGTCCCACATTTATTCAATCGGAAAACTATCATTTGTCCACATTTTTTCTGGCACTTCTTTGCTTCGAATCACAGTTAACCGTTGACCAGTAACATTCCATATTTTGAGTGGATTGAATTTAACCCTAGAATCCACAAGATAGGGTCACCGGTGACCCCAAGCATCTTAAAATGCATCATTATTTAATTGATTGACATGTTTCTTCTTATGACTAGCTGCGGCTGAATTGCGTTGGACACACCAGTTCTCGTCAGATCATTGAAGCTAAACAATGCAACCCAAGTTAGTACCGACATGGGTGGTTGGTTGGGAGCATTGGGTGCTGCTAATTTCCCTACTCCTACCTCACCTGTAGGCAACCTCCACAGGGACTGGCCCGTTGTAGCTGCTTGACTGACTCTCCCATCTTTTAGCATGTAATGTTGGCTCAGTTTGGTTTTCAAACATTCATAATCAACTCCAAAAGCAGTGCCACAGTGCGTTTGGGTCCCTCACGACCTCGTGTTACAATACATTTTTAATGTTAATCCTTATAACTTCATAAAAGGAAGTTTTGACCCTCTATCATGCTTTGGCATTTTTTACAGTATCAATTGACCTTTATATTTAACGTTCTATCTGATAGAGAGCTTACATACCTTAAGGATATTCGGAATTGAGATATTGATACGAAAGAACTGTGGATTTAAAAAGTTGGCTAAAAATAAAATGGGATCATCTATGACTCCATGTTGTGATATTAGACATGGAAATGTCATGTGATTGTAGGGTTAGGGGTTGAACAAATTATACTTGTTGTTAATCTTATCAGGTTTTTGAAAAGACAGGCCTCTGAGAATATCTCTTCCAATGGTGTTAGAAACGGGCGGTATCCTGACGAAAAATTGAAAAACCTCGAATGTCATGAATTACCTTCATCAGTTAGCCTGATGTGTCCACACTAGTTGAACTCGTCGTTCTAAACGTGAGGGATTGTACCTACTGAAATCAACAGTGTCGTCTGATTTCTTGGGCTATTTATGTTTGCCAAATCCACACCTTGGAAATGATTGTAAGCCACAAATTTGCCTTGCTGTGCCGCCCAACGTCTGTAACAGAAGTCATCACTAAGATGAAATTTAGGCAGCATTCACTAAGCAAATAAATGAGTTGCATACAAAACACAGCTGTTCGTCAGTGTGTTTCTGGTTGCAGCAGAACAAAGAGGTTCCCGACCCTGCTATAGACGAGAGGCGAGTTAGGAATAGTGATATGTCATCATCGTTATCATCTCACCCTTATTTCGCCCGTGGCGGGATCGGGCTGCAGGTTCTAATCCTCCACTCTCGCCTATCCCCCACCAAGTCCCCCCACCCCGCACGCCTCCATGTCCCTCTGCTACCACCTGCTCCCAGGTCCGTTTTGGTCTACCCCTACTACTGATGCCCCCAGTCACCTGCAGTCCCATAATGGACCTTACAAGCTCCTCCTCATCACATGCCCATACCACCTCTGCCGATTTTCTCTCATCTTTTATGTGCTGTTCCCCACCACCAAGCTACCTCTAATGCAATGTTTCTGAAGTGATGAAATATGTTTGAGTTTAAAATGAAAATGTGAGCTGTAAAAATTGACGCATACAAAATATTAGACTATTGACTTACCAAATTTAATTATAGCAGAGAAGGGCTTGTTTAATTTCGATATAGCGCTTGTAATTTCAACCACAAATGATAGGAATTACCAGGTGAACAGGTGTGATACTTATCAAGCCCTTCCTCTACCTGTGCGTTTCTGGGGCAGCCATTGTTGGAAATTATTAAGTTCGGAGTAATATGCCCAAATGTTGTTCAGCATACTAAGTGCCTATTGACAAAGTTGAACTTTTCTTTTGTTCAGGTCCGTGATTCTAGGCAACAGTCGCCAAAGACCATCGTTAAATTTGAATAACTACTTTTGCAAGTCTATTCGGCTGAACTCTTGTCTGCTCTTGCCTTCTGAGAGTTAGCTTTCATTTGAATGGAGAATATGAAGCGTTATGCAGTTGGCCTCCCAAATTTCCTCCAAGAGAATGTTGTTCTATTTTGAACGATGCACTTGAGTTCTGGACTGATCATAATGGCAAAATTGGTTCAACGGCAATCACTCAATGAACACCAACCAAACTATGGCTTCCTCAAATATATACCAGGTTCTGAAAGGTCATACACAAGCTGCTCTTCTACTCTGTAATTTCAATGAAGCACCCTAGGTGGAATCCATTATCACAAATGGATTTATTCATCATGGAAGTAGAATGAAATCGAGGATATCGTGGTGACCAAATGGCGAAAATTCAATTTGGCTGTCAAATAAATCATTCGTCATCAAAATAAAATGCTATCAAAATTGTTTGGAGTTGTTGTTCGCTGCGTTTTGCATTGTGGAGTTATTGTACATGTACGGCTAAAATGACTGGCCATTCAGATGGAAATGTTGGTATTTTCTCCATACATACATGTTTCAAACAACTCCCAGAAATGCTTCTTGTCAGTCTACCATTTAAGTAATGTTTCTGGAAAAAAATGATCAGCATTTTATGCAAATGACTTCCTAGAATGGACACTTGGTGGACGGTATAAGCCTATATGAACTTAAATGCTAATGGCGAATGATGTAAAGCAATGCTGAAATAGGCCTTAATATAATCTACATTTCACAGTATACCATTGTGTTGGTGTGCAGGGAAGTACAGCATCAGTTACAACTAAAGGGCATGTTTTTTTCTGATAAAACAGTTATAGAGTTTCATGGCGATGGTTGACAGACGTCTTTATGGTTTGGTTTGGTTTCATTGGTGTTTTAGGGCCCTTCAACTACTAGGCCATTAGAACCCCGTCCATAGCCTAGTTCTTATGCAAAGACTGCATAAGCACTCAGTAATTCGACGATTTTTTGGTATTAGCAGTACCCAGTTTTCCCAAGCGGCCACCATGTCAGTACTAGTTGGGAATGGGTTGCTTAATTTCAGTGATCAGACAAGAAATGGTGTGTCCAACGCAATAAACCTCTGTCATTTTCACCCGTCTGAAAGGTCATGGGGCGCAGATCTCGGCTCCCAACGCCGACAATGCATTGGGTGTCTTCTATGCGGTAGGCCAGTGTCACACCTCAAACTGTCCGCCCGGACGGTTTGATGTAATATTTTGTACCTCATTGTGTCCATGTTCTACCTTAAAGTGTCCAGCCACACATTTTGAGGTAATTTTTGAGTACTTCAAAGTGTCCAACATGTAAAGTGAGGATATTTTTATCATATTCGTTGCTTTGCCATACATTTTAAACTCGTGGACTAAATCCTGACATGTCTAGACTAGAAGTTATAGGACAGTTATGAGAATAAGTTAATAATAGCTCATTTTTACTATAGTCTTTTTTTGCTCCAAAAATAGTATTCTGGTCAGAGGTAAAATCTTTTTGACCAGTGTGAAAAGTTTTTGAAGGGGCGAAACGCCCAGAGCATGCATGTTGCTGACTTGGCATTCAGAGGTAGGAAGTGAAATCAATTTTCAAACTCCCACGAAACGGTTAAGGTGCATTAAAATTATAATTTTTCGACGTTTCTTGATGAGCTATATTACCTGGCGTTAAAAGCTGAGAAATGCGAACATTGCCCACACACCCGTGTGGGGTTCACGCCCCATGAGTCCCCACACTCCAAAGTTTGGGGGTTAAGCAATTATACTTCAGCTCCACATCAATAAATTTATGCAACAGTTTTCTTGCGTTTATTTATAGTTATTTAGTTTTTAAAATGACAACCATAGAAAACCTGTTTCAAGTGATCACCCTGCTCCTAAAGAGAAAACTAAGTCCAGAGCAGGGGCGGATCTAGGCTTTTCTGGGCCTAGGACATATTGAAGTCCAATAATGTCACAGTGAAAAACATAAAACAAATAATGCTATAAGTAATCATTATTTTTATAGTATTGATATTCATCAGCATCATACCCTTATCCCGCCTGTGTTGAAGCCGGGTCTGTAGCTCCACTGAACATGCTCTCACTGGAGGTACCCCAGCCAGGCGTCTGGAATTCGCAGGAATATTTGCTGAGTTGTCTGTGGGGGGGATGCCGGCCTACCCCACATCATTATATTATTGAGCGGCGAGTTGCATTGGACACACCAGTTCTCGTCTGATCACTGAAGTTAAGCAACGCAACCCCAGTTATTACTGACATTGGGTTGCCGCTTGGGAAAAACTGGGTACCGCTAGTATCCAAAAATCGTCGCATTAGTGCAGTGTCTGTGCAGTCCCTGCATCAGAACTACAGTGGACGGGGCTCTAATGACCTTGTAGTTGAAGGGCCCTAAAACACCAACAAACAAACAACAATCGTTATATTACACAGGACAACAATAACAATTTTTTGAAAAACTTTTTTAATATTCTTAAGTGATTTTTTTTTTCATTTTGGAGCTGCTGAATCTAAATGTGCAATCATTTTTTGACTATCACGTACCATTTTTTTGCAAATTTCGTGAATTTTAATCAATTATAATGCTAAAACATAGTGCAGTAAAGTGAATTAAAATAGTAAAAAAGGTTTTTAAAAACATGTACTAAATGAGGTGATTTAAGACTTGGTAGGTACAATCATTATGAATCCAAAGGCTTCATTTTTCTTAACCTTTTGCTAGTAAAAGAATGGGTGTAGCTCTGTCTCTTAAGTGATGTTTCTGGAGTAGATTAATGGAGGGACCAGCAGTAATCTCCCATCATATTTGCATCCCAATGACCTTGGCATCGTTTTCCCATCTCGTTTATATCTTGGTGGAAGTGCTCACCTTGTTCTGCACTAACTGCTCCAAGATTTGCAGAAAAAAAATTGAGGTGCGAATGCAAAAAATGAACCTTCAAACTCGTATTACATCCTCATACTACATCTTCATAACTGGGATGTTTCTCATTCCCAAGGAACTTCAAAACAACTTCTTTAAAAGTATTCCATGCATTTCTCTCTTTTGTGATCATCACTGTTTCAAAGTTAGGATCCTGCATAAGTTTTTGTATGTCAGGACCAACAAAGATGCCTTTTAACTTTGCTACTGATAAATGAGAGAATTTGCTGCACAGGTACTTAAAACATGGTTCACTTCTTAAAAGTGTTTAACAAATTGTTTCATGAGACCTAATTTGATATGGACTACACCTAATGTATGGGTTGTGTAAATTATAGCAAAAAAATGTGTTTTGTAAGAAAATGGAATGTCCTGGTGAAAATCAGCAGCCATTTTGGGGTTCAGCATGTACAAATACATACAATAGAGCAAAAATTATCAAAAAGGTTTTTTCATCGTTGGCCTGTGTTATTAATGTTACCTATTTTTTACTATATGATTAGCTAGTTGATTTCTATTTCCTCATTGGATGTGTAAAGGTTGAAAGGGTTGAGGCCCACAAGCACCTTGGAATTACTTAAAATGCTTAAGGTACCTGGAAGGTTCATATTGATAAATCGATTGGGAGGGCTGGTCAACCCCTCCGTCTGATCCGTAGGGTCCTTAGGGACAGCACAAAGGAGGTAAATGAAACAGCTTATGTTTAACTGGTGCAACCAATTTGGAAGTACTGTAGTCCAAATTGCTTTCCCTTTAAGCAGGACTCATCTTTGGAAATTGAAAGGATCCAATGGAGGGCAGCAAGAATTTTATTACGTGGATTTCCTGCAGGGAGAGTATGTCTGACTATATTAGGGAATTAGGGTGAGTTACACTACACCAGAGACTGGTATGTCACAGCATTATTTTTTACCAGACCTTTGATGATGAGGCCGATGGTCCTCGGTTTGGAAGCATATCCCTGGCTGAGTAGAGGGGGGGGGGGGGACCGTACATCTAACGCCGCGCCGCTCACACACAGCCACTAGGGTTGACCGCACGTTGCGGACTGCGACTTTCGACCTGCGGACCTCTCGACTATGCAAAGGGTAGATGAGGCAAAATTTCGAAGTGTAGAAGCTCGCCCCCCCCCCTGGCGTTGGGGGAAAACCCCAAACGAACAGTAGACCGACGATAAATAAGCATAAGGTTTGTAGCTTTGGTCGGCAACGCGGCGGTGGAAAACGTCCTTGTAAACACCTCTAGTATATTACCCTTGGGTCCGTTCAGAGGGACACGACTGATACTTCAGACAAGGCTTAAGCCGTATGAGTCCCTATATAGATCCGCACCTGGTTCAGAGTCCCTATATAGATGCACTTGATGAGAAACACCACATTTTTACATCCTGCAAACGTTTTTAAGACTTCTCATTATTTCAAACTTGTTTTAAACCCTCGTCTTTGAGGCTAATGCTTGTTGTGAAGGCGATTATTTATTTTATTCTCGTAAGAATGGGCCTTTGACTTTGATATGATTACAGGCAAGCACCCAACCACGCGTAGAACCGTTTAGATAATTTAGTTGACAAATTTGGGAATTGCCCATAACGTCCTCTCACTTTCCTAATGGAGTTGATGTCTATTTGTGTGATCATTACAAGTTGGATTAAGGAATTAATCCGGTATAATTTGTAAGAGTACATCATTATTTTTTTGGCGCAGAAGGCGAAAAGAAGAAAAAAAAAGGGTGCTTTTTCTGAACTGCCCAATTAATCACTTTTCTAAACTGTATCCTGTAGATCCTCTTAACACACGGTGTCTTCTTTCTGATACTCTTTAAGTAGATTAGCTCAATTTGAAACTTGGTTTCTCACGAAAATGCTTGAAAATCCAAATTCTTACACCGTTACAAGGTTGTCACATACAACCCCGATAATATATCGCTGATGTGTGTGTGTGTATGTCTGTCGGGGGTGGAGGATGGGGTATAAATCAAGTTAAAAAATAATACTTGAGTGCACATGCAGTCGGATGAAAGGTCCCATATGTCTTTCTCTTTCTCCATGACGATTAGTAATGGGCGTTAGACTTACGAAGGGTTCCTAGTATCCTGAAATCTTAAATGAATGAAATCTTTCTATTACCTAATTTCCCTGGAGGACATTTTTTTTCTCCAGCAATAATCTCTTTTGTCATTAAAGAGTGAAAGTGTGTTGATCGTGCATAATGTGCTATCGTAACGTCATGTGACGAAGGAAGTCTAATAAGCAGTTGTTACATAATGCACTTTATCTAGGTCACAAGAAGCACAAATCAACACCGTATTAAAGAAGTTGGATACATGGGATAATAGGGCTCCATGATCTGGAGTAGTCCGGAAGGGATGGAATTGCTTGCTATTAGGCGTTACATGTCTCACGTAGATGTGCAATTTACTTCAAATAATTTAGCAATTTTTTGTGTGTGCTTGCTATTAACTTTCAGATAAAGTAAAAACTTCTTTTTATTCAATTACTACTGTTGCCCAATTTATCTTCCCGAAAATGAATTATTTCTGCCATATAGAAATTTTGAGTTATTTTTATCGTTGTGAAGGGTGTCGCCTTCTTTATCATCAAGTTGCACCCTCTCTCCTTTCTCCGTCGTCCACGAAAGCAAACTGGCAGATATTTATACGTTTCGAAGAACGAAGCTGAACCGGAAGAGGAAAACTAGATGTAAAATAGGAAAGGAAGAATTTAAGAAAAGTCGGAGAAATGAAAGTGGATGGAAGCAGGGCCCAAGGCAGTAGGCGATAGCGGGGCCCCAATGCCACGATCTATTAAGTTGATTGCTTGCACACAAAACTTTAACACGCACGAAATCGATAGCCTAAAATCGTTAGGTCGCCTTGCCCTAAGACCGGCTTTTAAAAAAATGTGAACAGGAGAGACAGTCGCTTTGCCCTAAGACCGTCGCTGGATGGAAGGGAACCCATGAACGGTTGTTTTAAAGAAATGTGAACAGGAGAGACAGAGCAGTGCATAAAATTGAAAATGAAAGGGTAGAAAGGACGTTACCGACGGTTTTCGACGTCTGGCTGAGTAGTTGGTTAGTTTGTTACGCCAACGGGTGGGGGAGTAGGCCAAGCAGCCATAACGGACCAGGAGTAGGCGAATTGCGTTGGACACACCTGTTATGTTGACCAGTTACGTTGATTCCACTTGATCCAGGGAGCTCGTTCCTACACCTGGAAATTTGGCCAATGTCAAACTGATATTTCTCTCCTCGCCGGAGTGGCGGCTCTTTTACGTGCAGGTGCCATGAGAGCGGCAAATTACGTTGGAAACATCAGTTCTCGTCTGATCACTGAAGTTAAGCAACGCAACCCCAGCTAATACTGAATGAATGACCGCTTGTGAAAACTGGGTACAGCTAATATCCAAAAATCGTCGCATTAGTGTAGTCTCTGTGCAGTCTCTGCATTAGAACTACGCAGTGGACGGGGTTCTAATGATCTTGTAGTTTATGGGCCCTAATACAAACGAACGGACATAACGGACCGGGCCCCGTGGAGGCTGCTTGCGGGTGAAGGGGAGGTAGGAGTGAGGAAATTAACAGTACCCAGTGTTCACAACGAACCACCCATGTTGGTACTAACTTGGGTTGCGTTCCTTAACTTCAGTGATCTGACGAGTAGGCCTACTGGTGTGTTCAACGCAATTCAACCGATCCAGCCTCAATGACGCTGTCTACTACTACGCCCCGACTACTGCATCATTGGCTAAATGTTCTATATACACATGTATAGAGTGGCGGTTGCACACCTCGGCGAGTTCCTACACCACACGAGATCTCGGTTGTACATCTCATGTGAAGGATGGGGCACTTGGGACCTCTCAGCCACCTCGATCCAGTATTGAACCTGGAGTCAATGACTCAGTGAACCATGCACGTTATCTGCTGCGCTACCGAGGCAGGCACGAATAGGATAAAATATGGTAATTTTATTCATGTCCTAGCTCACCCTATGTATGTGTGTGTGAGGAGTTTGCGATAATAGATGATGTTGCCAAAATCTCGTTCTGTGTTTTTTTTTTTTTAAATTGTTGCTGAACCTGTTCATATGTAAAATATTCATTAAGGTATATAAGGGGTTAGGTTTCAAAATTGGATACAAAAGTGTGATTTAGAACGAAGTTTCCTCTGGGATTGTGTAATATTTACCCCAATTTAGGTTTATGCATGTGTGACATTCAATGTCGAAAGAGGTGAAGAGATTTGAACCTATCAGATTTGTTTGCTAACAAATTTGAGTTCTGTTTACAAATGACGGCGTGATAGGTTGATCGACTACATTCAATTTTCTCCTAAACGTAGAGAATTATTTTAGATTTAGAAAAAAAACGGGATTTTGGTGATGCGAAATTGTTTTATGTCCCCATCGCATTTTTTCAGATGTTCTGTTTGGTCCTTATCCTCCTGCCGACATCCGGTTTTCACCTGGTTATTAGAGCAGGATTTGATGGCTTTGCTTCCCCTTTTAGGATGTTGCTGTTGTTGGAGCCCATGAAAAATTACTTGAATTCATTTTCTCTGTTAGTACCATCCATCACGTTTTTCCTGTCACTAAGTTTGGAATTATTTAGCCCTAGGGTCCCGTATCTTACCAACCAACTTCTTCGATCTGTATCCATGTGAAAAAAAAATGAATAATGAGAGAAAAAGACGAAAACTTCATCCGACATGATTACAGAATCATCTTTCAAGTACCCCTTTCTTCTCACCCCTTCATCTTACTCTCTTTCACTTCTGTCTTCCCCGTTTTCAAATTCGTTAATGTGGGGAAAATGCTCTCATTCCTACTATAAATTAATATTAATTCGACAAAGATTGAGATTCTTTTCAGAAACGATTTTTCTTTGACGGATGGAATTATTTACCTCCGCAGACAAGCTGCGCTGGTTGTGAAAAATGCTGCTGGATTTCACAAATAACCCTTTTGTGTATGATTAATTTTTCAATATTGCGTGAAATCATACATCTTTCAAGTCTTTATTCTGGTTACGGTTAGAAAATCGTAATTAATTTCAAAATTTGACATAATTGTTATTTGTGTTTTGGTTGGGGGTCTAAGTAGAAGTGTTGCAACTAAATCTCTCCTCCGTTAGTGCAGTACTAATCCTTTTCCCAGCTTTGGCAGGGTCGGGTACCCATTTTTAGGGACTCATGGGCGATCATTTAGGCTGCAGCGCTATCAAAACCAAAGATCACATTTCAATCATTGGCGTACGGTGGTTATTCAGCACCCAG
This sequence comes from Trigoniulus corallinus, assembly GCA_013389805.1. Taxonomy (NCBI): domain Eukaryota; kingdom Metazoa; phylum Arthropoda; class Diplopoda; order Spirobolida; family Trigoniulidae; genus Trigoniulus; species Trigoniulus corallinus. Next base: position 10,622,969 of record JAAFCE010008833.1, read on the forward strand.
GGACAAATACCGAAATCTTCGCCCTCTGGCACCCGCTAAACTTAAAGTGAATTTTAATATTTTGCACATTTTTGTGCGGCCTGATTTCTGGCCATAGTGAAGAGGGGAGGAAGGAAGATAGGAAAGAGATGAACAAAAGCGGGGAGGTGGAAACAAAAAAAGTGTTTTCACAGTGCGGTGACCAATTGTTCAATACCCCATTTGTAGTTGCCCCTCGTTTCACTAGCTGGCGCCATTTCTCTGCTTTCATTGTTGTATATCACTCCTTTTCCATCTCCTCTCTCCTCTCCGCTCCACCATGGCTGCAGCCTTAGACGGTAGTTTTACGAAGCTGACTGCCGGCTCAAAATTACGTTGGACACACCAGTTCCCGTCCCATCACTGAAGTTGAGCAACGCAACCTCCCCCGCTCCTAACTTCCCGTTACCCGTGTGCAGCCTCCACAGGGTCCGGCCCGTTATGACTGCTTGGCCAACTCCCCCACCGACTCCTCCACCGACGTCAAAGGGTGTTCTAATTTTGGCGATCTACTAATTGAGTGCAGACAGGGTTCTTTTACGTAGGCCTACAAGTGATATCGTACACACCCAACAGCAGGGTGGTCGCTATATTTTTCGGGACCCTGTGCAAAATAATGAGTCACATCAATACAACGTATTAAAAGTAGCAACTCAATTAAAAGGCTAAATGTGTTCGTCATAGGCAGGGCTGGTCATAAGTAGATACGTAGTGCAAATGCACATGACTGAGCAAAGATCGCTGGGGTCCTCGCACAGTTCGCACACCCATCACCGGCCTTGCAAACAGGGTCACGGCTTTACATCTCATCCGATGGAAACCTCTGAGTGCCGCTAATATCCAAAAGTCGGCTCATTAGTGTAGTGTTTGCGCAGTTTCTGCATTAGAACTACGCAGTGGACGGGACTCTAATGACCTCGTAGTTGAAGGATCCTAAAACACCAACGAAACAAAAATTCCATGAAATGCAACTCCCGTGGGCGAAGGGTCACTTGCCGAACTTAGATCCATGAAGGCCATTTGTTCGACTCAGATCCACGATGGCCGAATCTTGCTGTTCTGATGAAGACCCACCTTTGCTCTTTAGGGCTTACCTATGGTATTGTGCTAGTCGTAGAATTATTGTTGGCTAAAAATAACTGATCGATTACTGATGCAAGTTTCTATTTGTACAGCTAATGGCGGGTCAAACATTTGGACGGCCCCAGGCGCAACCTAGATTGAAACGCCTTTGCTCTAAATACTACCTAGTGCCATCAAGTCAATGTATCAATAAAAATTCTGATAAATAAATCATTTCCTTAAAAACGAATCGTTAGCCCTTTGCAGTCATTAATGTGATGCTGCTAATTTCGGAAGCCTCGAGCGGGCGCTTCATTCTGCTGTTCCATGGCCCCAGAGGCTTAATTATTGCTTCACCCCTCCCCTTTTCGATAGACAATATTGCAGTTTCTTTGTATTTGCTCTATTGAGATAATTTCACCTGGTATGATTAATTTATAAGGCCGCCTCGGCCACACAGTGACTTTTGATTTAGGTGAGACTTCTTTCGAGGCGAGAGAGAGGGCCAATGTGCTGTTTCCATCAAATGGGATGCAAAGTCGTGATGTGTACGATGTAGCCTGCGCTTAAAAGCCCTTTCTAGATTGGAAACAGGGCCGGTCCTATAGGTTCGGCAGCCCGCGTGCAGTTATGTCGAGGCCGCCCCCCTCATAATATTTTCACTTACTTTCCTTAATGTCTATAGCAGTGTTTTTCAACCTTTTTATTGGAATGGAACCCTTTGGAACATTTGGACTTCTCGCGGAACCCTTTGACAAATTTAGGCCTCTCGCGGAACCCTTCGACAAATTTAGGCCTCTCGCGGAACCCTTTGACAAATTTAGGCCTCTGGCGGAACCCCATACAGAGACAGAAAAATACGTTATTTGATTCAGGTGTGTGTGTTAGCAAAATACATTATTTGATTCA
>JAAFCE010008833.1:10624967-10636672 GCA_013389805.1 Trigoniulus corallinus
TTATTTGATTCAGGTGTGTGTGTTAGCAAAATACATTATTTGATTCAGGTGTGTGTGTGTGTGTGTTAGCGTAGGTAGTTGAATTCGTGGCCTAATGTTTGAGAGAGACACCCGAAATTCATCTTCGATAGACAAAAGGACCTCACGGAATCCTTATGTTCCGCAGAACCCTGGTTGAAAAACAGTGGTCTGCAGGTTACGGATAGATGAGGCAAAAAAATTCCAGGTGTAGGAGCTCGCCCCCTGGCGTCGGTAGCATTCCCCAACGAACACTAGACCGACGATAAATAAACGTAGGTGTGCAGCTTTGGCCGGCAACCTGCTGCAGAGAAAGCTGACAAATATATCGCCCTATGTCCATTCAGAAGGACAAGATGGGTACCCGACCCTTCCATAGACGGGAAGAGGGTTAGGAGTTGCTTTTGTAATGTCTATAAGTTAGCATTGATTTGTTTGAGTAAAGAAATCGTTATTTTGTTTTCATTTCCTTGTTTGCCAAGCAACAGCAACTAATCACCCTTTTATTGTACACCACACGGCACCTGGGTTTTACTTCTCATTCGAAAGAAGGCGTACTTGGGGATCTCTTTCGCTCGAAAGAAGCCAACCCACCACGGTCTAGTATTGATCCTAGAACCACTGAAGTTGTTACTCAGCCCGCCACCCACTGCGCCACCGAGGCGGGATTCTTTCCTGAAGCAACTATGCATTAAAAGTTTCGGGTTACTTGTATGTTGGAGAAGACGGCCGGCCTCCCCGTCAGGGCCGCCGCCCGCGTTCTTTCGCACTTTGAACCTATGGACGGACCGGCCCTGATTAAAAAAATCCCGATTGCAGGCTTTGCAAGTAGGTTCTTTTGTAGCAAATCAATAAGATATGTTCTGCATGGCCATTGATCCTATGGGTATGTTCTTGGTGGGTTATTTGATACAAACTGCCATCTGAAATCCCTTAAAACTTCAGAATAATGACCCAATTACTGAATCGTGAACTTGTAAGAATTAGTAATGGCACTTTAGTGGGGGTCAAAGGGATGCAAACGCAAAATGCAGCTTAGGGGAAATGCACATTTGAACGGAATTTGAATTCAACCTTATGGTTATTTCTGACAAATTTCAGAAAGATGTGAGTACTTCATTACACAAATAATGCTCGGGCGTCCGCCGAAAATTTACTAGGGATCGGGTCAACTTGTGCGTCTCAAGGTAATTTTTTTGATAGGGAGAAGGGTATGTGCCCCTTATATCACTTCCTTCTGCGGACGTCCATGCTTGAAGGTAAAGGTTTTGGAGAGGAAATATTCTGCTTAAGGTTTTGGATAACATGCTTAATAACATGAATAACATGCTTAACCCTTGTGTTAATACCTGGGTGCACATGTACCCATTTTTGACTTTGCATTGATGCCAACAAATTTCTTTGAGAAGGATCATTTTGTCCAACCAGATCCCCATTATTTGGGAAGTTTCAGAGTGAATTTGTGTATTTATGTTTGATTTTTACAAAAGAATATTAATTGATATGACATTTAACTGATATACCTCTCTTGTTACTACCCGGGTACACGTGTACTCATAGGAATATTACAGATGGTACAAATTCATTAAATGGATGAAACCACTTGTATCCTTAAAAATATGTCAAAGGATGTCATGTTACTTAAGATTGTGGACAATTTTTACAAACAGAATGTCAAAGAATGTTCATTGCAAAAATAAGTTTCTGACATTTTACACCTGATTTTCAAGTCTTTCTTTTCTATTTATTAGTTGCTGCATGATGAACCAACAACGATTATGTCCTTGTATATCACTTTGACAGGGCTGGATCCAGAGGCGGATCAGAGGGAGCACTTCAAAAAAGTGTGCCCCAACTATTTTCAAATATTTAAGATCCCTTAGTATAAATCCATCTAGCAATTATAATAGGTCTTCTACTGCCCCTTTGACAATGTCCGGGTCTCTAATGACCTCGTAGTTGACGGGACCTTAAACTCCAACAAACAAACAAACAATTGACAATGTCCCAGGGGAGACCCAGAGGGGGAGCAATGCAGCAATTGCTCCACCTCAGTGTCTCAATGGGGCACAACTGATGGCGCATTTTTGCATTGTTATCACCATTTCTATACTGCTAGCCCAACAGTTGCTGTCCAATCTGTAGTTGGCTAAACCACTGAAGATAGGACATTATCTATGGTGCAGGAGAGGACCTATTGAAATTACTAGCTATATTTGTAATAAAAGGATTCTGAATATTTAAAAAAATTGTGGTGCACCTTTTTTGATATGCTCAGTGGTTTAGCCAACTGCAGATTGGACTGGCAGTATACTGTAGATGTGGGAATAGCAAACGCTAAAATACCTCATCAGTTGCAAAGTTGAATTGAGGCACTGAGGGTAGGGGGAGCAGTTGCTGCATTGATCCCCTATGGATCCACTCCTGCACGTTGAGCAGTAGTAATATAGTAGTTGCTGGTGTAGTCAATGCAGAAATGCATGCAGTTTGTATGCAAGAGGTTGCCTGCATTAGCATGCTCTCAATTGGCAATTTTACCAAATTACCAATGTGGCCTTCACAGATGAAATGGTACCCCTGAGGGTACCTATAGGTCATCCTGATACTGCTGCTGGCTCCTCCCCACCCCCTCTTCAATAAATAAAGCAATAGATGTCGCCACTAATGCATCTTCAGGATCAGAGTAATGCCATATTGCAATGGCGTACACATGTACCCGGGTAGTAACTTGTGTGTAACTTGGTAGTACCACAAGGGTTAAGGTCTTGGAGAGGGAATATTCTGTGCGCTTCCTGTCATTTGGAAATTGAAACCGTGATCCGTGTGGTGTGTACGATGGCACCTGCAAGTGAGAGCCACCACTCCGGCGAGGAGAGAAATATCAGTTTTACGTTGGCAAAATTTCCCGGTGTAGGAGCGAGCTCCCCAGAACTAATGGAGGAAACGTGCTCCATGAAGAAAAATAAACCTCCCTTAAATTAGTTTGGGGTCTTAATGTTAGGTTGGCACCCAACTGTGTGAAACTATAAAGAACAGTTATTCTGTTTATTCCTAGTTCCCAAGGGACAAATTGTTATCTGACTCTTCTGTTTTTTTGTTGGTCTTTAGGATCTTCAACTACAATGGCCTTTACAGCCCCGTCAACTGCATCGTTCCAATGCAGTCTGCATCGACACAATGGTGTTATGAAGATTTCGGTATTAGAATTACCCAGTGTTCCCAAACGGTCGCCCATTCTAGTACTGCCGGTATCTGGGATTGCGTTGCTTAACTTTGTGGTCAGATGAGAACTGGTGTGCCAACGCTGTACAGGCGCTCCTCACTCCGACTAGTTGGATTTCATTATGGCAGGGGCGGATCCAGAGGCTGATCGGGGGGGAGGCAGCACTTCAAAGAAAGTGCGCACCAAATATTTTCAAATATTCATAATCCATTAGTATAAATCTAGCTAGCAATTGTAATAGGTCCTCTACTGCCCCTTAGACAGTGCCGTATCTTCAGTGGTTTAGTCAATTGCAGATTGTGGACTGGCAGTATAGAATGGGAATAGAAATGCGAAAATGCCTCATCAGTTGCAATGTTGAATCGTGCATCAGTTGAAATAGGCTCCCCATTGAGGCACTGAGGGGGTGCAATTGCTTCATTGCTCCACCCCTGGACCCTGCATTGTGGTAATTGCTTTTATAAAAGATAGTAGACTAATGGATTCTGCAAATCCAAGAAATTGAAGTAAATTTTTAAAATCTTAGTTATAAGATAATTGAATATTTGAGGGATTATTGTTGTTGTTGGGGAGGGATTTCAGAAATTCACCCGCAACTCGAAGTGACCATGACGGCGTCTGTAAAGTCAGCATTAGTTATGTGAATTTGTCTGATAAACAGTGAAAAGAATCCTGCTTCCTAATTTCTATTGGTCTGCTAAGAGAATTTTTCCTCTATGGAGTACTTCGGTAAATTACTGTACTTCCAGAAATAGACGAACTGACGTGAAATAACCAAATAAGCGAGACCAAACCCCCTAATGACTGATAGTGGTTTACCGACCGACAAGTTCTTGATTGTCCTATCTTCACTGTGTCAATTAACTTGTCTTGGACAGAATTCTTGACGTCCTTTCAACTTATTCGGTGATTAGCATTCTCCAGACGTTTTACCGGAGTGATAAAATTATAAGCAGTTTTTAACTTTACAAAATTAGTTCTTAATGTTGTCTCACTAATAATTGAATATTTCCCCCTTTCAGGGATCGCAGTCCTAAATCTAGCCCATTGGTCCCTTTTTGTTTTACCGTCATGATTAGGAAGTCGAAAGGTCACGGGCAGGAAGTAAGATCTGTTACTCTATGGCAGTGATTCTCAACCTTTTTTCGCCACGGCACACTAGCAACGACACATTTCTAGGTACACAAACGCCAAAGAAAATAAATAAGTTGTAGCCTAACCCTATGCAAAAACTTGCTTCGGTAACTGTGTCAGTAGTTTTTGGTTCAATACTGGACCGAGGTGGGTTGGCTTTTTTCGGGCGAGAGAGAAGCCCTGAGTGCACCTTCTTCCAGGTGAGAAGTAAAACCGAGGTCCCGTGTGGTGTACGATGGCATTTGCACATGGAAGAACCCTCTCTATATGGAACGGGTAGGGGACCAAAATTTCCAGGTGCAGGAGCTCGCCCCCCCCCCCCCGTCTTCGGTGGAATGTCCCAACGAACAGTAGAAAGACAATAAATAGAATAGGAATTTCAGCTTTGATTGGCAACCGGCTGTGGGAAAACACTGCCCAATATATCGCCCTTGTGTCCAGTCAGAGGGACAAGATGGGTACCCGACCTCGCGGCACACCCTCGTGAATCTCACGGCACACTAAAGTGCCGCGGCACAATGGTTAAGAATAACTGCTCTATGGTCTGTCTGGCCCTTTCCATCTATTGCACTATTACATTGCAGGGTAAATACCATATTTCGTTTGGAGACTTTAGTTCATATTCGACTCCAGGGTGTAGATTGCTGACCGGTGACCCTGCCTATGGCTGGGTTATATACATTTGGGTCTCTTTTTATGTGGTTTATTTGTATGCGACTCTGAAGTTGTGCGGTTGGCATTTGATTAAAAAAAGTTTTGCCAAATATCCATACTGTATACTTGTTCAGGAAGTATAGTCAGTTGTTGTTGTTGTTTGTTGGTGTTTAAGGTCCCGTCAACTACAAGGTCATTAGAGACCCGTCCACTGCATAGTTCTAGTGCATAGACTGCACAGACAGTACACTAATGCGACGATTATTGGGTATTAGCAGTACCCAGCTTTCCCGAGCGACCACCCATGTCAGTACTAACTGGGCTTGCGTTGCTATAGTCAGTCTAAGGCCAGTGCGACTGGTGTGGTTCAGAGGATGATAAAATCCACCGACCATTGTATTAGCCAGTCAAAGAAGTCTTAGTCTAGCATACACAATAGGGGGTTCCGCACTTGTACGTGATGCTTAACAATCATACTATCATCATCACACCCTTATCCCGATGTGGCAGGGTCGGATATGCAGGTCCACTGAACATGCTCTAAAATTAAAACTTATTTTGGAGGTGATTTGAACATTTTTAACCACGCTGATATTTAAGAACTTCTGGTGGATGATGTGTTAAATGACGGTGATATTATTAAACCAACTTTAGATGCAGTAGCTGATCCCGAAAGTGAAAATGATATTGAAGAAAGACAAGGCCCTCTCACAGCAAAATTAATTCATAATGGTCTTTGTCTTTGCAGTGAATTAGGAAATCACTTGCTTGTTTATGATGATAATTCTGAAACAGCTGCAGAACAGTTTCTCGATACCGTGTATTATAGAAAAAATTGGTAGAATCGTCATCACAAAGTTTAATTACTAATTACATTGTCATTAAACCAGCATGAAGTTGTCTGTCCAGAAAAACTAAAGTATGACAGGCACGTAACACTTTGGTCTATTTAGACCAGTACTGATTTAGACATTCATGTTTTAGGAGTCATTATGCAATGGGACAGCACCATGCAAAATTATAACCGGGAAAGCATTAATTTACCTGCCAAAATTTCTATTTTGGTTGTATAATGCGCCCTGCAAAGTGTCCCGAGTACCTCAATGCGTCCGGGTGGCACTTTGAGGTAATTTAACACATATCTCAAAGTGTCCGCTTTCACGTTAAAGTGTCTCGGCCGTTTTCCATTACCCGGTTAGGTTATTCACGTTGCATATGTGCTCTGAAGAAAAGAGACAAATTCGGCAGAGACAAAATCACTAAGGTACTGCGAATAACCAATGACTCCAAAATGTCAATGGGGCTTCGTAGATAAATTAACCATATGCCACTATTGGCATGTTAATCAAAATGGAATGTAATAAATGATTGGAAGCCGGCCACTATCAGTGAAAAATATCTAGAATTGAGTTTCAGAGTCTGAATTGTTGTAAGTAGCTGGTCAGTTTTTATCAGTGCAAACCAAAAATCAATATATTTATCTTGGTAACTTCTTTTTCTTGCATTCGTAACTAAACCAATGGTTGTATGACGTTCAAGAGACAACTACTACTACTGATTGATTCTACAGTCTAGTTTTTGTTGTTAAATATTTAAGAGAGAGCCTTTAATCAAAATAGATAGTGAATGCCATTAAAGCACGTAGCATTTTTCCTCAGTATTGATTTGGTATTATATGGAGTGGTAGTCGCAGACAAAGTGTTCTCAGAGTGTAGCTAATGCAACTGATAAATCATATCTTCATTATAAATTAAATTATGGATGTTTCACGACGGTAAAAATCTGTTAATTGTGGAAGCTGCAAATTTCAAGCTCTGCGAATCTCGCGATCATGCAGTAGGTCAAGCAAACTCGAGCAGAAATAATGAATTAAATTGATAGAGGGCACTTGAATTAATTAAACTGTACTATAACTCATTTTCTAAAAATATGAGTTTAGAAGATTCTGTTCTGACAACATTTTAACCCACGGTGCTAACCAAAACTTGAATATCCATCAAACTAGCAAAATAAGCGTTTTTGGAAAACATTCATCAATTTTGTTCATCTCATCTTCCTCTTCTTTCTTTATGAGCATCTGTTATTCAATTCGAATCATGTTCTATGAATGTGAATGGAGACTGTCTAAACATAACACCCTCACAACCCCATCAAACATTCATTACCGCTCCTACACTGATTGGAATCAATGACAAAATTTTTCGAACGCTTTCTTTTTCATACAAAGTAAGTACTGTTTTGAGTCCCGCGTGTCAGCAACTTGTGCAATGTTGGCGAACATGATGATGCACATACGTGCGCTATTCAACAACAGAACATCAATACGCTCTCAGTTCTGTTTGTAAACTGAGCAATGACAAACTATGGCGAAATACATTCGCATTCTTTATATCAACGTGCTGATGGCTATAACAGCCTTTCTAAAATTGTGATCCGGCGGCACACTGGTGGGCGTCAACGATTTCCTTGTAGGTTGCCAATTTCATTACCAAATTGTCTGATCTGATCTTTTCATGATAAAGCGTTTAGTTAGGGACTGGGATAGGTCCAAGTGGGCTGCCATCTGAGAAATTGGTTTACGAATGTCGAAAAAAGTTATAAATTCAATTCTTTTTTCTGTGGAGACCTCCACAGGGTCTGGCCGCCTCCCAGGGTCAACAAACTAGCAATGCTCTCTAAAACATTTTAATTCTAATTCTAATTCACTACACTGCAAGCAGCCTATTGGAGAGACTAATTCTCAATCTTACATTTGATACCATAATACTCCTAAAACCCTAAGCTATAATTCTTGTGCCTCCCCCCACAATGCTAGCAATGGTAGGCTTTCCTTTGAGGAAGCCCTCCACTTTATCCTCTCCAAGGCTATTCCATTGTCGAATGACCCTTGGTAAAAAATGGACCAGTAGTATGAGTCCGTCTGTGCCCTAATCTCTTTGAATTTTTATGGATGATCCTTGCTCCCCTTATACTCAGCTAGGGACACACTTCCAGCCAGAGGTCCACTGCATCTCAGCAGAGAGATATACGCCGCTGGCTTAGTGTGTCCCACCCTAGTTCGCTGATCATGTCAGACACGCTCTCCCTGCGAGAAAACCTGTGGAGTACAATTCTTGCTGCCCTCCGTTGGATCCTTTCAACCTCCCAAGATAAGTCCTGCCTGAAAGGAAACCAACTTGGACTACTATACTCTAAATTTGGGCGTACTATTGAAATATATGCTGTTTTTTACCTCCTTTGTGCTGTCCCCGAGGACCCTACGAATCAGACGGAGGGTTGATCAGCCCTCCGAATCACTTTACCAATATGATCCTTCCAGTTGCCTCACATTTACGGATGTTCCAACAAGCATCAGAGTCCGCTCTAAGGGGGGGGCCAACCCGGGCATTTGTCCGGGGCGCGAAAATTTAGGGGCGCCATTTTGGCTGTAATTGTGAAAACAGAGCACGCGAACAGAGCGCTGCTTCAGGGGGCGGCAATTTGTCTTTTTGTCCAGGGCGGCAATGTGTCTTTTTGTCCGGGGCGGCATAAGTGCTAGAGCAGGCGCTGCAAGCATAGTTGGCGTATGTGAGAATGTTTGCTGTTTCGGAGTTTCTACGCGCTCTCACATCTGCAAATGATCATTCACTTTTCAACTCTGCTTAATTAACCTTGAAATTGTCGTAATTGTTACCTGAATGTTTTACTTATTGTGTTTTCTTTTTTTTTTTCTAGGTAAGAATAACATCTTTATTACAATGTTCGTAGTGATTATGTTGCGACGTCTTGAGTTTCTGTGGTACGTACGTATGTAGCATTTATACCTGTTAACACATCTAGTTGTCAGAGGTCTCTGTGATTTCGATATTAGACCTTGTGTGTTGTAAAATCAACCCTTTGAAGCATTTATCATGTATCAAGCATTATTATTTGGTAATGATCAATTTTGGAGGTTTTGGTTACTCAAAATCAGGACAAAACCCGAAAATTCAGGCTTCTATTAGTCAAAAATCCCAAAAATGCAGGTCACTAGCAAGCCAAAATCGTGAGCATTCAGGTCAATATCGGGACGTGCTCAAAAATTGAGGTCACAATAAGGCCAGAACCAGAAGATACCGGCAGTGCCGTAACGAGGGCGTGGCGAAGAAGGCGGCCGCCACGGGCGCAACTGGGTTTGGGGCGCAAAATTTTTAAGTTTTTTGTCATTATTGGGTTATGGGGAGGCTCAAGTTAGGCACTTGCCACAGGCGCTTCATACCCCCGTTACGGCCCTCGATACCGGTCAGAGTCAGGAGAAAACCCGACATTTCAAGGCACGTCAGGCCTAAACCCGACATTGCAAGAAACGTCACGCAAAAATTCTCAACTCAGAGGGTTCAACGCTAAAATTCGGGATTAAATCAACTGCAGCATTCACATCAAGATAAGCCTCTAAAAACCGGTACTGCCCTAAAGATATCAGGGCATCTGACCTCGAATACCGAAATTTAAAAAAAAAAAATGTGATAAATTTTAAATATTTGCCCTATTAAGTTGCATGCCGTTATATTTTTTTTACCACATACACGTGAACGAGGATGAATGAAATGATTTGAAATTCGACAAAGAAATGACCCAGTAGATCTTGCGCTAACTAGTGTGGTGTGGTCGAAGAGAAAATTGAATGAAGTGGACCAGTTTCTGAAATTAGACAAATCACCTTATTGGCTCTATAAATTGAATGAACTTGGATGTGTTTCTACACAATCCGATTCCAGGGATGGATGACTGAATGATATAGGGGAAGAGTATATCCACTTGGAAGATATTTTGTAAAGCTAATGTGATTGCCTTAAATGACTTTTAGGATTTATTTCATGTTGAAGGCAATGTTGAATGCAAGGCCACCGACTTAGACTATATAATCTTGCTAGCTTTTTCACGGTCATTTCATTCGCCATATCAGCGTTCATTTCTTCAAGTTGATTGAAAAAGGGTGGATGGATTAGGCTTATAGAGAGGGCAAAAACGGTTTTGTTGTGCATATTTTTAGATGGACGTTCGCAACCAGGGTCATTATTTTTGACCATAAAGTTTGGCATACAGGACTGAATGGCGCCAGCTTACTGATATGCTTTAATCTCCATCGACAGAACTTTTAGTAACTTGGCTCTTGGACCTGAAACGTGACAACGAATGACCTTTCTTTCTTTACTGACTAGTTGTTGCATTAAAGGGCTTTTTGACGATTTGTCAGCTTTCATTCTCAGCCTATCATCAAATGTGGAACTGACTCAAGAGAGGGGACAAGATTGTTGAAACATTGATGGCTTGTCTGTGTTGACACTAAAGTTTGATCGCCTTGGCATTAAGGGTTATGAGGACTTAGTTGTTAGCGTTGTCACATTTTGGGGGCTAATTCTGTGATAATGGTCTCATTAAAAATTCGGATTAAGAATGAAGATTTGATAAGAGAAAAGCATCTTGACTTCTTGAAGGATAAGGCAATGACACGCGTGTCACATTTAGAGGAGTTTTGGAGTATTTGGAGTTGGCAAATACTGAATTTTGGTTAATAATATTGAACATGCCAATCTGATACGATAATGAATTTAAAGCGAATGTAAACAGACTTAAACGAAATCAGTCTTAACCATTGAAATGGAGGTAAATTCGACGTTTAGGAATGAAGTCTTCAACTAGTGTGGGCATTTCAGGTCTTCTGATCAGGACAGTTCATGAAAGATGGGACTTTTGGTATTTATGTTTTTCATTACGCTGCTTTGGGGAAGTGAAAAAAGCTCTTCACTAGACTTTATTAGTTTCTTATTCGTAGCGGAGTTTCTAGTACTTTTCAATTCCCAAACATTTGGTACCGTATTTATTCCAATAATCGCCGCGCCGTTTATTTATTTCGTGGCGGTTTTGGTGCGGCGCTTATTAGAGGGCGGCGTTTATTAGAAGGCGGCGTTTATATAATTTGTGAGCTTTTTGTCGACGATATTGGCAGTCATCATCATCATCATACCCTTATCCCGCTTGTGGCAGGGTCGGGTCTGCTGCTCCACTGAACGTCCTCTGACTGGGGTGACCAGCCAGGCGTCTGGAAACCCGCAGGCATATTGGCTAAGGCTATCTGATGCGATCCATAGAATCATTGGGGGATCGGTGAAGTGGAGACAGGCAAGCAGAGTCATGTGTGATGGGAGGGTCTCCATCAAGTTAAAAGGGAAGTTCTACAGGGCAGTGGTTAGGACAACTATGCTATATATGAATCAGAGGGTAGGGCAGTGAAGAAGAGCCATGTCAACAGAATGCAGGTAGCCAAGATGCCAACGCTGCGGTAATGCGGTACATGAGTGACGTGTCGAGAGCTGATAGTATTAAGAATGAGTATATTCGAGGTAGCCTTGGGGTGGTGGTCATCGCCGAAAAAATGAGGGTGAATAGGTTGAGGTGGTATGGACACAATGAGAAGAGGAGAGGAGCTCGTTAGGTCCATTTCAGGAATGCAGGTGGTCGGAAGCACCCGGGGTAGGGGGAAACCAAAGCAGACATGGGAGCTGGTTGTCTGTAACGGTATTGACAGTGTGTGAGGATGAGGACCTGGTGGAAGATAGACGGGAGTGGAGGGTTAAAATTCGCAGACCCGAACCTGCCACAGGCGGGATAAGGTATGATGGTGATGTATGTGAGGGTATGCCGGCCTACCCCCACT
>JAAFCE010008833.1:10636772-10670405 GCA_013389805.1 Trigoniulus corallinus
AGACCCGAACCTGCCACAGGCGGGATAAGGGTATGATGGTGATGTATGTGAGGGTATGCCGGCCTACCCCCACTGTTTCTTCCAAAAATGTTTTACTACTAGCGAAAAAACGCTGCGGCGATTACTGGAGGGCGGCGTTTATTACTTTTTTGGCCCTGATTGTGTGGAGCTTAATAGAGGGCGGCTGTTATTGGAATAAATACGGTATTAATTTCATTCAAACCAGTCTGAGTCGAAATTTGGCGAGTTTTCTGTGTTTAAATGTTGTGCAGCCAAGTGGCGTTGTAGTGCAGCCAAGTTGCAATGGGCACACCAATTCTTGTGATGTTACTGAAGTTAAGCAGTGCAAGCCCACGTTAGTACCAACATGGGTGGTTGCTAAAGAACGTTGGGTGCTGCAAATTTCCCCTTTCCTACATCCTCTACACCTGCCTCCTCATTTCCTGTGAGCAGCCTCATAAGGGTTCGACCTGTTATGGCTGCTTGGCCTACTCCGCGCCCCATTAGTGCAACATAACATAACATCAAGGGGTTAGGTGCAGTACTGCTCACGAATTATTTTTTTTTACGATAATACGAGAGCGATTTTTTTCAATGTCCGATCGGTTGCAAAATCAAGACCCCAGTGAAAATCCAAAGTGTTTTATTTGGAGCATGTAGGTACACATTCCAGCTATTTCCCTAGATAGTCACCTCTTCGACTAAGACATTTGTCCTAGCGTGGTAGCAACTTTCCTATACCCTGGTCATTGAAGGTAGCTGCCAGTCCTTTCAGCCAACTCTGTACACTGGTCTGCAGCTCGTTTGAATCAAACTTCTGGCCTCCTTTTGGACTGGCAGTACATAAATGGAGATAGCAACGCCAAAAATGCCTCATCAGTTGCAAAGATGAAATATGCGCCCCATTGCGGCAGTAGTTTGCTCCTGGTTCCCCCTGCAACACTGAGGGGCAAGTCCGAAATGAAACCAAAGGCAGAAGCACTCGCTTCATTATTAAAACTACAGTACTTTTCTTTAGTTTTTTTTTTTACATTTTGTATCATAATTATTTATCTATGCTTTTATATGAGCAATTGCTCCATGTGAAACGCCAAATTCAGATTTAAACTTTCTTTGCAATACACCTTTATATGGATTCACAAGAGGATGAGTCAAGGCCCAACAGTATATTGAACTCTCTTATATTGGAAATTCCGCTTATTCCCACTTATATCAAAGCTAAAGCCCCGGTTCTCCCCCCTCCCCGACGTAAATTTTTGCTTTACATATAATTTCCGGATTTGGATATGTCGAATCTGTGGATTTGGATATGTCGGAACTGATATATCGAACGAGATTCTACTGTACTTCTCCCTTAACTGTTTTGTTTGTTTGAGGGTTAAATTACAGTGCTGAACCGTTCATTTTAAAGGGGCTCTTAGTTTATTTCGACACAAATTCAAAAATGTAGATATTCTAACATTTTTAGCATGATAAAAATAAGCGTT
Source organism: Trigoniulus corallinus (assembly GCA_013389805.1). NCBI lineage: Eukaryota > Metazoa > Arthropoda > Diplopoda > Spirobolida > Trigoniulidae > Trigoniulus > Trigoniulus corallinus. Next base: position 10,638,260 of record JAAFCE010008833.1, read on the forward strand.
ACTGTTCAAACTATGGAGGTTAACTGCTGATCTGAGACTGACTTAGAGTGGTCAGTGTACAAAGTATGCAGGTGCTTAATGTATGTGTGCAGGTGCTTAATGTACATTGAGCATATTTCTGTTCCACAGAAATATGCTCAATGTAGAGAGGGGGTCATTGTATCAACAAGCTCAATCTAACAGGTTGTAATGTATGTGAAACGCCTTTTTTGGCACTGGCTACAATGAAAACCAAATATCGAACTAAGTTAATGGTCAAAAAAGTTATGAGTGGCATCCTCCACATTGTCCCCAAGATTTAGTAGACTTCGTGCCAATAAACAACAATAACCCTTGCATTAAATTTTGACGCATTAGATGTAGTCAAGTTACTAATTTGATATAAAATTAAATATGAATGTTCCACAACATCCATGTCATCTTTGAAAAGACTGGGAGGCATAGTAGCATAAAGGTTGGCTGCCACTGTTGTACTGTATATTATTGTGAGCAGTGACTTCACACTCACAGGGGCCACGGCGCAGCAGATAGTTCAGTAGCATAGAACACTGACCCATTATTTTTAGTTATACTCAAATATTTCTGTTTACAGTAATTCTGATTACGGTAATTCGAGTTACAATGGTTAAGCTATTCTGTAAGGACATAAACATTCATGTGTCGTTCTCACCAGGTGGAGTTTAAAAAGATGACGTGTAATGGCGGAACCTTAAATTAATTTTGTTGAAGTGGAAAATTTCAGCTAAAATAATTTATAAGTTTACTCTATCCCCAGTGGCATAATGAAAACAAATTTATTATGGAATGTTTACTTCTGAAACCAATAAAGATGTTTTAAACAAGAACGGGCAAATACAATAAATTGGATAGTTATTTAAAGATTCATGAACCGCGCTTTTGATATTGGAAGTGCTGTTTAATTAAATAGGTTTCCTTTACCATGTTCATATTTTTTTTTAAAAAAAAAGAGGAACATACTTTAATACCTGAAAAGCCTTCTATATCATTGCTGTATGCCTTAACAGTTTCATTGTAATTAAAATAAAGATAGAATTAGCTAAGTTTGTCAATCGAGGCATATTCATTTACTGCATTGTCAACAGTAATTCTTTTCTGGATAGAAAAAATGGCAGTGATTTGAAAAGTGCAGAGCTGTTGTTTGCATTTCTGAGGATATTGTGACGCACTCTTTAGGGATGAACAGGTGAAGAAGGCGCAAGAGGTAAAGTTGTTTCACCAGTTCTCGTCTGATCACTGAAGTTAAGCAGCACAATCCCAGCTTGTACTGACATGGGTGGCCGCTTGGGAAAACTGGGTACTGCTAATACCCAAAAATCGTCGCATTATTCTAGTGTCTGTGCAGTCTCTGCATCAGAACTACCAGTATGCTGTGGACGGGGCTCTAATGACCTTTGAACTGAAGGGCCTTAAAACATCAATAAACAACAATGAGTAAAGTTGTTTGGATCAACGTTCCAAAGCAATGGGGAGACAATTGAAGTGGAGACTGGGAAGAGGAGTAGTGTGTGATAGCAGGGTCCGAATGATGAGGAAAGGGAAGTTTTACACCCGCTATGCTATATCGATCAGTGTTAGGCAGTGAGTTAGAGCCACGTAAATAGAATGCAAGTAGCCGAGATGCGAATTCTGCGGTATATGAGCGGGGTGTCCAGAGCTGATAGAATAAGGTATATTAGAGGTAGACATCGCGGACAAAATGAGGGAGAGTAGGTTGAAGTAGTATGGTCTAGTATGGACACGTAATGAGAGAAGAAGAGGAGGAGCAGTTCGTTAGGTCCATTTCAAGAATGCCGGTGGTTGGAAGCACCCGAGGCAGGGTGAGGCCGAAATAGATGTTGGGATATGGTAGTGTGTAGGGTGGGCGAGGACCTGGTGGGAGATAGGCTGGAGTGGAGGACTGGAAACTGCGGACCAGCCCCTGCCATAGGCGGGATAAGGGCATGATTGTGATGTTTGGGTAAGGCATTTGTGGATTCAAACTTTTGACTAGGCCCTAGAGATAGGCGGAAGACATTACATAGGAGCTGTAATAGGATCTGCCATTGACAATTCATTGTACTGTAAAAGGAAAACGGGACCGGTTTTTTTTGATGGCAGACACATTTGTTTCGTTGGTGTTTGAGGGCCCTTCAACTGCAATTGTCATTAGAGCCCCGTCCACTGCGTAGTTCTAATGCAGAGTCTGCACAGATACTATGCTGTTAAGACGATTTTTGAGCATTAGCAGTACCCATCGTTCCCAACGGTCGCCCATGCTAGTACTAGTTGCGGTTGCGTTAACTTTAGTGGTCAGACGAGAACTGGCGTGTCCAGCGCAATGCAGACGATCTCCCAATGCCACGCAGAAGTGCACTGAGAGAATCTCAGTTCAAGTTCATATCACCGCACCCTTACAGTAGGATTTGTGAGCCCCTACTCTCGATCCCGCCTCAATAGTCCAATACGGTGACCATCATCCTACGATCTTCTTGCTCCAGATTTGGTGTAATTTTAAGCAAACCCAATTTGATTACGTAAGTGTTTACGTTTGAGTAAAGCGTTTGAAAAGTTATTAAGCAACGCAACCCCAGCTAGTACCGGAATAGATAGCCGCTTGGAAAAAATAGGGCACCGCTAATACTCAAAAATCGTCGCGTTAGTGTAGTGTATGTGCAATCTCTGAATTAGAACTACGCAGTGACTGGGATGTAGTGACCTTGTAGTTGAAAGGCCCTAAACTGCCAACAAACAAGCCGTTTCTTGTAGAAAAATACGGATCTAAAACAAATGTTTTCAACCTAAAGATATGTGAACTTTTCTTAAGTGGATGTAATTGAAATAAACATGCTAAGAACGTTAAGGAGCATCTAGATACGTTTGCCAAAACGCTTTGGCAAATAGGCTGAAATGATATTGTATTCCAGGTTCTCCACGGTGTCAGTCTCAGTAGACAACGTTACTCCGTAGGTAAAACTCATGTCTCAAGTTTCGTTTTCTATACTTCCCTGGTTGCTTATTGAAGAATAATATTTATCTAATATTTACTCAAGACATTGTTGTCTTCCATTAACTTTGGTTTACAGAAATCAAAAGCTTTCAAAAATGGCCAAGGTCTTAATGTCTTAAAGCTGATAGATTTTCATACTCCTTCTATCTTTCTCTCGTCCGGAGTGCTTCTTTTGATGGAGGGGATGCACGATGTCATTTGCACGTAAAAGAACCCTCTCTACTTTGCAACGAGTGAGGCAAAATTCACAGGTGTGTAGGAGCTCCTCCTGGCGTCGCGCACGCGTCGGTGGAGAGCCCCAACGAACTGTATGCCGACAATGGATAAAATATTGGGATAGCAGCTTTGGTCGGCAGCTGGCTGTATGAAAATGTCTTCCAATGGTTCGGTCATACAGTATATCCAATCACAAGGACAAAAATGGTATCCGAACCTGCCATAGGCGGCAAAACGGTTGGTAGTTTCTCTCTTCGTGTTTGTGTCTGTGTCTCTCTTTCTCTGTCTTCTTGTCTCTCTCGCTGTCTCCTTGTCTCTCTCACTGTCTCCTTGTCTCTCACTGTCTCTCACCTCTCTTTGTGTGTGTCGCTCTCTGTGTCTCTGTCTCGGACGTTCCGCTTCATGGATAAACATTCTGCCAGAAATCTTACCCAGTAATCACTTGTCATTGAAAGTTAAGTAGGATTTTTCCTTGGAAATCATGTGCATGCAGTGCACCTTTTATTGTGATGAACGTGCAACGGTCTCTTTAAGAGTTAATTGCACTTTACTGTCATGCATATTTCATGAAATTCTGAGAAAAGATTTGCTATTATTTGGACTTTCAGTTGGATATAAGATTGCTCTTACTTTTTCCTTCTTTTTCTTTTCTGTTCGCAACATTGAGCAGATGTCGCCTTGACTTTCTTTCACTTGGACAAGATTAGAAGATTTATTGTGGTTATGTTTCGATGCATCAAATGCTTTCTGCTTTCAGATCTCAAGTCTTCAGGCTCTAACGATGTTTGGCATAGTGTAGTTGATGTTTCATTACGTGGTGTTAGCAAAGATGGAAATGTTAGTGGATTTAGAGAACTTCGCTGTTTGAATACAAACTCTGACATTTTACTCGTCAGTCATTGTTCTCTATTGCTATTCGCTTTTAGCTTCTTCCATTGATAGAGGGGTTTGCTATAGAATTTTAGGATCCATTACTGTTTGCAGAAAGTGAGTTGATGCAGAATTGTAATGGCCTTGAAATCACTATCATTTTTCTCTTCATTGCATCACGATTATGAATTAAATTTGAACTTAAACTGAGCTGTTTTCGGATTAAAATTTCATATTTACAATAAGGTTGTCGTTTTGAAACTGACATGTTTCTATAAGGTCTTATGTGCTCTTTTCATAGTTGATAACAATTATAGTGTTACGCTTATTTCGTAGAATGACGACCACCCATCGTGATAATGGCGATGTTCATGTAACAACATTTTTAACCTCTTAGTATTAATGGAATGCAATGATCATTATGTTGCCGAAAGAGTAACAGTTTGAAATAAACTGCTGTGGGTCGCAGGAAGTTCCCCTTTGTGCTTTTATTTCTCTTCATGTGGTCGTTGCTTTTTGTATTGCAACTCATTGGACAACTGCTGAAGAGAAGAATTCTGTTATATTAATAATTGCAGAAGTTGAGAGATGTCGCTAAATTAGCAATACATATTTTGGATTACCGTTCCAATTTAAAAAATCGCCGTTATCATCATACTCTTGTGTTGTCCATTCCAGATTAAGATCTGCGAGTTTTAACTGACCACGCCGTTCCATTCGCGACCAGGTTTCCATGCCCTGCTATATATTTCGCAACCCCGTCTGCTTCCAATAGATCTGCATCTCCATGTGGATGAACGGTTATATTGCATCAGACACACCCGTTTTCGGCCGGGCCACTGAAGCTAAGCACCACAACTCCAGCTAGTACTAGCATGCGTGGCCGCTTGGGAACACTGGGTACAGCTATCACCCAAATCGTAACAGTGAAGTGTCTGTGCAGACTTTGCATTAGAACTACTCAGTGGACGGGACTCTAATGTCCACTGTATTTGAAAAGCCCTAGCACACCAAAAAAGCGAGAAAATTCTGCCCGTCAATAAACCTTGCAACAGCGAAAGGCACAAATCTTCCTTTATCAAATATTAAAGGTCTAGGCTGGCATGTACTCCTATTCCTAAGGTTAATCTAACCCAACCGGAAGGAGATGCACTTCTGTAGTACTGTATTCGTATTTTCCCCAAATTTCAAGGCTACCGAGACCATCCGTATCCACATTCTGGTGTCATACTTCTCTAGAGCAATGGTTTTCAAACTTTGTCGACTCACGGAACCCTTAGAACTATAAGATGTTTTGGGGGAACCCCATCCCACCTTTAGAAAAGTATATCTTGCCGCTGCTAACGAATTTTCATTTTGACTCACGGAACCCCCAGAGATGTATTGCGTAACCCTTGGGTTCCGCGAAACACTGTTTGGAGACCGCTGCTCTAGAGGTTCACAAGGTCGGTTCTGACCATGGCTAGACCATTTCCTTATAACTACCGTTTAAGAAACTTTCAAGTGCTTCTGCTTATCGTCAGGAGCATATGTTGCGCATGTGATGTCGGCTGCCAGAAAAACTTTTCTCAAAAGCATTTCCAATCATGCACGAGTTCTGTTTTTCGATTTTTCGCAAAACGGGTTTTTTCAGCTCACCTAAGAGCCTAATGATCCCATTAACCACCCATTCCAATCTCTAATCACAATTTTCCCTTCTAGATGATTAGGACCTAATTTGAGTTTTACAGTTATCGTTTCAATCCTAGTCCTTATATTGTCGTCTTAACTTGAATGTTGTCACCAAACAACATTTTTAACGATCTGCTGTAGGTCCTTTACTGCCTTAACCGTCTTACAACGTCCTTCATCGCATAAGCAGATTAGGACTTGGATCAGGAATTGTGAATCACGACCCACTCCTTTTCAGGTCGCGAAAAATATTAATATGTGAATTTTGTTTGTATACATACAAACGAACTTCACAACAAATTGCTATACCTCTGCGGAGCAGAGGTAGCGTGCTCGACTGCTGTGGCAGTGGTTCCAGGTCCGCTGTTCAGGAGTGCTATTGGCTCTCACATCGCTTTTATGGATGGCAGTGCTCGTCCACATGGGCCCATATAGTAGGTGGATATTTTCAAAGAGAGGATATTCAAAGGAATGGTTGGTCATCAGATCACCCGACCGGAATCTTATTGTGTATGTCTGGGATGCACTATGGAGGGCAATTGAAATTCTTCAGCTATATTCTTGAAAAATTCTGGACTTAACAACTGCTTTGGTGCAGGTATTTTTGGAACTCATCAACTGTCTCATAATGACTATAATTCACTGTGTAACCTGTGTATCTGCAAGAGGTGACCATACCCACTATTTGCCCCATGTTTGGCACTGCCTTGTAATGTCAGTTTTGAGTATCCCTGCTCTTTTATGAATTACTAATGATTTTACAATGGTATTAGGAGCGGCCGTATTGCGTTGGACACACCAGTTCTCGTCCGATCACTGACGTTAACAAAGCCAGCCCAGGTAGTACTAGGATGGGTGACCTCTTGGGAATACTGGGTACTGGTGATGCCAAATCGTCGTAAAAACGTGGTGTCTATTCGCGCTCCACATTACTACTCCATTCTGAGCCCTAATGATCAATGTAGTGGTGGGCCTTAAACAAAGCGAATACAATGGTATTTTCCCTGTGCAGGGCATACATCGGAGATGTAGGGCCTACTGTAAGTAAGGGCCTACTCTGTCTCAATACCAAATTTTAATAAACTCTGTTCAGTGGTTTTTTTGAGAAATTTCATTAAATGATTTTATTCTTTTAATTTTCAACGTGAGTGTTCATGGAAAGTGAATCCTTCGAATAAATTTGTTGCGGGTCATAAAAGAATTCACGTTGCGGGCTATCAGTTTCACACACCTCTGGTCAAGGCAATTTTTGTCATTTGGCAAAAGCTTTCGAATTGCCACCAACATCAGGCGAATACTGCGCTTTGATGTCCGTCTGTGTATAGTTTTTATTATTTATTTATGTCGTCAGATTTCTACGTAGGTCATCTAGGTCCTAAAAAGTTTGGTCACTTCATTTTCTTTTATACTGTACCCTAGTCCCAGGAGACAGATGAGCGGAAGGGAACCTTATCCAACTAGGCAACAAGATATTCCCGTGAACATTTGTTGTTTTCCTATATAATAGTTGTAAAATTGATCAACGCATCCTTAAGGGTAGAGGAACGGAGAGTAGTAAAGTCCCAAGCTATCTCCCTATAGGCCCTACCGCAATTATTTATTTAGCATCGTCTAAGAATTTCCGAAAGATATAACCCTTGGGAGACAGGCAATTAACTGTGAGTGAGGTAGTAGACTTTTGATAGTGAGTATTTGCTCTCTAGAACTCCCTTCTGTAGCCCTTCTGTACCCTTCAGGGCCGGCCATCCGGGGGGTGCATAGGGTGCATTGCACCCGGGCCCCACGATTGAGGGGGGGGGCCATCATCAATACCCATCAGGGCCCAGATCATTGCTAATATTAAAAGTTTAATACGTCATTGTGGGGGCAACATCCCTCATTCGACCGTGCCAATGCAACATAACCTAAACGTAACCTAACAACCCTGCCATTGAACTACACCAGGGTTGTACAACCTTTCTGGTGTTGTGGGTCACTCGGCTGCTCCATGAACTGATTGCCAGCAAAAAGGCTGTCAAAACCAAAACGGGTGAAGATAACGTGAGGTGCATAATTAGAAATGATGCACCACGAGCCACATTACAAGCCTCAATGGGCCACAGGTAGGACAACCCAGAATTAGAGGTTAGGAGTCAATAATTTAATAATGCTATTATTTTGGGGGTTGTTAAAACTAAAATACCTCTAAAAATCAGAAGTGTAATAAAAAAATATAATGACACAGGTCCAACTGAAAATGTTCCAAGGTGTGGACGTCCACATAAGCTTTCAGACTAACTCATAATTGCAATGGCGACACATTAGGACACATGGCATCATCCAAAAAAGTAATACCTTCCTAAATTAGGAAGGACCTAAATTACTCTGAATCCGTTTATTTTTACTTTTGGAAAAATATTTTGGGGTCCCAAAAGGATTTTTCACCCGGGCCCCTTTATAGAGAAGGCCGGCCCTGGTAGCCTTCTGTAGCCCTTCGGGCATAACATTACCCAGGCCCACCCGTGACGAATCTCCTTTTGTGGTGAGCATATTACAAAATGGTGAACTTCCTCTGTACATAGCCTGTCCTGGTGCCCAGTGCAGTATGATGGAATATTAAGTCCGTGAATTCAATTTCGATCATGCCTGTAGTGTGTATGGCCTGTAGTGTGAAGTCGAAAAATAGCATTTTCTACGAGGAGCAAAAGTTGCTGGGCAAAATGCTACCGTCCCCATGGGGTCGATGAGACTTGCACATGTTTTTCCTTATACAGTAAACCCTCTTTTATCGCGGTTAATCGGCTCCAGACCCTACCGCGTTAAGTGAAATTCTGTGAAGTAGGATTCCATAAGAATCCTTACGTGAGGCGGAGCCAATCAGTGGCAGTGATACCAGAGCGTGCGCTGTTACAAAAGAAACCGCGATAGAGTGAAGCCGCGAAAGTCGAAGCGCGAAGTGGCGAGGGTTTACTGTAATTCCTTAACAATTGGGGTGAGAATGACTCTTTCTAGATCAAAGCAATCTTCCTGTGTCTTCATGGAACTTTGCCTCCCCTTGCATTATGACATGGTGTTGTCATCTTTTTGCAATACATTTGATTTCTGAAATTATCAAAAAATGAGTGTCCTTTGGTCCATCTTCCTCTTCATTTTCTGACTAGTCCTTATCCTGTCCTTCTTTTCTGCCGATTCCGATCCGTTTTACTCCCTCTCCTTTCTGGTTGTTTCCGTTTCGATTTCACTTGTCTCTCCCTCATGCTCTGTCTTCTTGGTCTGCACGAATTTCTTAATTGCTGAATTTCCGTAGAGAAAAAAAGTAAGGCCGTTAAAGATGATCTCAGAATAGCAGCAGGGCCGGTAGTTTCCCAATGGCCAATTGTACGATGATTATGTTTCACGAATTGTATGAAACATTTGAAAAATTGTCGTATATGTTGTCGCAGGTGGTATAGAGGAAAAACGTTTGAGAAAGATTACCGGCCTTCCAGTCGCTGCGGGTATATCCGGGTATTACTCCTTTTCCTGGAAAACTGTCTGCAGCCTTTTACCTCCTCCTCTGGAACACTGTCTGCAGGCTTTTACAACCTTCTCCTATTGCCATCTCTTCCTGTGAAGGTTGTAGGGAGCGGCTATATTGTGTTGGACACACCAGTTCTCGTCTGGGCACTGAAGTTAAGCAACACAACTCCAGTTAATATTAACATGGGTGGCCACTTGGGAACACTGGGTATCGCTAATAACCAAAAATCGTTGTAGCTACATAGTGTCTCTGCACACTCTGCATCAGAACGGTGCAAAAAGCTTTTACTTCCTCCTCTTGGAACATTATCTCCGATGTTTAAATTACTGAAATTTATTTGTGGCAGTGCTTGAAGACAACTATTGGCAATGCCTAAAATGGGTCAGGAATTTTTACCAGGAATGTTGATATTTTTGACCTTTCTTTAAGAGGGCTGCAATGAACCCATTGTTTTTGACCAACTGTTCATGGTTTTTTTTCACTTGTATTCATGTTTACTTTTCGGTAACCATACTATGAATGCGTGTTTATTAGTTGTGATGTTTTCTGTCTGTGCCACCGGTAGCGAGCTATCAAGGGATTTAATCTAATGAATAAAGAATTCGACTATGTGATAAGCGCAGAGCTTCTGCTAGGGTCGGTCTCGGAACACGACTGCTGTAATTCACTGATTGGGAGTAAAGAGTTTTTTGAGTCGACGTTGAGATCAGTTACAGTTGTGGTTTTGTTGAATAAATATGTCCAAATTTTCAGGGTTGGTAGATTGAATCGAGTAACTGTGGAATTAGTTAACAACCCCCACTCCAAATTTCTCCTAAGATGCCATTGATATATTCCAAAAATTCCTGGAATAACTACAGGTCGTTCAGCTTGCGTTGCTTCAGTGAGCTTCTACCTCTGTCGATTGTAGTATGCATTCATGAAGAAATATTTCTATAATAATTTATAAAAATGTTGATAGCCGAATTTCAAGAGCCGCCGAACTTAGAAAGTGACTGCCTCTGCTTCTTGAACAAATGTAAAGTAGGTATCCATCTGAATTCCACCGAGGAAAAGGTGTAATAAAACCGCCACCGAAGTGGTGCAGAGTTGGTTCACTTCTAGTTCTTCCTCGAACGGCAACGACGATCACTCCTGATGGGGATTTCTTTCGATCGAGAAGAAAATCTTAAGCGAGCCTCATACGGAACAAAAAATCCTAAGCGCCTGTGGTATATACGATGTCCCTAAAGGAAGGATTTTGGAAAAGTTTCCAAGTGTAAGAGCTCACACTTTAGCGTCAAAAGTGGAGAAATGTGGCCCAACGAAGAAGAATAGGCCGACTATAAGCAAAGAAATTCCAGGATTAGTTTGGCAGTCAACTTCAGTCCAACAAATCGCTCCTGTGTCTTTTAGGGCAAATATGGGCACCTCATACTGCCATAAGCGGGAAAAGGGGCGATTGCGTTGGACACACCTCGTCTGATCATTGAAATTAAGCAACGAAACCCCCAGCTAGTACTAACATGAGTGGGCGCTTGGGAAAACTGGGTACTGCTAAAATGCTTGTGCGGCCAAGTTGTGTTGGACACACCAGTTCTCGTTAGATCGCTGAAGTTAAGCAACGCAAACCCACGTCAGTACCATTATTGGTGGTTGGTTGAGAACGTTGGGTGCTGCAAATTTCCCCTTTCCTACATGCTTTACACCTACCTCATCCTCACTTGCGCGTAGCCTCCTAAAGGTTCGTCCTGTTATGGCTGCTTGGCTTACTCCCCAACCCGGTAGTGTGTAAGAAACTAATACCCAAAATTTGTCGCATCAGCGTAATGTCTGTGCAGTCTCTGCATTACAACTGCACAGTGGACGGGCTCTAATGATCTTTATAGTTGAAGGGCCAAAATACACAGCAAAACAAAAGAGGGGGAGGGAAAAGGAGTAGTGATGATTAAGCTGAGTACGAGTTTGAAGAGTAAAGTGGACTTCCGCCACAAAACGATGGTCAGTCGCACGATTCTTCTAGCAACCCTTCTCGCATTGAACTTTGGGAGACACTTTGGGCAACTAATTGTAGAGAAATAAACAAAAATATTATTACAAATACTTGACATTTTCATTTTGTGGCTAAATCATTAGTGTATCATACCTGGAATGGACGACGAGCAGTTCAGAACAATCTCCAGGAACTTGCCTGCAAATTGTTGTAATTCCTTTGAAATTTAGCAACATTTGTTGAATAACATTACTACCAGAGTGCGAATCGTTCATATCGCACCTCCCTGATTTACTAACGTTGGTTCCGTATTTCCTCTCGATGGACACTTGCACGATATTTTTAGGTAGTCGATTACTGATGTAAGCTTGAATCCCTATGTTTCGTTATAGTTGGCCTACGGTTCTTTGGGGCACTCCACCGACACAAAGGGGCGAGTTCCTACACCTGGATCTTTTCCTGATCTACCTTTTGCATAGTTGAAATGGTTATTTCACGTATAAATGACATTGTAAACCATACGAAGCCACAGCTTTAGTTCCCATCTCACGGAAGGCACTCTCGCGAGTTCTCGTCTGATCACTGAAGTTAAGCAACGCAATCCCAGCTAGTACAAGCATGGGTGGCCGCTTGGGAAAACTTGGTACCACTAATACCTAAAAGTCGTCGCATTAGTGTAGTAGTGCCTGTGCATTCTCTGCACTAGAAGTACGCAGTGGACGGGGCTCTAATGACCTTGTAGTTGAAGGGCCCTAAATGATCCTGGGGTTCCTGCACGTCTGCAGTGGACTGCTAAAATTGCTGTTCAGCAGTTCAATCTATTCCTCGCTTCAACGTGACATACGCAGGAAAAGGAGGGAGCGGCGAGTTCCGTTGGACACACCAGTTCTCGTCTGATCACTGAGGTTAAGCAACGCAACCCCAGTTAGTACTGACATGGGTGGCCGATTGGGAATACTGGGTACCGCTACTATCCAAATATCGTCGCATTAGTGTAGTGACTGTGCAGTCCCTGCATCAGAACTACACAGTGGACAGGGCTCTAATGACCTTGTAGTTGAAGGGCCCTAAAACACCAACAAACAGACAAACAGCAAAAGGATCTTGGAATGACCCTGTAGCATCATCATTATCATCACACCCTTATCCCGCCTGCGGCAGGTTCGAGTCTGCGGGTCCACTGAACATGCTCTGACTGGGGGCACTCCAGCCAGGCGTCTGGAACCCGCAGGAAATATTGGTTGAATTGTCTGGGGGGATGCCGACCTACCCCGCTGTTCCAACACTGCATTATACAACCAAAATAGAAATTTATGGCAGGTAAATTAATGCTTTGTTTGGGCATAATATTGCATGGTGTCTGACTTATTGCACAATAACTATAATGCAACAGAAGTCAAGCTCATGCCCAAGGAGTGACCCTGTAGCAATTGTCATATTTAGGAAGTAAAATTTGCGATCTGATCCATCTGAGCCCTTACTAAATGGATGTCTTTTGAATTGAATTGGTGATTGTCTTAGCTATAGCTCATTAATTAAATGACATCTTTTTTCCTCTTTACAGGATTAGGGTTTTAAAAAATCTTAGATATGAAATTTTATTATCCTTGATATGAAATAATTTCTATAGCGTAATGTATAGGAAGCAATTTATTAGCATGTAAAAACATTCAAGCGATTAGAAAATGAATAAGGTAAGACAGAAAGGAGAGAAATGTAGAATTAGGCAAGATTTTATATTTTATTTATTCATTCTTCTCTTGGTAGTTTTATGCTTTTCATTTAGGGGCTCACATTCTTTCAGTTGATGTTTTTTTTGAAGAAATCTGGCATTCAAATGAGATTAATTCTGCTTGCTAAGAAAAAATAAAGATATTTGCCTTAAAGAAAAAGTCTAATTAGTCCACGAAATGTACGAGAAGCTGAGCCCTGTCACATTAGCATTTAATTACCCAGATGCTTTCTTTTATCAAAGTCTGTAACATGAAATTGCACACAACTCTGCTAGCGCCTTTTTCCTTTCTTGTAAGGTCTTCTTTGTGAGAGCCCTTTTGTTTCACTTCTGTAATGTTGCTTCACATTGCTATGGTAGCGGTTGTAATTATTTGAAACCGCTAGAGTGCAATATTAATATATGCACGGTGTAGGCCCTACATCGTGCACTGTGTAGTTGCAGAAAGCACATTTCTAGGGACTAATTAGTAGTGAAATCTTGTCACACGTCTACAATTGTCGTCATTCTGACTTTTTTTTATATTGACATGAAATGAGGACATTTCATAATTAGTGTTAGAAAATTTTGTGCAATTTTTTTCTTGCCATTTTACTTAATTAATGAATCAGAAGTGCTACTGAAATTCATTTGATATCACCTCCTTGTGAGGTGAATCGTGGCAGTAGGGAAAATATATAATTATTTAATGAGCCAACATAATCGGCAATTAAACCTCTATTACGCCCTCTCAGCCAGACAGTGTGCAAATGGAGGATCTAACTTGAATCCATAAAATCAACTGTCCTCAAAAAACTGAAGGTTGTCATTTCCGGAGGAGGGAGATTCAATCAAATAGAGAGAAATTCAATCAAACTCCACAATTGCAATAGATATAAACGTCACCTTTGGGAATAATGTCTACAACTTGTGATGAACTTTTTTTTAAGTCATCTGACAGCGACAATTCTTAAAATATGGAGTTTCGGGACCGATGATGATGATGTTGTTTGTTCGAGCTTTTGAGCCCACAACTACTATGGTCATTATGGCCCAGAAAGACAGACATACCCTGTGGGGGTGTAAAGTGCCATCCAACCATGGTGACATATAATGAAAATGGTAAAAGCCAAATGTATAACTATAAGTAAACCAAAATGGCAGTAAGACAGAGATAAAGGCAAAATTCGGGACTAAGTTTTCACTGAAATTGTCTTGGCTGTATGAGGTGATCCAAAAGGTTTTCACTGGAGTTGTCTTGGGGGCATGGGATGATCCTTAGTTTAGTTTCTTACACACTAACGGGTTGGAGAGTAAGCCAAGCAGCCGTAACAGGCCGAGCCCTTAGGAGGCTGCTCGCGGGTGAAGAGGAGGTAGGTGTAAAGGATGTAGGAGAGGGGAAATTTGCAGTACCCAATGTTCCCTACCAACCACCCATGTTGGTACTAACGTGGGTTTGCGTTGCTTAATTTCAGTGATCTCACGAGAGCTGGTGTGTCCAACACAATTTGACCGCACTCCAAAACGTTGATCCAAAACGTTTTCGCTGGAATTACCCTGTTCCTACTGCATGGGTTTGGTTAGGTTAGGGTACTATTTGTCATAAATTTTTTTCCTTAATTTGTACTTTGCACCGCCATCATTTGTCATCACTTTGAAACTCATCGCTGACTCGAAATGTTGAGGGTTTCTTCGGAGCGATTGTCGCATTGAAAAGAAGTGAAAAAAAATTGAAAATACTCAGCAGCCATAATTGTAATTCAAGGCAAAATTAATTTTCACCTGCTTTATAAATTATTTCCCTCTTGACCTCAAAATACTTCACGAGTTGACAACTGCAATGTGATGGTTACCCGAATTTCTTATTTCTTACATTTTCCCTCACCTCCGCAAATGACTTTCAATAGACTGTTTCTGCAAATATTCAAGGAAATTACAAGCCTGAAATTCGTGGCACACGTTTAAAACAATCAAGAAATGTATGATATCTACATAAGAATAAAATAGAGTACTATGTTTTGGAAATTTGCATTATTTTTACAGAAATAATCCCTGTCCATCTCTTGGTTGTTGCTCTTTTTATAGTAACTGTAGGCCTGCTGTTGAAGAAGCTCAACCCTTCTATCAGCAATCGCTTTCAACTCACGTAATGCACACAATCACTAAATAACTGCTAACCTTGATTTTGTGCTCACTGGCATAAGATCGTCACTTTGCTGACATCTCTCTTCTATCTGAGAATTATTAATTAATCGGTAAATCTGTAAATAAAAGAAAGAAATTACCCGTTCACATCTGAAAAGACATTCACGATGCATATAATCGTCGTTACGTTTCATTATTTCTTCCTAGGAGTATTTTTATTGTACTCGTTTTTTGTCATTGTTAGAGTGGTGAACCGTGGTGTTATATTTTGCCGACTAACGAGTAACAATTTAATTGAAAGTGATTAATCGAACCGTTTCAAGTGATAAGCCTGAACAGGATATCGAGTAATAAATTTATGTCATATTTCCTAACTATTGTTTGTTATATAGCGAATAATGTTCTTTAACGGTCGATGTGGTTATTTACTACCGTGCCCTCTATGATAACTTAGGGATAAAAGAAGAAAGTCGTTTTTAAACTGGCCAAGGCTAGAGATGGCGAAAGTTAGGATCGTTCTCCCTGCTGAAGTCAACAAGAGGTGAGAAGAATATATCCACAGCCTCTTGAATGCTGCAGTTGTGGAGAGAGACATTGACACCCATCTTACTACTTCTGAGGTGGTGGACAGGGTGCAGGGGAATGAAATAGAGCTTTCAGGAAGATAAAAACCAAAAAAGCTGTAGGTCTGGGGACTACAGGAATCAGGAAGCTAGGGAACCTTTTCTTTAGGACACCTGATGGAGATTGGATGCCTGCTGAATGGCGAGAGAGTTTCATAAGACTGTGATGTCCAAGACTGTGGTTACTATAGGGCATTAAACTGATGAGCCATTTTTTGACGCTCTGGAGAGTGTGATAGAATATCGCCTTCAGGATAGAACTAGTGTCTGGAGGAAACTGCAATGGAACCTGTTGTAGAATAAAGTTCATTTCCATGGTGGACATACCAGGCATAAACCCAAATTGAGTTCCCAAGACACTAGTTCCCTCTCTGAGGCGACATTCTATACAGTTGAACTATGGAACTATCCAACTCCATGCAGACGGCATCCGGTCACCATTTAGCTACTGTAACTTACAAAAAGGTTCCCTAGCCACATAATTCCTATGGTCCCCAATATGTTACATTTTGCTTATAAAGTTTGGCAATTTTGTTATCAGAAGTGAGGAATATTAATTTTTATCTCAGATTATTACAACTTTATCATTGTATATATATACAGGGTGTCTGTGAACTCACCAAGAAAAAAAAACACGTATTTGAGAGGGTGCCAAACTAAGCATTTTTAGCATAGCAATGTGTAGGGTCCAAAGTCAAGCCTTAACAAATGACAAGCAAAATAAGGTGTTAGTAGTCATAGTCAATTTTCATGTAAAGTTTTCACAGTAAATGTTCAATGTGGCTACCATTTGCAGTTATGCATGCTGCACAGTGATTGTCTAACTCTTTCAAAGATCCCTGCCAGGCCATGTCCTGTACATCTCCAGCAGCAACTGCAATTCTGACCACAAGATCCTCAGCAGAGTCGACAGGGGTTGTATAAACTTGGCTTTTAATGTGTCCCCACAGAAAATAATCAATTGGTGCCAAATCAGGTGATCGTGGTGGCCAAGGACCAGGTCCTCCTCTACCAATCCAGCAGTCCCTAAAGGTGGCATTAAGATGAGCTTGCACATTCAAAGTAAAATGTGCTGGAGCTCCATCGTGCTGAAACCACATCTGTTGGTGAATTTTAGGTGGAATGTTTGCCATAAGTTCTGGAAACTGTTCTTGTAGAAAAACGTGATTCATGTGGCCCGTTAATTGATGAGGAAGCAAGTATGGCCAAATCAAATACAACAGGGGTGGCCAACTTTTTTCTACATAAGATCTACTTTCTATCTTAAAAACGTGTCGCGATCGACTTGTTGTCATAGGCATAGTCAATTTTGGGAAGGGGGGGTTCGATATTGGACCCACCTTGGTCCAGTATCGAACCTAGAACCACTGACGCAGACCTAGAAACACTGAGCCACTACGTCATCGACGTGGGTGTTAAGTAGAGTTGTACATATTTCAAAATGAATGTATGCTCAAAGCTTGCTCGCTCATAGCGTAGTAGGGGTATCAGGAATACTCTCGCTAGGGGACGTTTTTGTGAACGAGTCGTGCTCGACCCTTATTACCAATTAACAAAAATTGAGGCTCGGGCTCGGCTGCTCTCGTATTGCGTTTATTGAGAAAAACAAAATAATTATAAAATTATGACTGAATTAAACATATTTAGTTAATGATTCTCGCTCGCATTCTTGCCCACAATGTGAGCCGAGACTCACTCTCGGCTCGTTTACATAAAAATACTATGCTAACTCGCTCGTTACACTGAGAGCGATCGATCAAGGCCAATCATGTTTGCTTTTTTCCAGACTCGTTGCACAACCCTGGTGTTAAGTCAACACATCGCAAGTGATCGACCAAAGTTGGCTTTGCAATCGACTTGTTGGCCACCCCTGAAATACAACACCTTATTTTGCTTGCCATTTGTTAAGGCTTGACTTTGGGCCCTACATTCCTATGCTAAAAATGGTTAGTTTAGCACCCTCTCAAAAACGTTTTTTTTTCTTGCTAGCACCTATATATATATATATAGGTTTTTATCTAAATCATTTTGCAGTATCATTTGCTTGTTGTTAGAACAACATGAGGCTTCTGGGGCAATGGTATTTGTACTGCCCCATTTGACCCCATTTCAGCAATACCATACTTGATTTCTAGATGATTATTTTGATGTTCTACTGTCATCTGGTCAAGGGAAGTGGATAAAGTTCCCATGTTCTTGAAAACGATCGTTCTTACTAAATTGAAAGTAAGTACCCAGTACTGCCCTTGTCCACAATGGAGTCCAAATTATAAAGGGGACAAGTGTAAAGTTAAAGGGACACCAATTTCCATCCTTCTTAAAAATTTAGACACTAACCCATATGCCCACAATTGAGAAGTAGGATTTGTGGTCCCAAACGTGATGAAAGTGCAAGAGATGGCACAAACGGTATAAAGTCCCCTTTGTAGGATTGGTCAATTTAATTACAATTTTAGTCCAAATCAAAAGAGAGTTCGATTGCTTGCATGAACTGCCACAAGTGGTCCCATAATTCATGTGCTGGAATATATAGTGAAGAAGACGAAATTTCTGTTAGGCCCTATATCTAATAAGTTTCTTTTAATTATTACTAAACATTACGTAACATTGCAGTTGTTTTATGTATTAATAAGACCTATTATTTTCGTTAAAGTGTATATTCTTATTGTTGTTGTCTACGTGAATATCACAACTGGGCAGTATGGAAAAGGTAGCTAACAGGGCGGTATGGAAAAGGTAGCTAACGGGGCAGTATGGAAAGGTAGCTAACAGGGCAGTATAGGGTATGGGGCATAATGGGATTGAATGAGAACTATGCACCATTATACCCCACCTATGGGGCTACATGAGGTAAAGAGTAGTTTTTCAACTTTGTTCCAATATGTTTCAAGATGTCCATTTAAAAAAGTTTCTGATATTTAAATGTCAAAGAAAAGTTCTTCAGTGTTCAAACACGAAAGTATGACGACTATATAACTATTAGAAAAAGGTTATAAGAAGAACTTCCTTAGCTAGCCCGTAATCCCCATTTTCCCCTACCGACCCTACCATCAGGAGGAAAACGGTTAAGTAATACTAGTACAGTATTTACCGGGTCATAAGTCGCCGTTTTTTATATAAGAACCTCAAGGTGTGACTTGTATGCTAACTTTATGTATACCGGGTCGCCTGAATGCCTGTGGATTGAGGTGACTTGTATACTGAATTTGCAAATAGATGCCATTTTTCCACTGGTACGACTTATGACCCGGAAAATACGGAGGTTGACGGTTTTCTTAATATTGTGCTGGCAAACCATTTAATTGAAGGAGTTGGAGAACCCTCAAATCTCTATTACTGATATTATCCCTTCTTTGTTTAGAAGCAAATTTTTCTGAAAAACCGATAACTAAATGTTAACCAAAAACGGTTTGGCAACAGGCTTATGAGATAGCGTCGAATGCGAATTAAGACAACGTTATTGAACCTGGATCCCATAAAACCTTCACAGGATCTTTACGACCACTACAAGATATACCAGTATTGTTATCTTTTTTATGGGTACTTAAGAAAAGCAAACTTAAACCAATCAATTTCTGAAAGATAAGGTGCAATGAACGCACGTATTTTTATCATAATTATAAGCCATTTTTTATTAAATTCAACAGTTCCTCAGCTGCGCAATGTACACCTTGAGATTAACTATCGTTTAACTACTGATTGGTAATTGTTTTCATCCACGCCATCGTGTGTTCAACACGTACTTTTTCCCCCGCACTTAAAAGCAATGTCCTGAGAAATGAGTTCCCCGTTTCGGTGGCGCAGAGTTATCGTACTGGGCTCTTTTGTCCACAATTACTGAATCCATTCTGGTCGAGATAATAGCCTCCTTCTAGAGTGAGGAAAGTCCAAAGTGCCCTTTCCGTTAGATCTGAACTTAAATCTTAGCCGCATGTGATGCGTTACGATATCACCTCCGTTTTGAAGACTCCTTCCTACGTGGAATAAGGTTTAGGTTGTGGTTCAACGTGGGAATGTTATCAAGTATGCAACCTGACCCCTTGTCGATAAATTATTCTAAAAAGTATGCAGGTCCACAGGCAAAATTTCCAGGTTAAGGATGTTGCTTTTCGTTGGTGTTTTAAGGCCCTTCAACTAGAATGGTCATTAGAGGCTCCTCGTCCACTGCTTAGTTGTAATGCAGTCTGCACAGGCACTACACTGTTACGACATTTGGGTGTTAGTAGTACTCAGTGTTCCCAAGCCGTTACCCATGTTGTATTAGCTGGGGTTACGCTGCTTTACTTCAGTGATCAGACGAGAACTGGTGTGTCCAACGCAATACAGCCGCTCCCCGGGTCTAGGAGTACGCCCACCGGAAAGGACTTTGGTTTACGTTTACCAATATCAAATGTGCATATGCAAGCAAAAGAAACATTTGATACATAACAGTGTCTATTTTTCTCCCTTTGAAAATCAAATGCGTTTGATGTTAACACGACTGTATGACATTATGATAACTGTCAAATTTTATTTCCTATTTTATTCTTTAGAATAGGAAGGAAAATAAGGTGGTATCTCTATCAACAGAGAACTGTTATCTAGTGTTATGTATGTGCTGTTTTCTGCCCCTGATATCTTTACAAATGCAGTAACATGGCAACGGAAATTCATCTTCTCTTGGTGACTGCAATGGATACGATGTTCAAATGCACTTTTTCAATTCATTTGGGAGGCCGGAGTGGTTTGAGGGGTTGTTGCCTATCTGCAGTGTTGCCAGTATTTTGAATACATCACCCCATAATTGGGTAGAGTAGCTTCGTGTGACAGTGTGTTATTGCATAGAATTTTTATGATACCTTTGTGAATTTGAAAACTTCCCGAAAGGTGACATTGTCCACGTAGATGTTGACACTTAAATCATGGCTTAGTTTCAGCAGAATGCCATTTGTTATTTCTTGAAGTACACGTTTAGTCCATTTGTTGCAGTTTTAGATGCACATGTAGACGGTTTTTCAAACGGGGCATAATCCATATGTGTTTCAGATTATAGTATTTTTAAATTTTTTTTATCTTTTATTGTTGTTGTCGTCGTCGTCTGCACTGAATTATTATAGCTGTTGTGTATCGGCTGTCATTTGTGTAACATCAGAAATGATTTATTTTTTCCGGTAAGCTTCCTCTATGTATTGTAGTTCTGTGGCTGATCTTGAAAAAAGCGTATGCCAGTCAAATGAAGATGACAATATAAAGTGACCTATTTTTTGCCTTTGTAGGGCAAGTAAAAAATTTTGAACAATTCTGGCTGTTGTTTGTGTTATATAATTTATTTGGAGGGGTATGACAGACATCAATTCTGTAAGGAGCTTGAGAATGGCAACACTATTTCAGTATTTCCATCCACTTAAAAATTGAACTCGAATTGCTTGCACGTCATGCAGCTATTTAATGCGTCATTCCACTAATCCAATTCTGGCATTAGCCTGACTCCTGTTACATTATAGTTATTGTGCAAAAGGTCAGACAACTATTATTTACCTGCCAAAAATTGCTATTGTGGTTGTGTAATGCGGTGTTCGGGTAGGCCGGCATCCCCACAATCTGCGGGCTCCAGACGCCCGGCTGTAGTGCCCCCAGTCAGAGCATGTTCATTGGGCCGCCGACCTGACCCTGCCACAGGCGGGATAAGGGTATGATGATGATGATTCCAGTAATCCAATTCGCATATTTGACAATTGTAGCTGCTGGGAGAACTTAGTATATGAGAGGGAAGTTTGGAGGTGAGGGACATCGCGGAAAAGTTGAGAGAGAATAGATTGAATTGAGGTGGCATGGGCATGTGAAAAGAAGAGGTGAGCAGGAATTGGTTAGGTCCATTACAGGGATTCAGGTTATTGGAAGCACCCGGGAGCCTAGTGGGAGATTGGTGGGAGTGAAAGGTTAGAATCCGCAGAGCCGACCCTTCCGCAGGCGGGATAAGGGTATGATGGTTAAGTTGCTACTGCAACCTTATTAGATGTCTTTTCTGTTCATTAATAAAATTCACTAACAGAGTTTATTGTATGAAAATAATGCTGTATTTATTCGAGTTCTGCAAGACTTTTAAGGATACGTAAAGGTCGGTTCTATTAGTTGGGAATTCGAAATCGGGCCACCTGCGTGCCCGACAAGGTCCCGGAAGGCAGTTTACACTAATTCGATCAAGTTGCTAATCATTTTGAAACATATTTTTAAATTAAAGTTAACAGAAGTGGATTGATCTGCTAGTACGCAACTGTCGGTGAGCAGAATTTAAGAACTGTAGGTCACCATGATCATCATACCCTCATCCCGCCTGTGTCAGGGTCGGGTCTGCGGGTCCACTGAACATGCTCTGAATGGGAGCACCCCAGCCGGGAGTCTGGGGTTGTCTATAGTTGTCTGTGGGGGATGCCGGCCTAAACACCGCATTACACAACCAAAATAGAAATATTTGGCAAATAAATTGATGCTTTGTTGGTTATAATATTGCATGGTGTCTGACCTTTTGCACAATAACTACAATGCAACAGGAGTCAGGCTCATGCCAAATTTAGGATGTGTAGGTACGGTTCGTATTAATAATCCTTAATCAGTCTGTCTCGATTGCTCAGTGGTCGTTAGCCTTAGCCTGCAAGCCCTAGTGATTTTCGTAAGTCCGTGGATGCAGTTTCGAACACGCCTCTGTGGGGCAGTGGGTAGTATACTCGGTAACTGTGTCAGTAGTTGTAGGTTCGGTACTGGACCGAGGGAGTTGACTTTTTCGGGCGAGAGAGGCCCCGAGTGCGCCTTCTTTCGGGTGAGAAATAAAACCGAGGTCCCGTGTGGTATACGATGGCATTTGCAAGTAAAGGAACCCTCGCTACTATGCAACGGGTAGATGAGGCAAAATTCTCGGGAGTAGGAGCTCGCCCCCAAGCGTCGGCGAAGCGCCCGAACGAACGTTATACCGACACTAAATAAGCATAGGGGTAACAGCTTTGGTCGGGAACTGGCTGTTGAAAAACACTGTCCAATATATCGCCCTTGTGTCCACTCAGAGGGATCAGATGGGTACCTGGCTCTGCCATAGGTGGGAATAGGTTTAAGAGTTGCTTTGTAGTTGCGTGGGTGCAGTTTCGATCCTGGCAGAGGTTGGCAACTTCTTTAGGCCAGACGATTACTTCTTTGGATTGGACTAGACCAGTGGTGGCGAACCTGTGACCTGCGGGTCACAAAGTGACCCACCGTGCAATTTTAAGTGACCCACCCGAACGTGAATCATATCTAGTTTATCGTATCATAGTGTGTGGGTTGAACGGGGACCTGGAGGTTAGAACCCATAGATCCGACCCTGCCACAGGCGGGATAAGGGCATTATGATGATGTTCTCTATTTGCTACTTTAATAGACCAATATATTCATTATTAATCATAATTTTTTATTCATAAAATTAAATAGTGATTGCAACTGACCCGCGGACTTTTTTGTTCTTTTTTCGTGTTATTGTGACCCGTCTTCAAAAAAGGTTCGCCACCACTGGATTAGACTCTAGTGCAAAGGACTCTCAGCGACTCCCAGGGGAGGCGCGGACTATTGCCAACGGAGGCGCCAGTGGAGAGTATGAATCATTGTACTGCAAAGCAATGCAAGTCATTCTACCGTTTGTAACGTCTATTTACAGTATGTGAAACAGGCTTTTCGGCACTGGCTGCAATGAATACCAAATATCGAACCAGGTTAATAGGCGAAAAAGAATCACACTAATTTCGCTCTCCACATTGACCCCAAGATTTCATAAACTTTGTGCCAATAAACAACAACCCTCGCATTAAATTTTGATGCATTAGATGTAGATTAAATACTTAAAAATCGTTGCATTAGTGCAGTGTCTGTGCAGTCTCTACGTTAGAACTACACTGTGGACGGGACACTAATGACCTTGTAGTTGAAGGGCCCTAAAACAATCTAATCTTTAATAAACATAAGGGTTGCAGCTTTGGTCTGGAACTGGCTGCGGAAAAACACTGTCCAATCTATCACTTGTGCTCTTTCAGAGGGATAAGATGGGTACCCGACACTACCATAGGCGGGAAAAGGGTTAGGAGGTGCTTTTGCATTGAACCACTGAGCACTCCTCCTCTGATAGTTGATAAATATAGGTGTTGGCTGAATTTCTGATTGACTATTATATTTGTTGGGAATGATTGCTTACTCAACGAATTTGTTATATTATTCACGTGACGACCTTGTCTTTGAAGAGTCTACTGCAACATTTAATTAATTTGAAAACTTCTCTCAAGTTTCTGTCGCACACCCAGTATTTTGAACACAATAGTGATGACGTATCCTTAAAGTTTGCATGCGTGTCTGACTTTAGTATGCGCTCACTTTGTCAGAATGATTCTTTGACATTCTGTTGTGAACGTAGCGGCTAATTAAATCGATAAAAGAGCTTCAAGGGAAGGCTAAAGAGACAAAATATGTATTCAAATAACATGTTTTATGAAAGATTCTTGTAGACTGAGGCAAAAGTTTGAGGGGAGAGGTTTCTGTTAAAACACGCGAGGAAGTTTTTCATATGTGAATTTAGGAGACTAGTAATGAACACTTTAATTAAAAAGTGAACCAACAGAAAGGCATTTCTGATGGAATATTTAAAATCTAGTAATTAAACATGATCTTCAGTCAATAAAACCGTCAAACAGTCCATATTAAAGTAAAATTGAGTAGATTCTTATGTCATTCGTTGTTAAGTTTGCCTAAAATTAACGACGGCGTTCAAGGCAATTATTAAAGTTCAGAATTCATTTGTGTCGATAATTTAAGACCTCTTCTGTGTTCCATTAAAGAGTTTTGTTTTTTTTTTGACATTAATGGAGATCAATTCGTTATGACACCTGAATGGTGTGCTGTACATGTTACTTTCTGTGAGAGGACCGATTGAGACAAAACGTTTTAAGTGCTGCTTTTGTCTTTGACTGTCAATTGCAACTTTAGTTAGGATAACGAGTACATCATCATCATACCCTTCTCCCGCTTGTGGCAGGGTCGGGTCTACGGGGTCTAGTCCTCCACTCTCGCCTATCTCACCATATTCCAGTCCACACCGCACACTACCATATGAGCGGCTGAGTTAGATCACTGAAGTTAGGCAACGCAACCCAAGTTAGTACTAGAGTTTCCAAATATTCGACTTCATTAACTATTCGAATATCAAATAATAAAATTCAAATATATTCGAACAGTTTGAATCATGAGAAAACAATGTAAAAACCCTGTTAAAGGATAATAATGAATACAATTATTGTAAAATAAAATTTATTTTAATTTTAGAAATAACAAAAATTAAACCTCGAAATATAACTATAATAAAGTTGAATGGGATGTTGGATAGGCTAGTGATTTAGGCCAGAGTGTTGGGCGGTGAGGAAAGGTGAGATGCGATGCGGCAGTATATGAGTGGGGTGTCGAGAGCTGACAGAATTAGGAGCGAATATATTAGGCATGACTTGGGATGGGGGACAATGCGGAAAAAAATGGAGGAGAGTAGATTGAGGTGGAATGGACATTTAATGCGAACAAGGGAGGAAGATTGTTGTTGTTTGTTGGTGTTTAATGTCCCGTCAACTACAAGGTCATTAGAGACCCGTCCACTGCGTAGTTCTAATGCATAGAATACATAGACACTACACCAATGCGACGATTATTGGGTATTAGCAGTACCCAGCTTTCCCGAGCGACCACCCATGTCAGTACTAACAGGGCTTGCATTGCTTAACTTAGGTGATCAGACGAGAACTGGTGTGTCCAACGCAACTCGCCGCTCCTAGGGGAGGAGGAGATCGTTAGGTCCATTAGAGGAATGCAGGTGGCTGGAGGCGCGCGGGGCAAGGAGAGACCAAAGCATGCGTGGTGTTCCCACGCATGCTTTGGTGGGGTTGAACCTGCAGAACCTACCCTGCCACAGGTGGGATAAAGGTATGATGATTGATCACTTTCCTGAAAAATTAAGATGGCACAATTTTAATGTTTCATGGCATTTCAATGATGATGATTCAAAAAAGATAACAGTGAAACTGAACTCTACCAACTGATAGAGTAAACTTATTTTGTTTTGTTGATAGGCAAAGGATCGCCCAGTGGGTAAGTGGAAGTACAAACTAAAATATCCCATATTTGTGGAGAACATTATTTATACAAGCAGTTAGTTAGTGGATAGCCCCTAGCCCTAACACTTGTATAAGTCAGCGATATTTCTGAAAAATCGTAAGTAAGCGAGCTATGCAGCAAAATATCGACTGCCCTCACTACTAAATTCATTATATACTGTAATTTCGACATTTGCAAAATATTTGGTTTCAAATGTCGCTAAATTTTTCCTGAATATTCTTCGAATAATTTGTAAAATAATTGAATATCAAATAGTTCCAAACAGGCTGAATATATTCGGATTGGTAACTCTAGTTTGTGTCGACATGAGTGGTTGGTTGGGAATATTGGGTACTGCTAATTTCCACTCTCCTACATCCCCCACTCCTACCTCCCTGTCATCCGCGAGCAGCCTCCACAAGGTTTAGCCCCTTATGGCTGCTTGGTTGATTCCCCAATCTGTTGGCGTAACATACTAACATATCCTTACCGACAACCTGCTTTGGTTTCCCCGGCGCCGGGAGCTTCCAACCAATTCCATTCCTGTAATGGACCTAACGAGCTCCTCCTCCCCTCTTCGCATTACGTGTCCATACCACCTCAAGTTAGAATAACGAGTACATCTCTCAAAAATATTATCCGTTGTTTCCAACTGCATTCCATATAATGGACTTTAAAAGGAATTATAACTAGAATTTTCTGGTTTTTTTCGTTGCTGAAATCGAGACTTGAATGGAAGTTTTAGTGTCAAATCCGAATCGTAATATGCCTCTGGTCTTCGAAAGCATTACAGTGGTTCAATGGAACTGAAAATGCCTTTTTTAATCCATTTGATACATCGTGGATAAAACGTAGTTGATCTCTTAATGGTGTTGTTTAATATTCTCAGTTCTGTTTAATGTCAGAAGTTGACTTCTGAAGGGCACTGAACTCAGTATGACTTCATTCAATAGAAGCAGCACCATCGCTGCACATCTCTTTTCTATGGGATTTTCTCAAGACAGTGTTTGAATTGAAAACTAAATAACTACCATCATACTGCCCTTTTCTTGCCTATGGCAGGGTGTAGGAGTTCTGATTGTCCACTGGCGCCAATTTCCCATTACGTCCCCATCCACCCCCACAATATGAATATGAATATGTAATCCTTTGTGACGGAAACCTTGCTAGGGAGATTTTTCATGCTAGACCAATTTGCCTAGATCTCCACCAGCACCCTAGCAACACCTTAGCCTTCCGCACCTATTCCAGCCGCTCCACCCCAGAACCTCTTCCAAGGTGGGGGTTCCCCAACCCCTCCTGCAGTGATCCAGCCCTGGACAAGCCAGTATCACATGCCTAACATCCTCCACTTGGTCCCCACATAGTCCACATCCCTCCTCTCCACCTGTGATCTTTGCCATCCTCTGTTTCGTCTCCAGTGACCCAGCTCTTGCCCGAAACAGAAGTGAGCTCTCCCTCTCTATGTTAAGCCTGTTCCCATACACCCTCAGCGTTTTCTTTGCCGTCCTTCCCTCTATACCCTGTCGCCACTGCCCTAACCCCCACTCCTTAACTTTGTCCTGCATAAGTCTTTGCAATGTTATTGTCCCCTCCTTGCCCTCCCTGGGGTGAAGTGTTATGCCTATCTTCTTTGCTTATCCACCCCCACAAACTACTATATGCCTTCGTCCCTTTATCCAGGTCAGTTTTGGTTTTATTTCGTTGGTGTTTTAGGGCCCTTTGTCTACAAAGGTCTTTAGAGCGCCGTCCACTGCATAGTTCAGCAGTAACCCAGTCGCAGGGGAGTGCCAGGGGCACTGTATGGCCTTCATGACGACGCATGCTACCAATGTGGCCCTCGGGGTACCCCAAGTTTGGCATGCCTCATTTAAGCTATTTTCCCGCCTATGGCATGGTCGATTACCAATCTGCCTTATTGAAACCCGAAACACGTGAGCGATATTTTTACTCAGCCGGCTGCCAACCTAATGCCGCAGTCTCTAAGCTTAATAATCATCAGTCTTTTCTTCTGCAATAGGGTATTCCCCTCCCCCCACAGACGCCAATGGGCGATTTTTACACGTGCACTGTATTCGCCCCATATAGGTTCCCATATACGCAGGGCCAAGTTTACTTCTCGTCCACAGGACGACAGAATTTTCGGCTTCCCTTTCTAATCTGAAAGAAGGACCTACCTCAGTTGCGCACCGGTAGCGTGCTCGATTTACTGCGTCAGTGGTCCCAGGTTCCATACTACTGATACTAGATAGAGGTGGGTTGGCTTCTTTTGGGCGAGAGAGGTTTCGAGTGCGCCTTCTTTCGGATAAGTAAAGCTTAGGTCCCGTGTGGTGTACGATGGCAATTCCACATAAAGGAGCCCTATCTACTATGCAACGGGCAGAGGAGGCCATATTCCCAGGTGTTGGCGTCGGTGGAGTTGCATAGGTGTTGCAGCTTTGCTGCGGTTAAACACCATCCAATGTATCACGCTTGTGTCCTTTCAGAGGGACAAGATGGTTACCCGACCCTGCCATTGACCGGAAAAGTTAGTAGTGGTTTGCTTTCTAATATGAAAG
Organism: Trigoniulus corallinus; assembly: GCA_013389805.1. NCBI lineage: Eukaryota > Metazoa > Arthropoda > Diplopoda > Spirobolida > Trigoniulidae > Trigoniulus > Trigoniulus corallinus. Next base: position 10,666,660 of record JAAFCE010008833.1, read on the forward strand.
CCAGGCTTGATTCTGCAGCCGTGGCCTCACTAAGCCAATTACTCAAACCACTGAGGCGCTGAAGATATGAAAACTCAAAGGACCTTAAATGAAAAGAATTAATTTGCGAATATGTGTGACGTTTTAGAGATTTGAACAGTAGATTCCAAAAATGAATGGCTGATGACAATAGAACAACTAAACTTATGACTGCAAATCGATGTTGACGTAAATATAGTCAATTTTACAAAAATATGCAAACAGTTGTTGCATTCAGTAAACGAAATAGGTTTTGTACACCAGTCTGTCTGTTTATGTTGATTTGTAGAAAAGAAATTGTGATTGTTGAAGACAGAATGATTACCAAACTGTCTGCAATTTAATTTCGGTCTTTTATTGTTCATTCATTGTTAGAGTCACATCACGCGTAAAATTTGGAATTGTTCGATTAGTCTTAAATGTATACAGTTTTACTCGAAGCATAATAGGGCCATATTGTTACGAAATTGCACCCAATTTCTGTTGCTGACAAAAAAAAGGTTACTGTATGTGACAGTGGTTCCAAATGTTACTCGAAATGCATTGTGGTCAACAAAGCATTCGTGCATTGCCACATTGCTTTTCTTTTCCTTGAATTAAAATGCGAGCAGAATTTTTATTAATTTTCTTCTTTTCCTTCATCCCCCTACCAAATATTTTTGTGACAAAAGCCCAATAGCTTCACTCCTCTAGCTTCACAAAAGTGTTCGTGATTTCGAGAAAAAAAGCGTTTGCAAACGTGATGCAGTTTTGGTGGAGACGCTGCACGCAAACGAACCGAAAGCACTTTTAGAAAGGGAGACTGAGACGCCGTTCTCTACACAGGCCTAGTGGTGTTTTCAGCACATGACCCTGAAGCTACGCATAAAGTAAGACATTGTTTATCTCAATTTATTTGAGGTAAAACCGCAATGGGGAACATAGGCCCCATCTCTTGTGAAATTCTACTCCAAAGTGATGTATCACCTGATCCAGTCTCCTTCCCGTTTAATGCATCAATGTTGGTTTCAGTATGACTGACATCAAGGAGGCTGCCGAGCACGTTTTTCGTGTTGGATAAATGCTTTTACGAGCTTCATGTAGCATGCCTGGCTACCGACTTATAGAACCTTCTATTGTCTTCTGAGTATTAACCCGGAACCGTTTAACGCATTGCTTTAGGACAAGGTTATTGATTGGCCCTTAGGGTCCGACTCACTCATCTTTTCACGTAGTAAGTTAAGCAACGCAATTCCAGATAGTTTTGGCATGGGTAATCGCTTGGAAACATTCGGTACTGCTAATACCCAAAAGACATGGTAACAACGTCGTGTCTGTGCAGTCCCTGCATCAGAACTACACAGTGGACAGGGCTCTAATGACCTTGTAGTTGAAGGGCCCTAAAACACAAATAACAAACAAACTCGGGGTTCTGGTGACCACCCTCTCCTTTTTAGGAGCGGCTGTATTGCGTTGGACACACCTGGAGTTAAAGAACTCAACCTCGGATAGTACTAGTAGGAATGACCGCTTGTGGATACTTTGTACTGTTAATACCCAAAATCGTCGTAACAGCTTAGTGACTATACTGACTCTGCATTAGAACTATGCAGTGGACGGGGCTGTAGCGACCATCGTAGTTAAAGGACCGTAAAACACCAACGAAATGAAATCCCATCTTTAGGATTTATCGATGGGCGACCCACCTGTTAGAGCTAAAGAATGTGTGATGTGTATAGTCATTCATCCCTAAGCGAGTCTCCACTTCCCGTACTGTATAGGTAGGCGCAGAATTACCGGTGCCCAATAAGTAATTTGATGACGTAGTAAGGAGGGGCTTATTGCGTTGCACACACCAGTTCTCGTCTGATCATTGACGTTCAGCAACGCAACCCCAGGTGGTACTAACATGGGTGGCCGCTTGGGAAACTGGGTAACGCTAATACCCAAAAATCGACGCATAAGTGTAGTGTCTGTGCAGTCTCTGCGGTAGAACCACGAAGTGGACGGCGTTCTAATGACCTTGTAGTTGAAGGCCCCAAAAATACCAACGAAAATCCGCCTTCTGGAGCACAGTCAACCCTATTTGAAGGGTGTGAAGGGACTTTTGGACCGCCCTGTACATGCACATAATGGCCCCTCGGGATTTGCAATCCCAAATCCATTGAAGCTTCAAGTGAAAGGAGTCATAAAATATTTCTGGAGCTGGTGCTTTTAAGCATAAAATACAATTCAAAACGCATTTGTAGCATGTAATATTTTCTTAGAACGAATTAATTCATAAATTACAGGGTTTTAATACGTAAGCGTCACTGCAATTCCACTATCAGGGCGTTCAACTGTGAAATCCGATGGCTACAAGCTTGAAGACTTTCTGGAAGAAAATCCAGGAATCTGCATAGTTCTTTATTTGCCCTACCTTAAGCACATTCTGGCAACCTTTGGGGAAAACTTTCGCTACGGTGTCGTTATATTTCTATTCTAAAACATCCTCAGCAATTGGAGCAGGAGTCTGCGTGCTCGGTTTACTTTCGGGCGAGAGAGAGAGAGAGAGAGGCCCCGAGAGTGCCTTCTTTCGGATAAGTAAAACCTAGGTCCCGTGTGGTGTACGATGGCAATTGCACATATAGGAACTCTCTACTATGAAACGAGTAGGGGAGGCAAAATTACTAGGTGTAGGGGCTCGCCCCCTGATGTCAATGGAGTGTCCAAAAGAGCAGTAGACCGATAATAACGCGTAAGAGTTGCAAATTTGGTTGGCACCGGGTTACAAAAAACTACCGTCCAATATATCACCCGTGTGTCCATTCAGAGGGAATAGATGAGTAATTGACCATGCCATATGCGGGAAAAGGGTTAGCAGTTGCTTTTGGTTTTTGAAATCGGATGAGCAGAGCATACTGAACTACTTCGTCAGTGATTCCAGGTCCCATCCTGAACCGAGACGTTGTCTTCCTTTGGATAAGTGAGAGGCTCAGCAATAAACCTTCCGTTGGATGGGATGCAAGCTGTGTCCGTGTGGTGTACACAACAAATGAAGGTTGCTCTTGCTTACGTTGAAAGGTCCTCAAGGATTACCAGCACCATTTGGTTCTGGAATGCATCTGGTTTTGTAAATTGTATGACACCAAATTGTTGACTTGTGTCGACAATGTCACCTACATGTAAAATTTCCAGGTGTAGAGACTTGGCTGCTTGTCAATGGCAGGATGGTGTCCCAGCAGTAAATTAGCGAACTTGCTAAAAATGCCGTACAACAGTCCGGCCATAAACCGGAAATGTGTTGGAACAACGATAGTATTTTAAATATTTATCTCGAAAATGAAAGTCGTTTTTCTTGCACGGGATGCAATTTTTTGAACGTCTGCTAACAATGCCATTGTTAAGAAAGATTTAGTACGGAATTGTAATGCCAGGTGGGAACTAATTAATATGTCGGCACACTGACAAAGATATCATAATTAGGATTTGTGATAGCAATTAGTAAGAAAACTAATCTTGACATTTATCATAACAATGACGAGAAATTTTCAAAGAACAACAAACATCATTTATTACAATTTCGGGTGAGGTTTCATAAATTACTGAATAAGACTTGCATATTTTATTCATCATAATGTAATTAGCAGCAATTCTATTACTAATGTTTTTCGTTGTATTCGAGATAGTAGGCACTAATATGGTCTATTGAAATGTAGGGGGATTACAAGATGTTTATAGACTTGTACTCCTAACCATGGGTGAGAGAG
>JAAFCE010008833.1:10677824-10688420 GCA_013389805.1 Trigoniulus corallinus
TCTCTCTGTGTGTCTTTCTCTGTCTCTCTGTGTGTCTTTCTCTGTCTGTCTGTGTGTCTCTCTCTGTCTCTCTGTGTGTCTCTCTGTGTGTCTCTCTCTGTCTCTCTGTGTGTCTCTCTGTGTGTCTCTCTCTGTCTCTCTGTGTGTCTCTCTCTGTCTCTCTGTGTGTCTCTCTCTGTCTCTCTGTGTGTCTCTCTCTGTCTCTCTGTGTGTCTCTCTCTGTCTCTCTGTGTGTCTCTCTCTGTCTCTCTGTGTGTCTCTCTGTGTGTCTCTCTCTGTCTCTCTGTGTGTCTCTCTGTGTGTCTCTCTCTGTCTCTCTGTGTGTCTCTCTCTGTCTCTCTGTGTGTCTTTCTCTGTCTCTCTGTGTGTCTTTCTCTGTCTCTCTGTGTGTCTTTCTCTGTCTCTCTCTCTCTCTCTTTGGCCCGAAAGAAACCTCTCCCCACGGCAGAGTCGAACCTGGAAACTCTGCAGGACGATTTTAACATGCTATCTCTGCATCATCAACGCGACTAGCAGTCACTTTTCTAACTATTTGTTTGGCTGGTGTTTTAACCCGCCGCGGTGGCGTAGTGGTTAGCTCACTCAGCAACTACGCCAGTAGTTCTAGGTTCGATACTGGACCGTGGTGGGTCGGCTTCTTTTGGGCGAGAGAGAAGCCGCGAGTGTGCCTTCTTTCGGATGAGAAGTAAAACCGAGGTCCCGTGTGGGTGTACGATGGCGCTTGCACGTAAAAGAACCCTCTACTACGCAACGGGTAGATGAGGCAAAAATTTCCAGGTGTAGGAGCTCGCCCCCTGGCGTCGGTAGCATTCCCCAACGAACACTAGACCGACGATAAATAAGCGTAGGGGGTGCAGCGTTGGCCGGCAACCGGCTGCAGAAAAAACTATGTCCAATATATCACCCTGTGTCCATTCAGAGGGACAAATGGGTACCCGACCCTGCCATAGGCGGGAAAAGGGTTAGGAGTTGCTTTTTGCTTGGCTGGTGTTTTAGGGCCCTTCAACTACAACGGTCATTAGAGCCCCGTCCACTGCGTAGTTCTAATGCAGAGACTCCACAGACACTACACTGATGCGACGATTTGCGGATAACAGCAGTTTTCCCAAGCGGCCACTCACGTTAGTACTAGCTAGGGTTGCGTTGCCTAACTTCAATGATCAAACGAGAACTAGTGTGCCCTTCGCTGTAGTCCAAAATAGTTTGTTTTGTTGGTTTTAGGGCCCTTCAACTACAGGGTCATTAGAGCCCTGTCCACTGTGTAGTTCCAATGCACACACTGCTCAGACACTGCGCTAATGTGACGACTTTGGGGTATTAGCGGCACCCAGTTTTCCCAAGCGGCCACCCACATCAGTACTAGCTGGAGTATGCATGGATGGATGGATGAATGAGTGGAGGAGTTCCCTGAATGAAACCCGTGTAACACCGCGAGGGTAGGGATAAACGTCAATCTGCTTTGGAAATTAGTTTCGATTAGTTTGTGGGTTGGGGTGTAAGCCAGGCAGCCATAACAGGTTAACCCCTTAGGAGGCTGCCCGCGGGAGATGAGGAGGTAGGTGAAAGGAGGAGAAAGAGGGTTAATTTGCAGCACCCAACGTTCTTACCAACCACCCAAGTTGGTATTGACGTGGGTGTGCGCTGCTTAACTTCAGTGATCTAACGGGAACTGGTGTGTCCAACGCAACTTGTCCAACGCAACTCGGCTTAACGCGATGATCCCAGCGGAGGTTGATTGCGGGTTGGAGGAGTTGAAAAATGGGAGTAAACCCAATAAACCTAACGGGATGATCCCGTTACAGGACGATTAATTGCGGGTTGGAGGAGAGGAAAAATGGGAGTGAACTAGATACTGGGTCGCGTTGCTTAACTTCAGTGATCAGACGAGAACTGATACGCCCAATGCAATATCTACAGCTGCTCCAGACAAGATGGACACAAAGTCCTATTTTGATAATTCATTTGATAGTATGTAGGTTCGTCTCTAATCCATAAATGGATTAGTAGAACTCCACTTATTATTGCATTGATTTACGACAAGGAATATCATTTTGATTATCACCAAGACCACATCGCTTTTCAGAGTAACCCGACGAAAAATGATGACTGATTACTTCCAGCAGAGTGACTAACTTACAGCAGTAACACCACAATTGTGTTATGAATCAATTGAAACGTTTCAACTACAGTTATGAGATAATAAAAATTACTAGTACAAAAGTGTTGCAAGTTTTTTTGAAATTGTTGAAGGATATGAATAGGGTCAAATAACAAAGAAACAACTTCCTGAAGGCATTCTATAGACTAGCCATAACAATAAAAAAAACTCTGAAATACCCTTTCATTTTCACTCTCTGAAGGGCATAAATACTTTCAAAAAACTGACATCCTCACATATCTTTCTTTGTTGTACTGATCTCCACAGATCTTTGAGAAATACACGTTTTTATAGTTTCTGGGACGGACAATCACTTCATAGTACAACATCTCCACCATCTCTGAAATTCATTTCCGAATTTTATCTAGCCAAAATCGATAAATGTTCTCCAACGAAATTATATGGTCTCCATCGGAGGATTTAACCTCGTTGTAACAGAATGACGAATACTACTATTACGTCACATTGCCACAGGTTTAATTGCATACTAAATTACAGAGGTTTGGGCAGATTATCAATCAAACTCTAAATACAAGACCATTGTTGTTCCATTTAGATATCTTTCATGCAAAAAAGGAAAATGATGCTGGTCATTACCTTAGCAAACTAGGTAACACAGATCTAAACATTAATATTTCACTTGTAATAAAGAAGACCATCAATCAGCGAATCGATAACCCATCTTCATACTAAAAAACAACGAACTTCTGTAGAAATACTTACTACAGACACGCGCATACTAAGCACACGTCCCTGTCAGCACCACACGTAGATAAAAGGGACGGGGAGCGGCAAACAGCGTTGGACACACCAGTTCTCGTAGAATCATTGAAATTAAGCAACGCAACCCCAGGGAGTAAGCCAGGCAGCCATAACAGGATGAACCCTTAGGAGGCTGCCTTATTGAGATGAGGTAGGTGAAAGGACGAAGGAGAGGGCTAATATGCAGCACCCAACGTTCTTTACCAACCACCCATGCTGGTATTGACGTGGGCTTGCGCTGCTTAACTTCAGTGATCTCACGGGAACTGGTGTGTCCAACGCAACTTGGCTGCACAATGTGCAGTGTCTGCGTTAAAACTACGCAGTGGACGGGAATCTAATGACCTTTGCAGTTGAGGGGCCCTAAATCACCAACAAAACAAATGAAAAAGCCAGTGGAATACGTTGCCATCTGCAAGTAAAAGAGTCCAGATGAGGGAACTCGCCCCTCCCCCGGCATTGGTGGAAGAGAAGTCCCCCAACGGATCAAAATCGACGGACGATAAATAGAATATGTTGTCCAACAGATTGCCCATGCGTCCCAGTGGAACAAAATTGGCATCCGACCTTGCCATTGACTGGAAATGGGTTCGTGATGATGGTGGTGATGATGATGATGATGATCAATCAACCCATGGTATCCTTAAAAATAAATCTCTATTTTTAGCCTTTTTAGTCACAGATACTAACTGCTAAGATTCGGACACCGCTGACAGTCGGAGACCCCAAGTTTGTAGGTTGTGCTTGTGGGAGAATTGGTCACTGATGACGGCAATTCAATAGCAACCCTTTTCTCCGCATACTGTGTCCGCCACTGCGTTGGACACAGTGACGGATCAGGGGACAGCACTTCAAAAACGTGGGCCCCAAATATTTATAAATATTCAAAATCCCTTATGGTAAAGTACCCAAAATCCGTCCCCCTCTTTAACTTTCAAGGGGAGGGCTGTAGCATTCACAACAGCACATGGAAGCCTTCAGAACCATCCAGTTTACTACTGGCTCTGATTCACTTGCTTTGTTCTGTTTTTAACTTTAAAATTTTTCAAAAAGTAGGTTTTGTTTAAATTTACTAAATTGTGGAATCGAACCTTAAACTGTTATATTGACACTTCTGAGTAATTTTTTTCATCATTTGGCAATTGATAATTAAAGATTGCTCCTTAAATATTGTATTCCAGTTGTCAGAACCATGTAGTTGTGGTTGTTTGTTCAAGAGACGGGACATTTTCATTTGTTATTGCTGGGATCCTAAATCTGTCCCTTTGAAATTCCCAAATTCGTCCCCGGGACGAATTTAGGACCCTCATAATGTATTGCTCTTTTTTTACATTCTATAATTTCCCAACCTCTTAGACTAGTATTGATTCATATATGATCACGTGTTGACCGTTTTATAATGTGTTTACCACTCCTATGCCTTATTATTATAATGTAGTAGAGCTGAAGTTCTATGAAGAATATAATTCCAAAATTGATATTAGGATATTTTATTTAAACAGTCAATAATAAAGTTTTCTTTCAAGAAATTTATTATGAGAGATGTCAACTGTGTTTTAATGAAATTTCCCATAAAAATAATTCAGTAGATGTTAACTGGAAAGGGGGGGACGGAATTAGGACACCTTTTTAGAAAAATCAAAATCTGCGTTCTTATGAGTTTTTAATTTTTTATGGTTTAGAAAGTTTTATTTAATAGTATCACACTAGGCATACAAGTAGGTAAGAAGTTGAGAAACTTAAATCAGCTTTTAAATTATTTTTCCTGCAAATAATTTTCTCAGAATTGAAGATTTTGCTTAGGGGGACGATATTTGGGCACTTTACCATAGTATGCATCTAGTTAGCAATTGCAATAGGTCCTATACTTCCCCCTCAGACAATGTACTATCTTCAGTGACTTAGCCAACTGCCGATTGGACTGCAACAGTTGGACTGGCATTATAGAAATGAGGAAAGCAATTGCAAAAATGCCTCATCAGTTGAAATATGCGCCCCACTGAGGCGCTGAGGGGGGCAATTGCTGCATTTCTTCCCCCTCTGGACCCGCCCCTTATTGGACACACCAGTTCTTGCTTGATCACTACAGTTATGCAACGCAACCCAGGTACCGATTTGACGGTGTCTGTGCAGACTCTGCATTACAGCTAGGCAGTGGACGGGGCTCTAGTAACTGGTTACGGTAGTTGAAGGGCCCAAAAACACCAACGAAACAATGTAACAAGCGGTGTCTCCAACAACACATGCTCTGAATTCCAAAACCAGTGAACATTATTTGACATTTCCAAACGATTTTTGTTTAACGTTCCTAAACGCCACCACCAATAGTCGATCTATCAAGTGTGCCGACGTTTTTTAGCATTTCGCAAACGTCTTCTTGCGGTGTCTAATGTCCTTCAGAGCTGACACGCTGACCAAATACAATAAATCAAGACATACTGAAATAAACTACCGTTTATAAACGAAAGAGAAAGGTGCATCGATGGAACTTTATTGCCATAGCTCCTTTAGTACCCTTGTTTCAAAATTCTATCTGATAATCGAGTGGCTCGGTGGTTGAGTGGTGGCTATTGGGCTTGACATTGTTAGTCCATGGTTGCAGACAGACAGAGAGAAGATATCAATAACAAGGATTTTACTTTGTGCTCCTTAATGAACTTATTCAGTGAAAACGAATGGAGTTGTTTGCGTGTCAAATTTACTGTTACAAACGAAAATATTTGACAAAATTTAATATCTCATAAAACAACAGCAGGTATAGTCGTTTAGAGGACTTGATATTGCCACTACAATTTACTCTAACTGGACGACTAAGAGGGGTTAAGGTAATTTTCAGTCAGTGGAACCATGCCATAAAATAAAACCGCCAAACACTATTCCTGACTAATCGATAAATGGGCGGGAGAGGGGTTTAGGAGTTAATGGATTATCTGTTGTTTGTTTATATGAGTATTGCATAAATAGACAAGGTAAAGGTAGGCAAAAGCAAATCTTGGAGCAGGTTGTACTTAGGGACATGTACTGAGGGCAGTGAATGGACATCCGGTAGGAAGGAAGAAGGAATGGAGACCCAGAATTCGCAATCCGGCTCTGTTACAGGCGGCATAAGGGCATGACGACGACTGTGAGGTAAGGTCAGAGCCGTAACGGGGCTATGAAGCGCCTGTGGCAAGTGTCTAACTTTCGCTTGCCCGTAACCCAATAATGACAAAAAACTTGAACATTTTGCGCTCCAAACCCAGTTGCGCCCGTGGCGGCCGCCTTCTTCGCCACGCCCTAGTTACTGCCCTGGGTAAGGTATACGCCAAAACTCCACGTATTATTACGAAATGGTTAGGTCATGAATGGGGAACCTGCGGCCTTTTGGCTACCAGATCAGATAAATGATGAGACAAACTTCAGGTATTATTATGAAATGTTTAGGTCAAGGATGGGGAACCTACGGCCTTTCACCTACTTGAATCAGTTAAATAATTGCGGCCTTCAGAAATGAAAAGGTTCTTCACCACTGGTCTAGGTAGTGGCATGCCAGGCTAGGACTGGAATAAGTAAATTTAACGCCCCAGGCTAACTACTAGGAAGCTCTCTCTGAACTTTTGTCTTTGATAATAGAGTGGAAGCCGGATAATGTTAACAATCGGCTATTGCTATCACAATCAGTAGGTACCAAACACAAAAAGCAACTCCCTACCAGAAGCCCAAGAATTGGAGCTGATGGCAGGTGTTTTAGTCAGTAGTCCAGCGCGAAGTGCGTAAACACGTTTCACCTACCCAAAAATGACAAGTTTCAACCAGAGGGGGGCATGTCAAACCATAATGACAGAGTATTAAAGTAACGTTAGACGATAACGGCTTGAACATAACTATTAATTAACCAAAGTAATTCAAAACTGCGAAGAGATTACAATTGTGGGATCATTAGTTAGAAAAGTTGAAATTAATGTGCTAAATTTCACATTAAACCTGGACAGTCAAACATTATTTCACTGCATTGCTGTGGTACAAAACGTGAAGTTTGCCATCTGAATTACCGTAATCCATAAATTCCAGAAATCAGTAATAAAGTTTGGCCTTTGGAAAATGCAATCATGCCAAGCTGATGATCATTATATCAACAGTACAATGGATTACGTTTCCATTAAAGCATAACTCGACATTTAACTTTATTTTAGAGGCTATATACAGAAGAGGGTCTGCGTTCTTCACTCTAATGACGATCGCCTATTGCATAGAAATGGACTTTGCGAATTCCGGGATATTCAGTTTCGCTTCTGAGGTTAATTGCTATGCTATCTAAAGTGAAGAATACAACATAGACGGGATAAGTAACGCTATGCGATAAACACCGGAAGTTTACAGCAGTTCCGTGGTTCCTTTGGTTCTTTGGGATATTCAAGATATCATTTGCATATAACCCATTCTACGATTTGCATCGCATGAGCCGGGTCAGTCATGATTAACCAGCTACAAGGCTGCCTGCTTTCATGACTATCAACCTTTCATTACTTGAACCATGTGACGAATCTAATAAGCTCTTCTACTCACTCCTTCTACAGTGTGACAGGCAGTGGCGTCACTAGGGTTGGTGTCACGCGGTGCGGTGATATAAACTCTAGTGTCACCCCCCCCCCTCTCCCGAAAAAGCCCCTTCTACTGCTTTGGTGTCCCCCCCTTCCTCATGGTGCAAGTGGTGTCACGCAGTGCGACTCGCACCCCCCCCCTAGTGACGCCACTGGTGGCAGGTAGAAAACTTCGTAGTGTTATGGCGAGGTTGAGATAGTGCAAAGCAAAATTGGAATCAGGTATAGGCGGGGATAGAAGTATAGAACTCCCAGAGACGACCTTTCAAAAGTGATTTTGTTGGTGGTTTTATGACCTTTCAACTATAATGGCCGTTAGAGCCCCGTCCACTGCGTAGTTCTAATGCATAGACTGCACAGACACTATGCTGTTACGACGATTTGGGTATCGGCAGTACGCCTACCCAGTGTTCCCAAGCGGTCACCCATGCCAGTACTATCTGGGGTTGCGCTGCTTAACCCCAGATACGCTGCCTTTATGGTCAGGATAAGGATGTTCTACTGAGAAAATGAACCGAGGTCAGACTATATAAAACTGATGATTCTGGTGGTAGCTCAAAACCAAATGAGGTCGTGGGGACGTTTCCAAAATGGGAACGTGAGATTATGTTCTGAATGGCTACCGATTTCAACTCGCATGTGACAGGAAGCAGCGACTGTTAAAGACAGGGTTATGACGTAAGTTTGTATCCGACTATTAAATAGGGAATTCTGATTTATGCGACAAAGACAATGAACTGCAAATCTCGAGACGTCTACAGTATAACTTCGACGTTGCATTTTGTCCGATTCCTTCTCATTGGTTATAGGCAATAATGAGCTGCTGATAAATCGTTAAAATAGACGAAGAATGTCATAAGCGGAAATTGAATTCTATCTGTTAGGTTTCTTAAGACCCACCGAAACTCTTACGCATATTTGTTGGTAAGACACAGGCGGCGATATTAACCCATACGTCAACAACTAGCTTTCACTACGTTGTTCAAAACCACCCAAGTACCCTCCTACGGAATTTATTGAATAAGTGATGCCTTTTTTTCTTAACCCTGGCATCACAACATAGGGTTACGGGTGACTCGAAGCACTTTAAAATTCGTCATATCTTTGTTATTACTGTATTTAATTTATTGACTTTTGCATTCTTGTACCTTTCAATTTCCACATTTAGCATGTAATGGTGGTTCAGTTTCTGTTCCAAACATTCAAAGTGAGCTGCAAAAGTGCGTTTGGGTCACCAGTGAACCCTCGTTGTGATTTGTGTAACTTATTTTGTCTTCCACTCCAAGCCAGTTTTTAATGCTAAATTTTTTTAAAATCTTTAAAAGTTAAATTTTCTTATTTTTCTTATTCACCATTTTGTGTTATTGATCTTGCATACTTGTTTTTTGTTTTGCAATAAGTTTTCTGCCAGTAATGCTCATTATACAAATAGAAGGCAATTTTGACATCCTACCTGCTTTTTACATTATAAACAGTTTACCTATAGTTAAAAGTTGTTAGAAATTGTCATATTTCTTCATAATACCTATTAATTAAAAAAGCAATAGGGTCATATATGACCCCACGTTGTGATATGTGCCATGGAAATGTCAAGTTGTGATTACAGGGTTAATGTTGGTTTTTTTTTTAATGAGAACTGGAAGTTATTTGTCATTTTATGGCATACATAAGTTCTAGACGCTAATATAACTAATTTGTCCTGAACATTGCAGTTTGCGATATAAGTATTCATAAGGTGTTTTGGGCCCAACAGAAATACCTCTAATTTCTTGAAAGGGAGAGGAGAGTTCAATCTGAAATAAGCTAGTCAGAGTATTTGCAGGAAGCACAGGAAAAAAATGGGGACGACATGGTGACAAAGGTGCAAGAAGTAAAGAACTTAGGAACACTGCTGCAAAGGAATGGGGAGATAGGTTCGGACGTTATCCATAGAATGAATGGGGAATGGTTGAAGGGAAGACAAGCAAGCGGAGTTCTGTGTGATAGGAGGGTCCCAATAAAGTGGAAAGGGAAGAGCCAGAGTGTTAGGCAGTGAGGAAGAGCTTGTTTGTTGGTGTTTTAGGGCCTGTCAACTACAAGGTCATTAGAGCCCCGTCCACTGTGTAGTTCTAATGCAGAGACTGCACATAGGCCTATACTACACTAATGCGACGATTACTGGATAGTAGCGGTACCCAGTTTTCCCAAGCGGCCACCCTTGTCAGTACTATCTGGGGTTGCGTTGCTTAACTTTTGAGATCAGACGAGAACTGGTGTGTCCAACGCAATTTGCGTAAATAGAATGCAAGTAGTCGAGATGGGAATGCTGCTGTACTTGAGTGGGGATGTCGAGAGCTAATAGAATTAGTTATGAGTATATTAGGGGTAGCCTGGGGGTAGGGGACATCGCGGAAAAAATGGGTACCTGCTTACCCTGATTGTTGAAATTGCATAGGCAAATTCAAAACACAATTTAGATTTTTTTTTATGATGCTTGGCACTGAATAACTATTCCATATAATAAAAGAAGGTCACCCGGTTGTACCCGGGTGTTGACATAAAGCTGGGTTTACACTGCGAGCAACATAGTCGTGCAACTGTTTCATTAAAAAAGACTCGTGCAGTGTAAACGGGGACTCGCCCCGGTGAGCAACCGAACTGTCGGTTTTTGGACACGCATCAAAGGGTTTCGCCACTCCCACTTCGTGTAGTGGTACTCTAGATACGTTTTGCATGCTTGCTTCGCGCAATATTTCGCTCAATGTAAACAGAGAGGGCGAGACGGGCGAGATTGCCGCAAGCCTGTGGAAACAGTTGCGGCGAGTATGTTTCGCGCAGTGTAAACCCAGCTTAAGGGTTAAACCATCTTTGCTTCTGTCTTATGACAGGATTCTTATCAGTACTTGAAGTGAATTTTACATTCATTTTGTGTCTGAGAGTTGATTCGCTGAAGCCCTACTACACACCATTATCCATTTTCTTCATTTTTTGACAAAAAAGGAAAGGAATTGTTCTGTGGCTGGACTTCCTGTGGATGGCAAGAATCTAAATTACTGATGGATAATTCATAGGCTGCTTCCATACAAGTGAAATTGCAATCTAGAAGAAATATTCCAG
>JAAFCE010008833.1:10688685-10702533 GCA_013389805.1 Trigoniulus corallinus
AACAGAACGAACTTTAGAAGGCTGCTCGCGGGAGATGAGGAGTTAGGTGTAGAGGATTTAGGAGAGAGGAAATTTGCAGCATCCAACGTTCTTTACCAACCACCCATACTGGTACTAGCATGGTCTTGCATTGCTTAGCTTCAGTGGTCTTACGAGAATTGGTGTGTCCAACACAACTTGGCTGCACCTTTGCAGTTCTATAATATATTAGGGAGCTAGTAATGTCTTCCTAGCACCGTTTGCTGACCCTGAATTACCGATATGCATGTTTATTTAATTTATTATAAAAAGGGTTCTTTCATCGTGCAGATGAATTCCTACAGAAAACACAGGCTTCATCGTTCAGAAAAGTGACCTGCCTCTTTAAGCATGCTGTAAATGTGACCAATGAATTTACGCTTGTCAAGCACACCAACCACTTAGGTGTCCCTTCCAGTTAATTGACATAGGTATGTTTATATTTATAAAAAAAATATATGGGTCATATGATCTAGTCATGAAATTGATCGTTTTGGGTTACCTCTTCGGGTGATTTTCAGGTTCCTGCGTGTTTCTCTATTATAAATTTTGTTTGATATCTTCAAGGCATTTAATTCGTTGATGCAGCAGCCCTTGAAAAGATCTTCAAGTTAGAAATGTAATGGTTTTCATTGGATGTTTTTAAGGTTTGTTGACGTTATCGATTTTGTGCGTGTCATAGCCCTGGCCAAACATTGAATCTTTTTTTTGAGAACCAAGCTGCTGCATTTCGAGGCACCAACAGCATATTATTGCCAGTAGTATGTCATAAACATTGTGCAGAAAAATTGGTTTGCTGACCACATAATAGCTAGCGGAATGTAGCAAAACACACCATCGTTCTTCTTCACTCTCTCCCTAACATAACCGGAGCAGCTGTATCGCGTTGGAGACACCAGTACCCGTCTGATCACTGAATTTAAACACCGCAACCTCAGCTAGTATTAACATGGGTGACTGCTTGGGAAGACTGGGTACTGCCAATACCCAAAATCACCACATCAGCGTAGTGTCTGTGCAGTCTCTGCATTAGAACTATGCAGTGGACGGGGCTCTAGTGACCATTGTAGTTGAAGGGCCCCAAACCACCAACGAAACAAAATCCTTAACAGAAGTTTGTCAAAAATGAAATCTGTTCATTGCAAACTCTGCAGGGTGTAATTTTTGAAGTAATCAGTGTCTTTATTTCAACAATTAGTAGATACAGGAAAAAATGTTTAGGAAAAAGTTATAGTTGATTGAAGGTGACAGTCATTTCCTAAAACAGTTCGGGAATTTCGGCAGTAGTTTTTTCAGGAAAATGCAAAGTTGCATTTTTTTAATAGATAGAGGAATTTTTAACTATCGCGTCGCATAGCTCTAAAAAAAGTTCGATATTTTGAAATATCATATCCCTATACCTAACATTGAAATCAGCTTTCAAAACTGCATTAATGAGTACCGTATGTGTTAATGGCATGTGGCTATTGAATTTTGTCTCAGGTATGCGCTCTTATTCGCTGTTGGTTGGGGCACTCCATCGACGTAGACTAAAGGGGCGATATCCATCACCTATAAATGTTGCCTCACCTACCCATTGAATGGTAGAAAGGTCTCTTTTGTGTGCAAATGCCATCGTGCAAAACACGGGACTGTGGTGTTACTTCTCTTCCAAAGGAAGCAATTTTACTTCTCGCCCGACATAAGCTAACTAACCTTGATCCAGTATCGAACTTGGAGCTCCTGACGCAGTAAATCGAGCTTTCTACCTTTTGCCCAACCGAGGCAGGTCAGCGTTGTTCTAATGTTACCCTAATTTTCACCTTAATAATTATAGCCGTATTAACTTCATTGATTATCCCTTTCATCTACTCTGATCTCCTCCATTTTTTTCGTTGGTGTTTTAGGGCCCTTCAACTAAACTAGTCATTAGGGCCCCGCCCACTGCATAGTTCTTATACAGAGTCTAACAGACACTACGCTATCAGGACGATGTTTGGGTATTAGCAGTACCCAGTGTTCCGAAGCGGTCACCCATGCTAGTACTAGTTGGGGTTGCGTTGCTTAATTTCACTGCTCAGATGAGAACTGACCTGGGAGCGGCTTATAGCGTTGGACATACCAGTTCTCGTCTGATAACTGAAGTTAAGCAACGCAATACTGACATGGGTGGCCACTTGGGAAAACTGCGTAACGCTAATACCCAAAAATCTTCGCATTAGTGCAGTGTCTGTGCTGTCTCTGCATTAGGACTACGCAGTGGACGGGGCTGTAATGACCTTGTAGTTGATGGGCCCTAAAACACCTCCTCCAACTTTTGATTGGTACATCCAGGGAATACATATTCAGTATGCGTCTGGACCCTATTTCCATTCCATGGTACAGACAGCTTCCGGGTCGAACTCTTCTATATGTGGTACATTCACTCCACTTTCTTCTCATTGAGTTACATTCCATAATCAAGCAAAAATGATAAAATGACATTTAGAGGGAGGAAGATGAGAAAGTAACACTTTCTGTGCGAAATAATTTCATAAGTCGATTGGTTGGCCAATGAATTTCTGTTTCCTAATAAAGGATGTCACGAATTATCAGCCAATGAATTAATGTGAACTGTGTGTCGCGTGCACTCGGTAAATAGCGGAGTTATTAAAAAAGGGATTTTTTTCTAATAACTTAGTTCATTATTTTACTGCCTAAATGACTATTCAGAGTGAAGTATTAGTCAATATAAGTTTAGCTACTCCACCCTATTGACGCCACTCTTCTTGTTAAAATTTTTTTTGTTCAGAAATATTATACCATATTTCTGAGACTTGAAATCAATTGAAAATTATGTGGAGCTATCAAGTTTGCATGGGTGACGGGGATACTACCATTAATGATTCAAATTGTGTATTGTATATGGTTTTATTACTGTTGAAAGCATTTGTGACATGCTTAGCATGAGTTCTGGAATTTGTATCCCTGTCGACGACCTTATGAAGACTATAAAATCAATTCCTCTTCCCTTAAAAGCCCTTCTAATTGATCTTTCTATCTCGGTTTAGGTTGGCGACCAAATATTAATTGCATATTGATGTCGGTTAGTATTTGTGATACTTTTTGGCATTACAAACTAATGCGTGATGCGAATTTTGAATTTGAATTGTTCTGATCTCCTCTCCTCGCTGTCTAAGGTGGAAAACACATTTTACCGATTTACGTTTCAGTTACCATAATGGGTGTTGATATTTTAACGCCTAGAATTAATTTTGCAACAAATGAGACATGAAATGGCTAGTAAATACAGTGCATATAGAAATGCAGTACATGTATGAAAACAGCTAATAAAATTTTAAGTAAAATTTTTAATTTATTTTTAATCAAATGGCTTTAAGAGTCAATAATATCGTCTCGCTTTTTTTTCTGTTATTATTAAATTAAATTTAAACGTTGATGAATATTAATGACGATCCATTTTTTATTAGTGGTCTCATTTGCTGAATAAGTTCAGAAATGCTGAAATAATGTAGGGAAGGCCGGGCCGATTGTATCAATTTTCAGCTTTTAATGGTTTGTGGTGTCAGAGTTAAACATCTTTCGGTTTCAACAGCTGTTTTTGAGAACTCGATATTCCTTTATTTAATGGTAATTCTTAGGATTGTTACTTTTGATAGGTTATTAAGAAAACTCGATTTGTTTACGAAGGCATAAATGTCACAATTATACCCATGCTCCGGGACAGTTGTAACATGTGACGGGTGTAACAATAAAAAGTTTGTTGAGAAACATGAAGCGTTATTCAATTTGTCACTAGTAACACTATAATTGAACTTTACTATTAGTAGGACCTACAGAAGTAAGGAAATTGGCTATTCATCCGTTCGTTGGTGTTTTAAGGCCCTTCAACTACAAGGTCATTAGAGCCCCGTCCACTGCGTAGTTTTAATGCAGATACCGCACAGACACTCCCGATGCGACGATTTGTCCTCCAGCCACGACCCCAGCGTGCAGCAGTTACACTCCCCCATCTCACCTGCCCAGTTCGAGTCCTAGGCATACTATTCAATATCAGTCTCTCCTTCACCGAACATACTATAGCACTCACTGCCAAGGATTATCACCTACCTACTTCTTTTATCTCCTAAGATCAGTCGTTTCCCGACCGAAATTAGCGACCATTTTCCGTCTGAAGATTCAAGACGGAAAATTGTTTCCTCTTCGGTTTTGGCAGGACTGCCCTTAATCCGTCTTGTGGCACTCCAACGGGCCTATAATAGAGCAAAGTGCATGGCATTTCGGATTCTTCCTAGGGGGGTGTCCCCACCCCAGGCTAACTCTAATATGCCCTTCCTTATTCCATCAGCTCTCCACACCCGCTCATGTACCTCAGGATTCGCATCTCGGCTACTTGTGTTCTATTTACGTGGCTCTTCCTCACCGTCCATCACTTTAATCCATATATCATAGCGGGCCTAACCACTAAAGTAGCAACTAGAGAACAAACCTTCAATAAAAATTGAAAACGAAACATATTCATTCTCTTTTTCAAAATTCCACATATTCATTTTGTGTTCATTGGTGTTGTTTATGAGACGATAAACTAGTTACTGTATGATCCCGCTCGGGTCACATTTTCGCCACCACTGTCCAAGATTATTCAAAGACTATCGTTCATTGTACTGATAATCAATCTTGACTTGAGACCTGATACAAAAATTTACTTTTGAATCTGTAAATGATGTTTCCTTAAATCATTAAACAGCTGCATTTTTGATATGCATGCCTTTTTGACACTGTTGGGCATGCCCAGAATAGGTGAAGCAGCACCATCTAGTAACACTATAGTAATTAGCCATTTTTACACCTGCCCTGTGGTCCGCCCTACAGAGACCAGGGTCGGAATTGGGACCAGATTTTTTCTATAATGCGATGTCTATTTTGAAAAGTTAGTCTTCAAATTCAACTGCCTCCTCTAGTTTTCGTTCATTTTTGACAGGAAAACCTCTTTATAATGAATGTGAATTTTTCAAAGTAAACACCTGTGGCAATTGGTTCCTTTTTCAACACCCTTTCTCCCTGAGGTAGAGTTCTCAAGAAGCCCGAAGGAAATCGACTCACCTCGATCCAGTATCGAACCTGGCATCACCGACGCAGTAAATTGGGCACGCTACATATTGCACCATCGAGGCTGGTCTTTTATTTTAAACATTGCATATTACAGTAAGAGAAGCAACCTGAAACTCTAAATGTTTAGTGTTATATGTTGCCCACACCATTGCACCGAATCTATCCCTACTACCTGGCAACATGCACAGAACACAAAAATGCGGTAAGACCAGTGCCTTAACGGGGGTATGAAGCGCCTGTGGCAAGTGTCTAACTTGCGCCTCCCCGTAACCCAATAATGACAAGAAAACCTAAACATTTTGCCCCCCAAACCCAGTTGCGCCCGTGGCGGGCGCCTTCTTCGCCACGCCCACTTTACGGCACTGGTTAAGACAGTGCACATTATTATTCCACAAATAAAGGCCCATGCGGTTCTACTGGAAAGCAAAAGGACCTCATAACGAATAAATCCTTGTGTTTTAGTCAGTAGTGTGACACAGGAGTCTGACAATCAATTTATAAACGCTTCTCACCTACCCAAAATGCCGTCCTTAGATCAATTTGGCGCCCACGGGTTCCTATGCAAAATTTATTTGTAGATTTACTATTTTATACAACTCTTAGGTTTGGAAGCAGGACACGACATTCATCCTGCATGCAAAGTGTCATTTGTTACTGAGGTTCAACTTGTCCCTTTAGGCTGAAATTCACATTATTCCGATTTGCCTACAAGCACATAATTGGGGCGAAGTCAATCTTATTTGAAGTACCTTTTTTGGCAGATGATTAAACCTGTCTTCGATGGCCACATCTTTAAACAAATATTAATTTTCTGAAGGAGGGCAGCATACCAAACTCCTCCTTGGCTCAAAATATGATGAATTATCCAGCCGAAACTCCCAGGAGGCAATCTGAATGAACCAAATGAAGAATGCAAAGTGAATATCGAAGTAGTTGACAGCTTCCCGTTCACTTTTTTTAGTAAATAAGGATTAAACACTACCATATACATTTAAAGATTGATTTCTTGCCTAAATATCGCATTATCACTCTCCATTAACATTCTAAAAAGATCTCGAGCCTCATTCAGGCGCTATCTACATTTTCAGAGAAGAGAAAAGTAATATTTCACCACTTTGGCGTAGAACTTTAACTCACAGCTTAAAACCGATCAGACATGAACTTCCGCTATCTCACTTCACGTCGATTAATAAATTTTGAATCTTTGGCTAGGCCAAATAAGATTGGAGGAGCGAGAGAGAGAAAGAAGAAGTAATACTCCTTTTCTCTGCTCGTAATTCCTAAATTGCTGACGAAAGAAAATATTTTACAAAAACACTGCCTTGAAGCATTTGGCAGACTTTTATCTAAAAGCGAAATAACAGAGCAACTTCATTACACTTATAATTAAGAAAATGCCAGGCAACTTTGTAATTTATTTCTCAAATAACCGTCAAATGAAGCACAAATTTTTGAAAAGGGTTGAGCTATTTATGAATATCTAATTCGTGTTGAGAAGAAACTTGACACAATTAGATAATATAGATCGTACCTATCTTAGGTAATAAAGATAATTAATACTTTTAAGATTTTCCACTTCTCCCCCCCCCCTTCCTCTCCTCCCTTCTTTGGCAGTTGAAGATTTGGGCGAAATATACGGTAGTACTGAACTGAGAAGCTAATGATAGTATCACTTACCGGTTTTTGGCGTTGATTACAATTCTGAAAATCATCATTTATTTTGTATTACAGTAATCTATCCTGCAGTATCTCCAGAAGGATGCTCGTCAAGTGACAGCCGTATAAATCATTACGTTGTCGATAGTTTCTAATTTGAAGAGTTTGTATTACTACTTTAGAGTTTCAGAAGGTGCTTAGAGTTGAAAAATGTATGAAAGTTTGTAGCCTAAAATACCTACCTGAAGACAGGGGCGGGCCACAAATCATCATTTCCTTCCTTCTCCTTTCATGTAGTCTACATGAAAGGAGAAGGAAGGAGTTGGTGGCATGGTTGTTAACGCACTTGATTTTGTGAGGCTATTGTTGCAGGCTCAATCACGGTTGCAGTACCTCTGGGACACATGAAGTACCGTCATTTTGGGTTCGTTTTAACCCTTTAACCTCAGGATGAAATTGTCAAATTCGTGCTAGTCAGTGATGTATGATTTGAAATCTTAGTATGCGCAACACATTTTCATGCACTTGGTGAGGTGCGTGTTTGATCAGTCCATGTACTACCCCAGGGTGCATCAGGGGCGGATCCAGGAAAAGAAATGCAGCAATTGCTCACCCTCAGTACCTCAATGGGGTGCAATTTCAACTGATGCATGATTCAACTTTGCAACTAATGAGGCATTTTTGCATTGCTTACCCCATTTGTATACTGCCAGTCCAATCTGCAGTTGGCTAAACCACTGAAGATTGGATATTGTCTAAGGGGCAGTAGAGAGCCTATAGCAATTGCTAGCTAGAATTATGGTAAAACGGGGTAATACGCCCCACATTTAAAAAAAATCGCTATAACTAGAAATAATGAAATGTAAATCTCAAAGTTATTTTATAATTTTAATAAGGTGACATTAGTCGTTTATAAAACCTATAAATGGAATTTTACAATTTAACTACAACTAGGAAATAAAAGAAAGTTTTGACATATGTGAACTGGAGCGTTTTACCCAGTACTGCGGGTAAAACGCCCCACTTCCAAATATTACTTAATTATGCCTATCTCATGTGGCACATTCATTGCAAATGTCTTTGTGGCTGTTGCATGTCTAATGAAGTCAACCAAGACATACACTGCATTCTATTCAGTCAACTTTCGACTTAGTGGAATAGTAATACTCGTGACATTCATAACAAAAATTTTCACTTTCCATCTAACAAGCTTCTGCTAAAGCACAGGTCTCCAGCATTTGTGATTGGTGGGCTGGATTAGGAATTTTTTCAAACCCTGGATGGCCACAACCCGATTTATGGTGTTATTTTTGGAAGAAATCCACAAATTGTAAAAATTGTAAATCATAAATTACATCCAGGCTTCTCCAACCTTTATTCAATTAAAAGAAGTTATGACAAACTGTATACTTTCCTTGATAAGAAAAATATTTATAGAAAAATATTTTATTGTTCTTGCTCAATGGCTCAACACTGTTTTATGGAATCCTTCCGCAGGCCAGAAAAAATCGACTGGCGGGCCACATCCGGCCACTGGCTATATGTTGGAGACCACTGTGCTAAAGCATTTTGACTAAAACTAGCTCTAGTTTATTTTAATATATAGGTTTTGCCAATTTTCTGAAGCAAAACACATAAATGTTAGTGTGGCATATTACCCCACATGTTGTGGGGCGTTTTTCCCCAAAACAGGTGCAATGTGCTCCACCATCATAACATATTTTATGGACATGGTACAGAGCTGAAAACTTGGCCAAATTTTTGATTAAGGATCTTAACTTAATACACCATTTTCAAATTTAGAATATCTCAGTTCGTTTATGAGCATTTACTTTTACCAGATACATTCCAATAAATTGTGGAGATTTACTTTTACAACTGACTGCAGTATTTATTTATTTTCACCAACGCAAATGACAACAATTCTTCTAGAAATGCATGCACGATGTGCCATACGCATAATCTATTGTCTTATAGTGTTTTCAACACCATCTCGTCAAAGATAGCTGTCCTGTTACAACTGGGGCGTATTACCCCGTTTTACCATATACTAAGGAATTCAGAATATTTAAAAATATTTGGGGTGCTCTATTTTTGAAGTGCCCCCGCCCCTGGGGTGCATCATGGTCTAATGGAGGTGTAAATGAGGCCCCACTTATCACATTATAAAAATGGAGTTATTATTCAGGACTCTAGATTTGGAGAGTAGGGTCCAGGTTAAGCATCCCTAATACTTTTTAAACTATGACACATCGTGCCTCATGAATTCGCTGTTTCATATTTATAGCAATTAAAAGCACGCTTACTTTTCTTTTAAAGGCAATTTAAATGTATCCTAAGGTACTGATGCGTGATAAATGTATCCTCGGCCGAGGCGTGGTAGCACATAACCTCCATGTCTGAATTTTCAAATAAATACAGCAAAAGCATTATCGGTGTTCAGATAAAAAAACGTGGTTTTTTGAAAAGATAAAATAATTTTGGCTTAAAATCTTGTCAAGGTCGACGTTATAATGAACGGAAGAAGCGAAAAATGAAGCTTTGTCATTCAACGAGAATGAAGGAATTGGATCAGTATTTGCCTGTAATGAAAGCAAACTGGGTTCCATTTCAAGCTGTGGATGGTGCTACTACCATATTGCAACCATTTTAATGCAGCGATCCCTTTAATGATGCCAAGAGATCTAAAGACCCGCCCCCCCCCCCCCCCCGCCTGCAACGGTGGCGAACCTATGACAGGCAGAACAATTTTGCTGGCACGTGGCATGTATAATATACAGTACAGGGTAACATAACCAATCGATTGCTGAAATTTCCATTTCCAGTAACAAACCGGAAGTAGGGGTACCCTTTTCTCTATTCCTGTAACAACTAAATGGCACGTAAGTTCATCAAGAAATATAACTTTTTAAATTTTTGACACGCCTGCAGAAATTGGTTCGCCACCCCTGCCCTGGTGAATGTTTTGCATTAGTGAATTAAATCCACCCTGTTATAGAACCTTACACCGACAAATACTGACTTGCTCAGCAAGGACTTTGGCATGAAAGTAGTTTTGAGAACTTCTCTTCAGTTGCATTGAAAAAGAATTGAATTTCTTCGACCCCAGTTGCCTCCATAGATTGCACATGCCTTAGACAACAATTGCCAACAATCGATTATCTGCTTTTAAATTATGACCTGGACCCAGCCGACTAACTTTCTTCAATGTGCCAATGAGCAGAAGATCAGTGGTGGAAGCAATGAGAATTTTGCTCGCGCACCAATAATTGAAGCTTACAACTTAGCAACTGGCAGAAATCATAGAACAAACGACACTAGAAGACTAGAACTTGTTACCCCAGTCAGGTGATAACTAGGTCGACAATCAATGGTTTGCGTCCAATCCAGGCCTTGTTTGCTACCCACGGAAGCTAGCTTTAGTATCATGGGTGACAACGGTGCTGTTCTTCTCCGTGCCACGGAAACATTGTCTTTAACCTGTTCTTTCCCTGGACCATTGCCTTCAACCTGTTCTTTCCCTGGACCGTTGTCTTCAACCTGTTCTTTCCCTGGACTATTGTCTTCAACCTGTTCTTTCCCTGGACTATTGTCTTCAACCTGTTCTTTCCCAAGACCAGTGGTGGCGAACCTGTGACCCGCGGGTTACAAAGTACATCACCGTGCAATTTTGAGTGACCTGAGCTTGAATCATATCTAATTTACTGTCTCATAAACAACAGACGTGAGAACAAGTTCTCTGTACGCAGACCCGACCCTGCCACAGGCGGGATAAGGGTATTATGATGATGGTCTCCATTTTCTACTTTAATAAACTTTATTCATTATTAATAATTATTTATTTTTAATCATAAAATTAAATAGTGCTTACACCTGACCCACGGACAACTTTTTGTTTGTTTTTCGTGTTATTGTGAGCCGTCTTCCAAATATGTTCGCCACCACTGCCCTAGACTATTGACCTTAACCTGGTTTTTCCCTGGACCATTGTCTTCAACCTGGTATTTCCTTGGACCATTCTCTTTAACGTGTTCTTTCCCTGGACCTCTACACTATGCTCCTTTCCAAAGAACATTGCTTCCCAAATTGTCTCCAAGCTTTGCTTTCCCTGGAACATTGTTTTCCAAATTGTCTCAAATATTTGCTTTCCCTGCAACGTGGTTTCCAAAATGGTCTTCAAGCTTCGCTTTTTCTGGAACGTGATTTCCAAAATTGTCTTCAAACTTTGCTTTCCATGGAACGTTAGCTGGAAGCTTTGCTTTCCCTGGGACATTGTCTCCAAGCTTCGACTTCCGTATAACAATGTCTGCAAACTTCTCTCTTGAGATATTTTGTGTGAACGCTCTTGCTGCTGTAGTCCTGGATGATATTCTGCCAATTTATCTACTCATAGTGGGCAGATAGAAGCCTAATTTAATAATCCGGATATGGTCATTGAATTCTCGCTTGAACCTCATTCAGACTAGGAAGTGTTATATCTGACACCTAAAACTATTTTTGAACTACAGTATATTAGCTATGTGCTGCATATTAACTGACTTGTGCGCAAGCGGTTATTGTATCTATGCGTAACTCTTTCTCCCTTTTCAAGCGAAACCACAGACCTCCCTCTGTTACCAAATCCCCGTTATGGATTTCACCTTCGCATGCGGCTAGCTTTGATACCATGAATAGCAGGAAACAACTAGGAAAAAAAAAGAGGAGGAGGGGTTCTTGGTATAGGGAGAATGAAATCCAATTTAAATGATTAAAATGCATTGGGAAAATGGTTGCCTTGGTGAGATCTCCGAGGATCTTTGTCCTGCAGTTTAGGAGTAATAAAACGATGTTTTCACTACATCTTTTGAAATGTCTCCAAAATGGAAATGTTAGTCTGGTATATATGTAAAGTTTGAAGTGAATTTCAAGCAATTGCTTTCCATGTCCATTTCCTAGAAAGTACTTCTAGTCTACTTAGAATTTGAGTTTAAGGTCTTGTCTTCTATAATTATGATAAGCAAAGTAGATTCTTGAAAGCCCATAGGTGGTAATGCACCATGTGGTTTTGCGTCTTGAAGATTGCCGGAACGTCTGGCGGCAGCATTCAGGCACAAAAAAATCAGTTATTTCGTATTCTCTGCTCTAAATTACTCGATCAGCATGCTCTGAACGAGCACATATCATTCGGCACGTAGAAGATCCTTTTTCAGATGCTATTTCCTGAACAGGGCGAATAAGCCACTTAATTTATGAGAAATTAAATTACAAGGTCCATTGCCAAGACCAAGGGCGTTCATTGGATAATCACTATTATAGAAATAGCATTTTTCTATAGGTTTCTAGAAAAAAATCTGCAGTCTTGCCTCCAGCTAATAAGCCGGATCTCTGAATGTTTCCTGTATGTGTAAATGGTATAAGACGCTCGCCAATTCCACGCATTTTCAGGACAGACGTCACACTTGCACAAATTAAGTCTTTAAATTGTTTATCTTTCTATCGTTGTAAGATCATTGTGAGGAGCGGCTGTATTGCGTTGGACAAACCAGTTCTCGTCTCATCACTGATTCGTTCGGTTCGTTGGTATTTTAGGGCCTTTCAACTACTAGGTCATTATTAGAGCGCCTTGTTGTTTGTTTGTTTAGGGCCCTTTAACTACAAGGTCATTAGAGCCCCGTCCAATGCGTAGTTCTAATGCAGGCTCTACACAGACCCTACACTAATGCGACTATGTTGGATTATAACTTATATTCCAACATAGTCGCATTAGTGTAGGGCACTCAGTTTCCCAAGCGGTCACCAATGTCGATAATAGCTGGGGTTGCGTTGGTTAACTTCAGTGATCAGACGAGAACTGGTGTGTCCCACGCAATTAGCCGTTCCCTTCTGATCACTGAGGTTAAGCAACGTGGGGGGTTCCCCAACCCCTCCTGCAGTGGTCCAGCGCTGGATGTGCCAGTATCACATGCCTGACATCCTCCACTTGATCCCCACATAATCCACAGCCCTCCTCTTCACCTGTAATTTCTGCCATCCTTTGTTTTGTCTCCAGTGACCCAGCTGTTGCCCGAAACAGAAGTGAGCTCTCTCACGTATTAGCATAGATTACTTCCCTCTCTATCTTAAGCTTTTTTCCATACACCCTAAGCGTTTTCTTTGTCACCCTTCCCTCCATACTCTGTCTCCACTGACCTAACCCCCATTCCTTAACTTTGTCCTGTACTAGTCTTTGCATTGTTGTTGCCGCCCCCTCCTCGCTCTCCCCGGGGTGCAGTGTTATACCTATCTTCCTTTTTATATGGTTTACTCTCCTCTCCCAGTTGGTAAATGCCTTCATGTTGTTTACCACTGCATTGACCTACCATGCTGGAATTTTATTCTGTACTCCTCATATCCTGTATAGGTGTATACCAACTTACTAATCATTTCTCTCTGTTCAAATGCGGACCTGCTGTAAACCTATTCCCCCGCTAAGGCCGTCCTACGTAACCTTCGTTGGGCTACTTTCATATGGCCCATTACCTTTTTTACTAATGCACAGAACTCGTTCCCATACGTTAACCCTGGAACTACTACTGCTTTTCTGCCCCTAACCCTTTCATACCTTGAGAATGAATCAAATGCAGGTGCAGCGCCTCAATGTCTTCCTACACCGATGTATACAGTAAACCCCCGCTATTACGATCTCGGATTTAACGAATTCCTGGATGTTACGAATGGTTTCCAAGGTCCCGGCAAAAGGATAGGAGTTTGTATATTAAAAATATCGGATATAATGAATTGGATATAACGAATTTCCTGGTAATAACGATGAAAAGCTATAAAAGTTTGGATAATTTGGTTGGATTTAACGAATGATGGACCTTATAAATAATTTTTATTTATGAATTTAACACAAACTTCCACTCAATGGTCACCACATATTGAATTGAACACCACTTACAGGAATGCCTTGTCATACTTTTTATTTTACTAGGGCAGAATTCACAAATGGCTGATAATATTAGAAACGTTCATTTTCTCATCATCGCCACCATACTCTTATCCCGCCTGTGGCAGGGTCGGGTATGCAGGTTCTAGCCCTACACACCTGCCTATCTCCCCCAT
>JAAFCE010008833.1:10707553-10752800 GCA_013389805.1 Trigoniulus corallinus
TACACGGTATGACTTTTCGACAGGATTCCTTACCATCATCTTCAGGTGTTTGAATATTGGACGGAAAAGTTTAAGAAACAGATCGTCCTTTTATATACAGCATTGTGTGTAGAAATGGGATAAAGTGCTTAGTTTTGTGAAAGGATACCCCCACCCTCCAATCGCCCAAAAAGAATTTGCAAGCTGCAGCATCAACATTTTTGATGATAACGCCATGTGTCACTTTAGAAACAATTTAAAACTTAAAAGAAAAAGCAATTCACCTGGATAACTGAGAGTGGCAGAAGCCCAGTGGCCCTGAAGCAGAGTCAGGTGTTGTCAAGAGACAAAAAAGCCGAGAACAAACCCCATCCAAGTAATAACGTTTCACTCTCACCTTCACCACCTTTCCCTTACACTTTCAAATCTCCTCCATACAGGTATGCTCAAACGAAATTAATATTTCATTCATATTTTATATGCTTAGTATTGTGTTCATCTGATTTGCAATAGATTTAGGACCCTAATGGGTCACATGATTTGTGTTAAGTTCTGCACAACGTACTTCTGTAAAAATTTGAAAAACGCAGTCATCTGGTGGTCCAGGAACAGTGATCCAATTTAGGCTATATTAATTCCAATTGGGAAAATGGTTTTGGTTTATGAACGTCAGGAACAAATTAAGTTCATAATCCAAGGTTTGACTGTGCTTATAGTTTGGCCAGTGCCGTCTTAACAGAATTATGGGCCCCTGGGCAAAGCAGTATGCTGGAGCCCCTACTACAACCACTCACTAGAATAATACGTTATATGGTCACTTAGTTTGTTAGCTCAATGGGTAGGGGAGTCGGCCAAGTAGCCATAATGGGCCGGACCCTGTGGAGGCTGCTCGCGGGTGAGGGGGAGGTAGGAGTGGGGAAATTAGCAGTACCCGGTGTTGCCAGCCAACTACCCATGTCGGTACTAGGGTTGCGTTGCTTAACTTCAGTGATCTGACGAGAACTGGTGTGTCCAACGCAATTCAGCCGATCAAGGATTTGATTGGCATGGAGCCCCTACGACAACCACTAACAGGAATAATATGTAAATGGTCAATTGACATTCGCAGATTAGCATGGGGCCCCTGGGTATGTGCTCAGCGGGCCATGCGTTAAGACGGCACTGAGTTTGGCAGGAGGGGTTCTTTTTACAGGTGTGTGCTTCGTTGTGATAAGCTGCTGACCTATGGGTGCCTGTTTTTAATTCGTTATGGTTTGGGCCATACCTTTGGTAGAAAGGCCTTATTCCACGTTTCACTTATTTCAATTGTTTTTGAACCTGCATTTTTATCCCCTTGACGCTCTATTTCGAGTGACTAATTTTTCATCTAACCGAATTATGTTCTTTTTTATTATTCTGCTTTGGTCAGAATGCGGCTGACGTCTGGGGGGATAGGGTCAGAAAGTAGGATGTTTGTCAATATTGTAAACGTGATTAAATAAGCGTCAAACTCATTGAATTGGATCTAAATTGGAGTGCATTGAGTGAAATTGAAAATAAATCCCTAGTGTGAATATGACTTGTTATTTAGTGAATTTTTTTTGCTCTGGCCCACTAGAGATCTTATGTGGTTCGCATAATGAAACTGTGCCCACACTTTTCAAAGCGGTTTTTGTCAATATTTTCTTGACAACTGGAGTGCATTACTCAATTGAAAATACAACATTTTTGTGAATTCCCGTGAAACTGTTTGAAATTCTACGGAACTAATTTCTTGTAATTCACAGTGTAGTTCGCTATTTTGAAATTAGGTTCTGGTATTTATTTGGATGATACCGTGCATTGTCATTCAAGAGAGGGGGAGAGTGGGAAATGAAGTTTCTTCCGAATTCTTCTAACGCATTACTAAATTTTTTTATGCATGCTTACATTTTTACATCGTTATATCGATTCTTTTGACACGGGTGTTGGTTGAGTTAGAAGGCCTCTACCCTCTAGCACATTCGCACTGACGGAAATTGGATTTGAAGTCATCATCGCTTAAGCGTTTCTCATATAAACCGACAGAAATAAGTCTTTTATGAGTGCTTCGTTTTGGAGTTCTTAAGTTACGATTCCTAGTCAGCAGGGAGCGGATTATTGCGTTTGACGCACCAGTTCTCATCTGATCACTAAAGTTAAGCAACGCAACCCCCGCTAGTGCTGAGATGGGTGGCCGCTTGGGAAAACTGGGTACTGCTACTACCCAAAAATCGTCGTATTAGTGTAGTGTCTGTGCAGTAGAAGTACGCAGCGGATGGGGGTCTAAAGACCATTGTAGTTTAAAGGCCCTAAAACGCCATATCAGTCACAAATGCGACTGCGGGCTGCTGTACCCTCTCGTTGCGCCTCTGAGTAGCATATGGATTGTGCTGACCGCGACTCTAGGCTTCAAGGGCCATATGCGCCCCGCGGGCCGCCTTGTTGACACCCCTGGATTAGAGCACGGATATATTAGGTCTAGTTTAAGCCGACTCATGGTCATTATAATGGATATTCTGTAAACATCACGTTTAGAAATGAAGTCTTCAACTAGTGCCTAACTTTCAGATTACCTGATGAGGACTGTTCGTGAAATATAGATGCTTCCGATTTTAACTTTTTCACTGGAATTTTCGCGCATTGTAAGGTGGCAGTTAACCAGTGCAATGAATGAAGAATATAAGTTGCTAAAATGCGAATGCCATGGTTCACGAAAGTGATATTGAGAGCAGTTAGAATGAGCAACAAATATGTTATACAGTACCGCATTTACACATTCGCGAATACGACGCGGCGAATGGCGAGGCGACTATGTTCGACGAATGTGTGAACACCACATTCGTCATTCACCTCGTGGTTCGCCTTTCCATTCGTGGCGTTCGCGTTGAAAGCGGTCTTTTGATACGAGTCAAAGGGCGCGAGTGACCCGAGGCGATAGGAGAATGACCATCTGGCGAGACATTCGCGAATGTGTGAAGTCATTCGCATCGAAAGCATGAATGCGAACGTTTCGACGAAAGTCTCGTCTCGCCATTCGCCTCGTCTTATTGGCGAATGTGTAAATGCGGTATTAGGGGCAGCTTGGGGTGGAGCATCGCAGAAAGGAAGAGGGAGATTAGATTGAGGTTGAAACGGCATGAGAAGAAAAGGGGAAAGGAGCTCATTAGGTCCATTATGGGGATGCAGGGGTACCTTGGGTCGGAGGTACCTGGTGCAGGGGACGCAAGCAGACGCGGGGGCAGGTTTAACGAAGCGACATGGAAGTGTGCTGTGTGGACGGGGACCTAGTAGGGGACCCGAGAACCCGTAGACCCCACACTGCCCCAGGCGGAATAACGATGTAATGATGACGATGAATGTGCGGTAAATGATATGTGCCACACGTTGCACCATTTTGCACTGCCCATGATTAGAAGCACATAACTGCCCCATCAAATTTGATAATTGCTATTTAGTGTCTTAATTTCCTGAATACCTTTCGTATTGATGTGTTTTTGGAAATTTCACACGTTATATTGTGAATCCTTTCAGAGGCGAATAGGTAGCGTGCTGGACTACTGTATCAGTGGTCCATTTTCGACCCTGGTCCTTCAAGAGAGAAAGAGGGAGTGAGTCTTCAGTGCGCCTTCTGTCGTATGAGAAGTAAAGTCGTGGTTCCGAGTGGCTACCCGATGTTATCAGTACGTAAAACAACCTCTACTACACGAAATAAAATATACTGTACGTGTAGTTCGGAAAAATTTCCAGGTGTCTCGATAACTACATTTTGAGGACATTGATATATAGAGCTAAAATTAGATCATACCTTGTCATAACCACATTTAAGTGGCTTTATTGGGTTCCTGTTGGCTGTAATAATTAATGCCCACTGGAAAAATCAAAGTATAATTATTATATTACTACTGTAGATCAAAAGCTACTGTACTAGACATTGTAGGAATGGAAGAACCGAGGTCAAAGGTAATTGAGAGAATAGCCGGCCATACACATGCATTCTTTTTAACACTTTTGGCACACCAAATGCCAAAAACGACAACTAACACGTGTGTTAAGGGAGAAGTGCATGCCACATTTTTAGAGTGACAGTTGGAACCACGTGTGTAGATTGGTGAGTGTTTGGAGTGTGTGTTTGTAAGGAACAAGAGTTTTGGAGTGTTATATTTTTGCAGAGAAGATGAGTGACAGCAGATCACAGACAAAAGAAATCATGGTGGAATTTGTAGAACTCCATCAGCAAAGCCTTTGCTTATGGAAGGTTAAGAGCAAGGACCATACAAACCAAAATTTAAAAATTAATGCATATAATGGTTTGGTGGAACTTTGTAAAAAAGCAAACCCCAAAGCAGATAAAACTTTTTTGACAAAGTGTGTGTGTGTGTATGCCTGAAGTGTGTGTGTATGGCCGGCTAATGAGTAGTTTACTACTCTTTAGCTACACTGTAGGCAGCAGTTCTTATGTTGCGTGAACCCCCCCACAAAGCCAGCAAATAACAGGAGCTTCATAAAGCTGATCAATAAATTCCTGTATCTGATTCAAACGGAAGATGCAAACACAGCCTTTTTCAGGTGCAAATCCGTATGAACTGGGTTAGAGCAGAGCCAAGAACACGTTCGTAGAAATATCCAAAAACTCCACTCTCTCTATTCTATTAAACAACCTTTCCAAATTTGTTGGTTTGTCGATATATTTTATGTAACAGTGAAAGAGGTCTCTAGAAGTTTTGACACCGTTTGTAATGCAGTTTTACCAACATTGGGCATCATAGACTAACGCCCTTGAAGGTGCCAATGAGAGTGGAGGAGGACTGGAACGGCAGTAACGACACCTCATGTGTATTTCCTTTCCTCATCGCTTTTCTCATAGATTGAGTTTTCAGACATGATAATTCAAATTGAAGGAGACTCGTATTACTGGTCTTTTATTCCAAGGGTCATTCGGCAATGGAATTCTCTCGGTGAGGATAATGTGAGGAAGTTTCTGCAAGAAGGTGCCATTATAGCAGGTATGCAATACATGGCAGAATAGATGCTATGCTTCAGGTTCCTTAGGGGTGCAGTGGATCAGAAATTCGGAATGAGAGTCATTCTCTCCACTGCCAATTTGGCCTATCAGGGCTTCTTGCAGTGTATTCAATTAGAATTAGAATGTAGGATTTGAACTCAATCCACCTACACATCGGGCAGGTTCCGAGACAAATCCTCTATTCATCAGGAACATATATTAATAGTGGCATACTTGTGTGCACTTGTGGTTATCTTAACCTTTTAGCCAACAACGTTCCGCATCTGGAACACATTTTCAAACTTAACGGGAACGGTTGTATGGCGTTCGACACACCAGTTCTCGTCTGATGATGTTCTCGTCAGTTACTTCGGTAATTACCGAAGTTAAGCAACGCAACCCCAGCTAATGCTAACGTGGGAGATCGCTTGGGAACAGCGTAGTGTCGGTGCAGAATCTGAATTAGAACCACGCAGTGGGCGGGGGCTCTAATGACCAATGTAGTTGAAGGCTCCTAAAACACCAACGAAACGAGAAACAAACAAATCAAACTAAAAAAGCAACTCCTAACCCTTTTCCGGCCTATGGCAGGGTCGGGTACCCATTTGTCCCTCTGAATGGACACAGGGCGATATATTGGTCATAGTTTTTTTCTGCAACCGGTTGCCGGCCAAAGCTGCACCCCTACGCTTATTTATCGTCGATCTAGTGTTCGTTGGGAAATGCTACCGACGCAAGGGGGGCGAGCTCCTTCGCCTGGAAATTTTTGCTTCATCTACCCGTTGCGTAGTAGAGAGGGTTCTTTTACGTGCAAGTGCCATCGTACACCCACACGGGACCTCGGTTTTACTTCTCATCCGAAAGAAGGCACACTCGCGGCCTCTCTCTAAACAAACAAATCAAACATTAACATATAATTGTGTTTTTGAACTGCTTGGATGCCACATGAAAGGGAGAGTTGGTCTTTTCATATTGCTTCAAGAAATAGCGCAAATGTCCTCTGGTATCAGTGGAAGGACTTGATTTTGTCTGTTTATCGTGTGATGTCATTTCCGGCTAAATATTAAGATTGTTTTCTTTATGTTTCCAACACACAAACATCACTTTCTGCATGTGTACGTTTTTAACCTGTTTTTCAATATTATACGATTATCTTTTCAAAAGTTATTTGTCGTTTATTGGAATGTTATGTAAGTGGAACGTTGGCATCTAGAAATGCATTTTTCTCATTATCTAGAAAGCTTAGTATTATGGCTACCAGTTATTTATTAGTTTCTGAAACTGAGGATCCCGAAGCAGAGCGTGAAATTCTTAATTTGCGGTTGATATCCTAGTAACAAGTGGCAGAAAACATCAAAATTGTAATATATTTGTAGAGCCTACGAAAGCAGATGCACTGCAGGAGGAAGCCACTACGGGACGCTACCTCGAATGCTCAACAATTAATCAAAATATGGGGAATTTGAGATTTGCAGGCGGGCGCTGAAAGCTAGAACTGTTTCTGTTTATTTTTAGCCATTTCAAATGTCCAAGTGGTTCAAATTCATAACATGCACAAAATATTTAGTTGTTTGCTCATTCTTACATGGGACATAGCGGAAATTAGTCCTCCAATAAGTCCGCAAGTAAACCCTCTGCTATGTGCCTGCAACTAAGGATTTGAACTTGGACCCAAAAAGATGCCCAAACCATGGCAATGCCAGATGAGAGTGTTGCGAATGCCGTCAAGTAGTCTGCGAGCGACGTTTTCCTGTTTCTAGTTTCGTTCTACCCAGGGGATCTGGTGGTGATTGGCAAATCTGACTAATATATTTCTACATCTACTAATCCTTTAAACGCCTATGACAGGGTTGAGTTTTCGGCCCGTTGAGGCAATGGCGATGTGGAACGGCATGGCATTTTGACAGAGCGACTGATCGCTGAAGTTATGCCACGCAACCTTAGATGGTACTGGCGTAGGTGACCGCTTGGGAACACTGATACTTCTCATACCCAAATCGTCGTAACAACGTAGTGTTTGTTCAGACTCTGCATTAGAACTACGCAGTGGACGGGGCTCTAATGACCATTCTACTTGAAGTGTCCTTAAACACCAAAATAGCAAAACAAAAAAGGCGTTTTGGCGACACCAACTGCCAACCTCGGCTCCACAAATGGTATTCTTAACTCTGGAACTGCTGTAGTTAACAGGATGGAATTTTGATTGATTTGTTGGTGTTTCCGGGCCCTTAAGCTACAATGGTCATTAGGGCCCCATCCACTGCATAGTTCCAATGCAGAATCTACACAGACACTACACTGTTAGGACGATTTTTTGGGGTATTAGCAGTACCCAGTGTTCTCAAGTAGTCACCCATCTTAGTAGGCCTACTATCTGGAGTTGCGTTGCTGAACTTCAGTAATCAGACGAGAACCGGTGTGTCCAACGCAATACAGTATATACAGTATATATGTAAAACATAAAGCGCTATCCTACGTGGTAGTGACGTTTAGGAGCTTAAAATGTACAAGAACCGTTTATCAGACATACAGATACGGTGGCCTAGCCTATATTAGAAGAGTTGTGCGTGATTTGTAGCATCGGCCTTTTCATTGAAGCGGATTCATTGCCCATTGTTTGAAAAGGACAACATCCTTGACGGTCAATAAGAGAAGGACACCAACAGCAGTGGCAGTACTGCTGTATATTGTCTCCACAGGTGGAAATTTGGTCAAGACGTCATGAAGACAAAGCTCTGGTTTGCATTTAGTGGAAACGTCAGTTTTTGTTTCGAACTTTCGATGCCGGGCTACCAAATAAAACACCTATCATTGTCCACTGGACACTAGCCCGGAACATTGCTTCAGGTTAGGCCTTTTGTTGTGTCCTTAGGGCCTCAATGGGTATTAGTGAGTCAATGCAGTCGTCTTTTCATTGTGTACGTGACGTGACATTGACACGCAGACGGTCGCAGTTGCATGGTTTGCTGTCATGGGTCCTGTTGCAGCTAGACTTCGACAGTCTTAAAATACAAGTTTCCCGGGGTCGAAGTTCATTGCTAGATGTCTTTTTTCTTAATGAAAACCATATATGGTGTCACGCAAATCTGTAGAAGTTGACAACCACATGACCGTGCAGTCTAAAGGCTCCGCCACACAGAACGCGATCTGTCGCAGCGGGCAGAAATTGCGCGACTGTCGCGATGATTTGCGATATGAAAACACCACATAGGGCGCGAAATCTTCATCAGCGATCCTTTTAAAAGTCCCCATTTCAATTTTCTCATCTCATTTTTTGTCAAACTGACAATTGGATCGCGCGATAAAATTGTAATTTTATGCGTTCGGATCGCTGCCCGCTGTGATCCAAAATAGATTGCTGCGACAGCTTGCCTTCTGTGTGACTGTCCTAATAGAATTTATTGCATTGTAAATAGATCGCTCTCCCGCCGCGGTCAGAGATCGCTGCCCGCCGCGACAGATCGCGTTCTGTGTGGCCGAGCGTTTAGAGTTCACTGCGACCAATTGCGCAATTGTGACGGCTGTGCCACAGTGCGGTTAAGCTGCAAGCAGAGCGTTGCCACTCATTTATGCCTAGTTCCGTATCACCACACTGTGACGTTTTGTGCTAGTGCTTTATGAAGGAGCGCCAACGCAATTCCTTAAGTGTAGCGCTTTATTTGGAGTCACGTCACGCCGCCGTCATGTCTCAGTTTATCCTCCGCCATTTTTCAAGCAGCAAGCTCAACCGCCAGCCAATCAGACCGCAGCGTGACATGAGAGACGCTATTTGAGTTGACCGTCACCATCTGTCAACTCAAATATCATAACGCATAGCTGCTGTGCGGCGCCCCAAGTAGCAGTGTAACGTCATCATTTTTTGTGCTGTGTCGTCTTGATTCAACGCTAATAGCGTTAGCGCGTGGGTATACGGAACCAGGCATTACTCAAATACAATTGTAAGGCTAGGCGCAAAATGAGGCTGCAGGGTGACGCAGCGTAACGCAGCCCTGCGAAATTCTGCTAGCAGGCAATCACCACACATTGAGTCGCAGTTTTTTAACATACTGGTTTGCAATTTGCGTCAACTAAAATGGTTTTCAACGTAACAGTGATTGCCTGCTAGCAGAATTTCGCAGGGCTGCGTCACCCTGCGGCCTCATTTTGCGCCTTGCCTTATCCGCTCACCCGCCGACCGTGGCGGCAAGCCACCCGTGCGTTGTTGCCCTAACTGCGTGTGTGTGGCAAAATCTCAATCAGTTTCAACTGAAGACACTTCTCAACAGTTGTAAATGCACAGTTAGAACCGAAGATGAAACTGACTGTGTATGGAGACCTTTAGGTTGACAGCCAGTTGCATAATGCCATCTAAGAGATTGCCCAATGGGACAAAAATAGACGCCCGAGCCTGCCATTAACGAGCAAAGCGTTAGTAATGATGATGATGATATTATTATAGTGACCTATGATAGCTCGCATACTGTTCAAAACTGAAGAAAGAAATGCGTCTTCCCTATATTATTTTACAAAAATATAATCTTATCACGATCTTACAGAGCAAACCTTAATGCTGTCATCTTCGTTAAGAAAATGGGACTTTCTCTTAATGGAAATACTTTTATGGAACTCGTTGAATGCCATTATTTCGGTCGAATATAGCTCGAAGAACTAATTAACTATTGATATGATTAAAGTTTGAAGTCTGAATTTCATTGCCATGGGAATTGGGGCATAATGTCGCGGCTAAGAAGCAAGGTTGAAATTTAATATAGAGCTTCATTGATTTCCTTAATTTTAAGGGAACATCTTCACTTACTCTTTCGAAAAGAACATGGTTATACTGTATAATGTGTCAGGAATGCAAAGCCATTACTCGTGTGTATAGGATTTTGTCAGGCCTCCAGGTGCAGATCAAAGAGCTTGCAAAAATTGTTTTAAGGAAAAAAATCTTTATGCATGATAAAATATCCTGGATGGTTTTAGATTCAAAGCATATTTTACCGAATTGAAGGAATGTAAAATGAAATTCAGAAAAAAAAACGAGATGCATTTCACATGGTGATATGACGCTAAGCTCAGTTGCCTCTTCAGTTCTGTTCCCCGTCTCAAAAGACCTTACCTCGTGGATGGCAAGGTCACCTAATGCACTATCCGCTGTTCCTAGGGTCTACGACAATAGGATTAACAAAATGGTTTACAGGAATTGTGTAAGGTTTGGGCCCCTGTGGAATAATGACTTCCACGAATTGCGCATTTGTGAAAGACAGTTCAGGCACCTAAGGCAGATCATACAAATGTCTCCTTATGAAGTACTGTTGGAACAATTCTGTCTACTAAATAAATAACTGGAGGACATGTACCGTAAAAATTACGGTTTTTTTTCCATACCTTTTTTTTCAATTTGGCCCTCGGAGGTGACTGCCTATCTGTGCTGCATATCAATACGGATCTGTGTGTATTGGTTTCACGGATCTGTTAGGTTCTGAATGTGTTAGTTGGGTTTGGGTTTATTGGTGTCTTACGGGCCCTTCAACTACATTGCCCATTAGAACCCCGTTCACTGCGTACTTTTCAATGCAGAGTCCGCTCGGACCCTTCGCTGTTAAGACGATTTGGGTATTAGCAGTACTCAGTGTTCCTAAGCGGTCGCCCATGCAAGGTACTAGCTGGGGTTGCGTTGCTTAACTTCAGTGATCAGACGAGAATTGGTGTGTCGAACGCAATACAGCCGCTTTACATGTGTTGGTTGGGACAAGCACCAATTTGAACTCCTTAAACCTGGTTGTCGGTTGGTTCCTTGACCAGGCTGCTGGCATTTTTTTGGAGAGGGAAGACCCAAGTGTGTCTTCCTTCTCAAGCAGTGGTCTTCACACCTTGTTATAAATGTTGTTGTGGAATTCCAACAAAGTATGGTTGGCTGGATATTAGCTTCGCATACAGGTGAGCCCGATTTCAAATTCTCATTTATATCGTGTCATTTGTGATGCCACTCGGGCTCATTACTAACCTAATCTCTGTTGTGCCCAAAATCAACAATTTGCACGTAAAATACTACCAGCCGGGATTGTCAACTGCAAAAGTGAGTACCTCAGTTTGTGTCTTCGCAGCGCAACTTTCGTTTAATTTAAAACAATCAACTTTCCCTTGTGCTTTAGGCCTCTGATATTCTTCACTCGCCCAAATTCAGTTGTGGACCATCGCATAGGCGTAACAATCGTGTTTCTAGAGCCTCCTCCAGTTAGCAATTGCATATAAGGGACTTCAAAAGGCTAAAAAGAGAAACTTATTTGTAAGGAGCAACTTATTGATGAGTGTTTTTATTAAGTAATAAACTGATTTGGAGGGCTCCCTCCAAATGATTGGTTCGCTGCTGTTTGGTGCCTTATTTTGGCACTTCAGTGGAGCACATTAAGCAGTAGAGGCCAACTTTAAATGGCATTGAGCTAAGAAGGAATCTGCAGGAAAATGGAGCCAATATTTTATATTTAGTGACTGGTAGCGTCTCACATGTCCGTTAGGAATTTCTTAACAGGAATTGAAATAGTCTAGCGTCAGTAGTTTTCGTTTCGATACTGGACAGAGGTGGGATTCCACCTCCCTCCGTCGGTGGAATTCCACACCGGCTAGTAGACGGACGATATATAAGCATAGGGCCTGCAGATTTGGTCGGCAACCGGCTGTGGAAAGACATTGTCCAATATATCGCCCTTGTGTCCATTCAGAGGGAAAGATGGGTACCCGACCCTGCCAGGTTGCTAATTGAAACCATCTATGGTTTACTAACTGTGATGGGGGGGTGGCCTTTCTCAAGTTACCTCTTGTCATTTCAGTATTATATTAAGAAAGTGGAAAGGAGAAGAAAGCTCATCTTTGTCACACCTGGTTGGTGGATTTGGTCATCCGCTAGAGGAGGGGCGGTGTTGTGACTTGAAGTTTCAATGTGACGCCAAGGCAAAGAATAAATTGCCGCAGACAGATTGATTTTGGCGAAGTTAATGTTTCCCTGGACTATTAAATATGTTGTATTTGTCAAGTTGGAAGGGTGACAAGAAAAATGAGAAAACGAAAGAGTGGGCGTGGGTCCACTCGATGTACAACGTCCATGTCTTTATTCCCTTGGATGCTTTCGCTGAATGCGAAACAGACGTTGTCACCAATATCTTGACGGTGATAAACATGGGACCTTGCCAATGTTCGGTGTCTTCTACAATGATCTTTAGACATTTAATGATTCTAGATAGAAACATATTCATTGATCTTGATCTCTCTCGGATTGTAGCATTTCACTCTACGAAATTAGTATTTTTATTAAAATGTTTCAAGGTTAGACGTTTTTCGGTCGATACCTATAGGGCCTACATTATTTTGTGATTTCAATAATGAAAGTTTTTTTCCTATTCAAAGATAAAGCGCGTTTTAATGATAAAATCCTTTCATTTCAGATTGCATCTACCACTGGTGGTTCAGTGGTTAGCATATTTTATGTCGATGACATTGGCGGATGCAGGGGCGGGTCAGTGGGCAGCACTTCAAAATGTGTGCCCCAAATATTTTTAAATACAGTTGGCTGTCGATATAAAGAATCTCAATATAACGAATCACTCGACATAATGAACAGGATAGCTTTTTTGAAGGCCGGTCACAATGACACGACAAAAATAAGTCCGCTGGTCAGGTGCAAGAACTATTTAATTTCTTGAATAAAAATAGATTATTATTACTAATGAATAAAGCATACCGTGTTTCCCCGATAATAAGTCACTGTCTTATTTCAATTTTGGTTCCGAATTGAGGACTAGGGCTAATTTTCGGGGAATGTCTTATTCTTTTCTGTAATATTATCTTTTAAAATCATAGGGTCGGCTTATTATTACGGTCAGCTTTTTTGGGCGAGAAAAACCCTGAGTGCACCTTCTTTCAGATGAGCAGTAAACCGAGGTTCTGCGTCGCATATGATGACATCCGCATGTGAAAGAACCCTCTCTATTATGGAACGGATAGAGGAAGCAAAAATTTCCAGGTGTAGGACCTCACCCCCTGGGTCCCAACGAACAGTAGAGAGACGATAGAAAGGATAGGGGTTGCAGCTTTGGTTAGCAACTGGGTGAGGGAAAACACTGTGCAATATATCGCCCTTGTGTCCACTCGGAGAGACAAGATGGGTACCCTCGCCTGCTACTTGTAACCTAGCCCTATGCTTTTTAGCGAGTAGTAAGAACAGTAATATTCATGCCGATTGCTTCAGCAAGTCCCTCCTAGGCAGAAGTGAACGAATGACTATTCCCAGTGGCGGCGCATTTCTTTAATCTCGCAGCACAGTGGTTGAGAATCACTGCTCTATTCTCACCACTCCCTTTAATGAAATCACCCTATCAGATGCAGGAAACAAAAACGGATGTGCTCTTTGTGCTCTTTTGCCCCACGTTCTTTCGTTGGCCGGTTGGGCCAACCTTGACACAGACTATACAATGTGTTGGGTGATTGGGAGGAGGAGCCAGCGGTTTGATGGTTTCATCCAACCAACTTGCCCGACTGTCGGAATGGTCGCACAACACACCTACAGACTACACAATTTGTTGGGTTGATTGGGAGGTTGGCCCAACATGTTGGATAGTGTGTGGCAGCTTTTAGGGCTCTCATAGGGCTTATTTTCGGGGAAGGGCTTATATTAAGCACATCTGGAAAAATCTTGGTAGGTCTTACTTTTTGGCTAGGTCTTATTTTCGGGGAAACACGGTATTAAAGTAGCAAATAGAGGCCATCATAATCATAATACCCTTATCCCGCCTGTGGCAGAGTCGGGTCTGGCGTACGGACAACCTGCTCTCACGTCTGTTGTTTATGAGATGATAAACTACTGTAAATATGATTCACGTTCAGATCACTTAAAATTGCACGGTGGGTCACAGGCTCGGCACCACTGGCATATACCTTTACAATGACCTCTACTTCGGTCCCTGCCCCGCAAACAAGATGCATATCGATTCTGTGAATGATCTCGTGTAGCTACGAATATCCCGTTTGTACGAATCTCGTTTTCCTAGGCACAGAAAAATCTTAATTCTGGTTTCCTTCTGCCTGGCCGCAACGTCACCACACTAAAGTTGCAATTCTGTAATTAGAAAAATAATGTTTATTCATAAAAAATACTTGATTTCTGCAATAATTTTACCCTAAAACACCAACGAAACAAACAAACAAGCTGACCCTGGCATAGGCGGGAAAAGGAGTAAGAGTTTCTCTGGATGT
Organism: Trigoniulus corallinus; assembly: GCA_013389805.1. Lineage (NCBI taxonomy): Eukaryota > Metazoa > Arthropoda > Diplopoda > Spirobolida > Trigoniulidae > Trigoniulus > Trigoniulus corallinus. Next base: position 10,721,763 of record JAAFCE010008833.1, read on the forward strand.
GTTTATTGCTTATTGGCAGCGTCGAAAACTGATATGTCAGATCAGGATTTTTTACCCAAACTGTTTTCGGCGAATAGTGGAAATTTATAATTTATAATCGCGATACGAGATTACTTTGCCATACTTATTTGCATATAATATTCATCTGCCCGTTTTACGACTATCACAAGCTCCGTCTTCGAGAGTAACATCGTCCCCAAAGGGATCGCAATGACGCTGCTTGAAAACCAATGTTTTCAAGCGATAAAATGCTTATGAAGGCTCTGAAAGTTTAGTAGATTTAACACGACATCTATGACTCGAATTCTCATTAGCATACTGATTTTAGTTCATTTTTCAGTTGTTTTCTTTTCGAAAGCCTCGCATCTATCTTACTTGAACTGTTGACTAGAGGTTGATGCGCCATGTTTTTTTTTCCTTGGTACAGTGTCTCACATGATGTGACAGGAATGACTAGCTTATAAATGTATACTTCTATTATTTATAGTTGTAAATTATGATACAAGAAGTCTCAGGAGGCGCCATCAACAAGTTGAACCTTCAAATCTGCAAAAGCAGGCTATTAATTTCTACAAACCAATATATGAAACAAAAATTACGGCCTAATGTACCTTGACGCAATATATCAGCCATCTCAAATACGCGGCCCGCGATGGTGCCTGGTGCGGCCCACAGAGAATTTTGAGAATTATGGGCACATTTGAAAAAGTGACGGTAAACGTATAGGTAAACGCATTATACATTAAATACATGTATGTACTAAATTCTATATAAAACGTTACTGTATGTCTGTGATTCTCAACCACTCTGCCGTGGCACTTTCGATTACCACGAGATTCTGGAAATGTGCCGCCAGAAGTACAGTAGTTCAATCAGTTCTACCTTCCTAGGAGGGACTGACTGAACCAATGGGCATGAATATCACAGTTCTGACTACTGGCTAACAAAGCTATTTACTAGTTTAGTCTACTAGTCACCCGCTTGATGTGGGCATGGGGTTAGGTCCTACCCATCTTGTCCTTCTGAATGGACATAAGGACAATATACTATTTGTTTTCTATGGACAGTTTTTCCCACAGCCGGTTTGCCAACCAAAGCTGCAAACCCTATGCTTATTTATCGTCGGTCTATGCGTTGCGTGGTAGAGAGGGTTCTTTTAGGGGACCTCGGTTTTATTTCTCATCCGAATGATGGCGCACTCAGGGTCTTCTCTCTCTCGCCCGAAAGAAGCCAGCCCACCATGGTCTAGTATCGAACCTAGAACTACTGACGCAGTTACCGAGCGTGCTACCCACAGCGCCACTGAGGCTGTAAATGTGTTAGTGTGCCGCCGAATTTTTAAAAAGGGTTGAGAATCACTGCTGTATGTATTTCATACATTTTAAAAATGCACAGAGCGCTTATTACAGGTAGTTTACACACAGGTCATAGTGCATGCGGCCCGCAGAAAGTTTCACTGTGGTCAATATGGCCCTCTAATAAAGTGAATTTGAGACCACTGCAATATATGATCCGCCAATATCTAAAAAGCTGTTTTATTTATATTTAGCTGTTTGTTTTGTGAAATAAATTGGTTAAGACTGCTAGCTCATTATTACCCTCTTTGGCTCGTAGTTTTTGAGCGTAGAAGGGTTACATCTCTTACTATTTGTTTCTCTCTGTACGTGTGTGAATGTGCTTAGTTCTTATTTACCTCATTGGCTGCTTGTTGGGGGAGGGTTAATACCTTTGAAAAGTGCTATTTAGACCCCATTGGAAGAGAATGTAGATGTTTATAGACACAACATAATGGGGTTCTTAATTCTGTTCCACGTTTGGAAAGGGGAGAGGATTGATGGAGAGGTGCTGGTTTGGTCAGATCAGATGTCTAATCCTTGAGGAGCTACTAACAAACTGCAGCGAATGAGCTCTGAACGTGACTTTCATTACTGAGTGGTCACTTCTGACTTTCTTCTTAATTTCGTGTCCGACTGTTCGATTGAAATCCTGCAACGGAAGCCACTCTAAACGAAGATGTTGAATCTCAAAAAGGCGAAACCTAAGATGAGCTATTCGGGATTCCTATTCTTCAATAGTCTAACTTTTAAAATTGCTGGCCTTAACCGCAAGAATAAGACATGCATTCAACATTTTTTTCTTTCTTTCCAAGATATACAACTGTGAATGTGTTGCCTGTAACCAAGGCGAGAATTACAGATTCTTAACAATTAAATTTTGAGGTTTGGTTTGATTTATTTGGTTACTGAGCGTGGTTCTCTCCCTCTTTTCTCCTTCTCTTGTTATCTTGTTTCTCTCCTCTCCCTTCTCTCTTACTTTCTTCCCTCCCCTCTTCCTCTCTTCCCTCCCCTCTTCCTCTCTTCCCTCCCCTCTTCCTCTCCTCTTACTCTCTTCCCTCCCCTCTTCCTCTCCTCTTACTCTCTTCCCTCTTCTCTTACTCTCTATCCCTATCCCTCTCTATCCCTCTAACTCGCTATCCCTCCTTCTCCCTCTATCCCTCCCTCTCTACCCCTCCATCTCCATCTATCTCTCCCTCTCTATCACTCTCTCGTCCTCTCTATCCCTCTGCGGGAGAGGTTCTCGCCTGATGACTGAAGTTAAGCAATGCAACCCAGTTGCAACTAACATGGGCGGCCACTTGGGAACCCTGGGTGCCGCTAATACCCAAAAATCGTCGCATCACCGTAGTGTCTGTGCAGTCTCTGCATTAGAACTACGCAGTGAACGGGGCTCTAATGACCTTTGTAGTTGAAGAGACCTAAAACACCAACAAAGCAATCAATCAAGCCCTCCGTCTTCCTTCCTTTCTCTGCCTCTCCATTCCTCACTCTCTCTCTACCTCAAAATGCTCCTTCAGCTGGGAATTTAGTCAACCTGCTTATATATTTCGCACCATAGACAAGGTTAGCATTCCGAAGAATTATTCATTTTAGCAATCTGATCTGTCACGGTTATTAGATGTAGCCCGATGAAACGCAATTTTTTGTTGTTACAAACGCGCGATACTCGAGCGAAGTGGGTCGGCTTCTTTCGTGTGAGAAAGAGGTCTGAGTGTGCCTTCCGTTGAATGGGAAATAAACCTTGGCCCAGTGGTGCGCACGACGTTATATGCGGTGGAACGAATAGGTTAGCAAGTTTCTCAGATATGAAGCTCGCCCCCTGCCTCACAGCATCAAGTCGCCTATGTGTCCCAATAGGACAAACATAAGTGCCCGATCTTGCCATAGGCAGGAAAAGGGTTAGTTAGAGTCGTCAGGATTTTATTAGTGGTTTGAAGAAGATAAACCGATTATCAAGGATTCAGTTTTCTGAAACAGAGTTGGATTGTTCTCTCCAGGGTCATTCAGCGTGTATCGTTGTCGTAAGGAACCACCTCCAAAAGGCGCTTACTTGAAAAGAAAATGTCTCATTTGAAAGAAAAAAGTTCTTTCTAATGAATGCAAAATAAATGTAAATTATTCGCGATTAATATTTGAGCGGCTGTATTGAGTTGAGGGCACCAGTTCTCGTCTAATCACTGAAATTAAGCAACACAACCCCAGCCAGTACTAACATGAGTGGCCGCATTAGTGTAGTGTCTGCAGTAGAACTACCCATTGTACGGGGCTCTAATGACCTTGTAGGTGAAGGGCCCTTAAGCACCAACGAAACAAACGATTAATATTGTATGCACATTTTATAATTCTCTCATTTTTATGTGGGTGAAATATCCTAACAGGCTCCTTCCAGGGAGCGGCGAATTGTGTTGGACAGTACACATAAGGTCTCTTCCGATCACTGAAGTTAAGCAACACAACACCAGCTAGTACTGACATAGGTGGCCGCTTTGGAAAACTGGGTATCGCATTTGTGTAGTTTCTGTGCAGTATCTCCATAAGAACTACACTGTGGACGGGGCTCTAATGACCTTGTAGTTGAAGGGCCCTATAACACCAGTAAACAAACAAGCGCTCCTTCCAGGGGTGCGCCATTATTGTGTATTTCAGGCGCCGAACGTCGAATAGCTGCTGCTTGCTTGCAGGTAGTGTTTCTAATAGCCGAATACTGTATGTTAACGGTTTTGACTGTCCCCACCTCTTTCCCTCTTCTTCCTTCATTCCATTTAATGGTCTATAACGGCTGGTATAGTGCTGTTAGAAGAAAAGAGGAAGCTTATTTCGACGGTGGGGAAATCGCGTTGTGACCTGAAGATTAGTAACTGAAAAATTCAGAAGTTAAATGAATGTTTAGCTTTCCACTCTCATAATCGTGAATAATTAAAGTGATTTATTGAAGTAGCTATAGGAAGTGACTTGGAAATCAGATATAAAAGTTATCTGCTGTGAGCTTCTAACTACAAACAGCTTAGTTACCAGGCGTGTTAAAAAGTGCTGTCAAACAACTGCTCATTGCTAGCATTTATCCTTTTCATAACATAAATTGCTCGACATGTGATGTGATGTCAAGATTTGTGTCGTTGTTTGACCCGGCCAATTAACCGTTGAAGGATTACTTTTAATTATTAATGCATATGTGTAATAAATGCATGAATGCCTTCAATGTACTTTGGGACTATGGGCTTCATCTTTTCCAGAGATTATAGCCAGTGTTAGATCGAGTTCTTGTTTTGATGGATTATAAGGCAAAAATATAAAATCTCGAATTGCTAATTTAGTTTGTATTGCAAGAGAAACAACATTTTTTTGGTAAAGTAAACGCCATATATTATAGCTAAAATTGTAAAATATAGCTATAATATGGCACCTAGCACAATATGGCTAAACTAGGGCCCTTATTAAATGATGTCAGTCTGCACGAGGATACTGCAGATCGTTTAAAATTTAAATCATGATGGCCGAATCAAATCACACTCTCATATCAGACGACTACTCTTTATTTTTGGTCAGCTAATTCTTTGCGCACATGTGTAGAAGATAAAAGATGAATGGATGATCAGGTACTCTTTTTGTGCTGGATTCTGCACCTCTGGTCATTTAGGCGACAAAAGTTTGTCACGAATGGGGTTGAAATACAAAATGAAATACATAATGAAACGTGACTATATTGTTGAGAACAAAGGGTTTCAAGAAGAAGGTTGCAAAAAGAAAAGAAATGACGTATTGCATTTAGAAGGAAAGGACGTATTGCATTTAGAAGGAAAGGACGTATTGCATTTAGAATAAAAGAAGCAAAAAGATGCAAACCAGGCAGGGGTGGCGAATCTATTTCTGCTGGCGTGCCAAAATTGTAATAAGTTATAATTGTTGATGTGCTAACATGCCAGATAGTTTGTTACAGGAGTATATAGCAGGGTTCCTCTATTTCCGGTTTCTCAGAAGAAATGGAAATTCCACCCATCTATTGGTTGGTCTTTTTACAGATTTTCGGTATCAAAATTGTTCACAAACATCCATATCATATGGTTTATAAGAGAGTAGTCCAATGTAGGTTCGCAATTCCTGAAAATGTTGCAGTGGCGGGGGCGAGTGAGGGGCATTGCCTCTACAACTGTTTCTAAGGTTACACCTTTTGATGACTTTCTCAGAGTGCCACCGGAAACGCGCAGTCCTTGGAAACAAGCACTTCTGGATATGTAAATAGACCATGTTCGTATGTAGGCGTCGTAGGTTCCCTACGTTGGTGGTTCATGAGTTAAACCTCACCTCCTCCCAAAAATTTCAGCATACTATAGAACAGCGTTCCGCAACCGGTGGTCCGCGGGCCCCTTGGGGTTCGTGAAGTTTTGTGTTGCTAAACTTCATTCAAATGACGAGAACTGGTGTGTCCATATCACTACGCCGTTCACCACCTTTTTTTCATGAAAGGGGCCCTTCCATATTCTTACATGCGCATCCAGGTTGGAATAATCTTTAGATGCAGTATCATACAGTGCCTGGTACTCTTTGAAAGCAGCAGTAAATGTTGTTACGTTGTTGATTGTGAGGTAACATGTTTAGGATTCATCCCTCGCCACACATTGGAAAGCACATGTGCTAATTGAGGTTTTGATTAATTTGTTAGTGTTTCAGGGTTCTTCAACTACAATGCTCATTAGATCCCTATCCACTGCATAGTTCTGCACAGACCCTACGCCCTTACAGTGTTCTCATGCGCACACCCATGTACTGGTATATCCAACACAATACAGCCAATCTGATAATTCAGGAGAATCACACACTGACCAAAAAGGCAAAGAGGTGCCTCACATGTGCCTCATGCTTCCTGGACATAAGATGCACATGTCATTTTGGTGTGAAAGACGCCGTCTCTTTATGTGTGTTGGTGTTCAAAGACGCATGCCTCCTGCATCAAGAAGGGAAATGTCTTGCCTCTTGCATCTTTGGTTTTGTGAAAGCCGCCTTAGATTTAATAATCTTACATTTTTGTTCATGAGAAAGTGGTATGTTCGACATCGGGGGCCAAGTCGCGTTGGATTCACCAGTTCTCGTGAGATCACTGAAGTTAAGCAACGCAAACCCGCGTTAGTACCAACATGGGTGGTTGGTAGGGGACTTTGGGTGCTGCAAATTTCCCCTCTCTTACATCCCCTATACCTACCTCCTCTTCATCCGCGAACAGCCTCCTAAGGGTTCGGCCTGTTATGGCTGCTTGGCTTACTCCCCAACCCATTAGTGCAACATGACATTTCAAGGGAAGTTGTGTTTTGAGCCGACCAATACCTATTTCTGAATTTCCGTCGAAAGAAATGACTCAAATCGATCGGAATCTTATTGTTATTTGACAGTTCATTGGGCGTTTGCCGCTTCCAGGCGGAGACAATTTCTACAAAGAATTTAATATCTAAAGTTTCAAGTCATCGGTTTTTTTCAGTTTATTAACAAGCCACAGTTTTGTCAACAGGTTCAAGCGAATTTTCATCAAAGTTGGTAGTCGGATATCTAAGTTAATACTAGTTTAATCTGAAAAAAAAGGTTTCCATCATGCGTTTGCTGACTACAATGACACTTCAAACGTTCGTTATTGGATTTAGTGGTCATGTCTTTAAAATCCTTTTTGTACCTTCATTGAAGAACTAAAGGAAGCGGTTGTGACTGAAAGACTAGTGTCATTTCTCCAAATTGACCGCCCCAATTGTGTAATTCCTTTGCTGAGTCACAGTTATCAATGAAAGGCAAATTTGACTAGCCAGGGCTGCTGGATGTTAGTGTCTTTCAAGAAGTTCTCCACTAAATTTCCAATTTAAAACTTATCTTGAGTCATGTCTTATTGAACGTTGTGAAGTGGCAAGTGGCATCAAAGGAAATGAAGTAACCAGGCTCTGTGAAATGAAAGCCCCAAGAAGCGTTTTTCAAACTACTCATTTTAAACGACATCCAATTTTAAGAGTTCACAACTTCCTTACTGTAATATGAAACAGGTCAAGTCAAATGTTGAAGCCAGCTCTTTACGAGAAAGTGCAAAGTAACTGCCCTAGTCATTTTATCTAGTTATTTTTGATATCCAATAAAAAGCCCTGGGTGATTATTTCTCATCATTCAAAACCAAGTTTTTATCAATATTAGGACTTTATTCACTGGCCCTTTGACCAGTGTCATGCTCATGGTGTGGTCCTTCTGTTTCAAAATTTTACATCTCGTACATGTACAGTACTATGACCAGTGCCAGATTTACCACTAGGCTGAAGTAGGCTTATGCCTAAGCCCTTAACATTTAGTGGGCTTCAAAACTTAAGAAAAGGACCTCAAAATTAAAATAGCCTAAGGCCTCTCAATTTCTAAATCCGGCACTGACTTCGGCCATACTCGTGGGCAATAGCCACTACTCTAACATCACGCCCATGCTTTTTATTGATCTCATGCTTCTGATCCATGGAGATCATGTGCTTCTTCTTTTCAATGCTGTCCTTGGCACACATTTTCTTAGGCCCCATGATTAAACAGTACAGGCTGTATGTAATGCACAGCACAAAACTTGACAAAATTGACAAGTGTTCAAGCATTTTAACGATGACACGAGCTCGTATGTCGAATTTCTGCTCATACATAGGAACAACTTCTCCACAAATTTTTTGCGCATATCTCGATTTACTCCTATGTAGGTGCACTCGTATGTAGAGGTACTACTGTACTGTAATAAAATGAGAGTTTTAAGGAAGAAAGGGGTTGATGAAGGTCATATTAGGATAGTGCAGGATATGTATAATGGTTCCATCGCTAGGATGAGGACAGCATGGGGAAACAATATATGCTTCAACGTGCAGGTTGGTGTGCATCAAGGGTCAGCACTTAGTCCATATCCATTCACTCGGAAGTAGGAGTGGGCCCCTCAGTGCCTGGTATTTTCTGATGATGCGGGAAGGCTTGAGGGGTACAAAGAGGATCCACAAAAGGGCCTACAGGACATTAAGACAGCAATGGAAAGAGGGGTTCTTAAAGTAAACATGAAGAAGATAGAGTAACTAGTTTTAGCGGCCAGGGGCAAGACGGTGAGATCCGTTGTGGGGGTGAGGGGATACCAGTGGTGGAAGAGTTTCGTTATTTAGGATCAGTCTTCCGCAGCAATGGGAAGATAGATTCAACGTGCCCCATAGGATTAATGCAGGATGGCTGAAGTGGAGTCCTGTTCGACCTCCATATCCCAATAAAGTTGAAAAGCAAAGATTACAGAACGGTCGTTAGGCCCGCTATGTTGTATGGCTCAGAGTGTTGGGCAGCTAGAAAGAACCATGAAAGGAGAATGCAAGTGGCTGAGATGCGAATGCTGCGCTACATGACTGGGGTGTCACGAGCCGACAGAGTCCGAAATGATTACGTTATAGGGAGCTTAGGGGTGGGATGAGGGAGAAGCGGTTGAGGTGGTATAGGAATATGAAGAGGATAGAGGATGAGCTTATTAGGTCCATTATGGGTCTGCATGTGATTGGGGGCACCACAGATAGGGGAAGACCAAAACGGACATGGGGCAGGTAGTGCAGAGGGACATGCGGGGTGGAGAGGGACTTGATGGGGGATAGGCGAGATTAGAGGATAAGAACCCGCACACCCGACCCCGCCACAGGCGGGAGGAGGGTAAGATGGTGATGACGATTATGTAGAGATGATCGAGCATGAGCGCAGCCAAGTCTGACGTCTGCATTTTGTTATGTAAATGAAAGCTCATGATTATTGCTTAGAACGTTTGGACTACTTTCAGTGGTCAAATGTTAGAGAGGCTACTCGTATGTGCTGACACACATGAGTTTGAATTTGAACACATCGAACTGAAATTTCAACATGCAGCATGCCCATTTAATTTAATTACTTGAACACTTTTGTACTGGTGTATGTCAGGTTGTAGGGAGAATAAAGGCACTGTTAAACAATTGAATTCGATTTTCAGTCGATTGGGCAGGACATCGGATTTCTTATCGGGATACAATACTTAGTATTCATATCTATTTGAACATGAGTTTTTTTTACTGCGTAATTCATTTCATTGGCACCTTGAATGACGGTCGCTTATTGTACCCAACTTAACCAATTCTATAATTTTATTTTTAGTGATTTGTTTTTAATAGAACAGAAAGTGAAAACTGCTGACGGAGTGTCCCACAGAAAATGTGTCCTCCTTTTGTTATAAAGCGCCTCAGGAGGACCAGGGCGATGGGGCAGGAGGTAACGAGACTGATTATTGCTTCAGTGGTTCTAGGTTCGATACTCGACCGAGGTGGGTTGGCTTCTTTCGGGCGAGAGAGAAGATGGCAAATGCAGATGGAAAATAAAACCGTGGTTCCTTATTTGGCCAATTTGACAGTAGAGAGGCTAACTCTCATTCCCACATATGTTGCTGTAAAATATAAGCTATAATTGTTGGGTTATAGGACAGTTGTTCACCGACAATTGTTTGCCGGACAATAGTTCGCCTAGGACAATTGTTCGCCTAGGACAGTTGTTTGCCTAGGATTCATTCGGACCTTTTTCTGAGTCATCATCAGCATTATCATTAGTTGGTTTATGGAAGTTTCCCCCCCCCCCAGCAGTTGTTTTTGGGATTTTCCCCCCCCCCCCCCCCCGACGTTTTGCCCCCGACATTTCGCCCCCACCTCTCGCCCCCGAGTACTTTTCGCCCCTGGGAGGGAAAATTGCCGTTTTTTTGTTATTCTATTTTTATTTAGAAAAACAGCATTCTTCATTTGGACCTTTTTCTGAGTCATCATCATCATTATTATCATCACATTCTTATCCCGCCTGTGGCAGGGTGGGATCTGCAGGTTCTAGCCCTCCACTCCCGTCTATCTCCAATCAGGTCCTCGTCCACCCCACACGCTGCCATGTCCTTATGACCAACCTGTTCCCACGTCTGCTTTGGTCTCCACCCTGCCCTGGGTGCACCTAACGACAGAGTGCCTAACGAGCTCCTCTTCCCCTCTTCTCATGACGTGTCCATACCACCTCAGCCTATTCTCCCTCATTTTTGGTGATGTCCACCACCCCAGACATTTATTTCTTTTTTCTCTGTTTAATATAATAATAATGTAAAAAAATGATAAATTGAACGAGCAATAATCTGGCGAACAATTGTCCTAAGTGAACAACTATCCAGCAAACAATTGTCTTAAGTGAACAATTGTCTGGCGACCAATTGTTGGTGAACAATTGTCCAGACACGAATTGTTGTGACCCCCTACAATACTTCCAATGGTGGTCTTTCCTTTCAGGAAGCTCTCCACTTTATCCTTTCCATGAAGTGGAGAGCTCCATTCATGAATGGTCCTTGGAAAAAAAAAGACCAGTAGTATGAGTCTGTTCCCTTATCTCCTCAATTTATTTGAATGATCCTTTCTCCCCTTATACTCAGCCAGGGATATACTTCTAACCAGAGGTCCATTGCGCCCCATCAGCAGTAGTCTGTCAAAAAGACTAATGCTGTGAGATACACACCTCTGGCTTAGTGTGTCCCACCCTAATTCCCTAGTCATGTCAGACACATTCTCACCACGAGAAAGCCTATGGAGTACAGTTCTTGCTGCTCTCATTTGGATCCTTTCAAAAATTCATTATTGTGCGCCTGTAATGAAAATGACCTTGCTTCTTTAGCTGAAATGCTAAAAGCGCTCTATTAAACAGACGGCTCCAAAAGAAAAACTTGGCGTTTCATTCTCCATAAAATTGACCTGGCCATCGAACAAAACATTTGCAATGTCTGTTTCGAAATTTTATGGGTCTGCGATGTTTGTCAACTCGAAGGAACCTTTTGATTGCACGTCGTATTATCGTCCTGGTTCCCCATTTCAGCAATTGATTAGACTCTTTATTTGAGTTGTCTTGGTATAGGAATAAGGATTTAACGAAAGTTTTCATTTCTTTGCATTCTGATACAGACATTTATTTTTCTTGGGTTTACTGATTAATGGGCAAGTAGAAGAGAAGGTCTTAAGTGGATAGGGAATGAGCCTGCTGTTAAGGCGAATTTATCTGGAAATGTACTGATGGGATAAACTGCAACAATTTCTCATTTCGATACTGGAGAGTAGTGGTGGAGATGTTTTTTAGCCAAGACTTTGATTGAGAGTCTCTACTTAATATCAACATTGTTTAGTCGACGTTAGTCTTCGTTGCCAACTTTTATTTAGAATTCAATATGGCGCACAACACTCCGCCCTCCCCCTAAAGGCACATGCACAAAACTCCCCTGAATTTTGCTACCAGAATTGTAATTCTGATAAAAAAAACAACAAATACCAAGAAAAAGGGGTTGAATGCATCATTAATTTTGTTTGTATCTTTAAGTCTTTCAGAGGACCCGTCTACGATTTTCTAAAATGGTATAATACTATAGTCTAGTGAAAGAATAAGATTACGACTGAAGTATAGACTCGTGTGTATATTTATTATACAGGAAATTGATGATGTCTCAGAGAAGTTGATGATAAATAACTAATTTCCTGTGCGCCATTGTATCTCTTGTCGTTAACAACTAGGAATCCTCTCTTTAATTTTTTTTTTAGTCTAAAGTTACACATAAAATTGTTGGAGTAGTAGCCGTTTGCTTTCTTGAAATGAACATGATAGGTCATCGGTTTGTTTATCAACAAACTGTCATTGATTCCGTACTCAGTTATCACTTCTGTTTCGATTATAAGCATTTTCGGCTGCGCTTCAGCTCTCGGATTTAAAATCTTTTTATTTTTTTCGTGGGAGGAAGGGAATCCGGTATTTTCATTTAACAGAATGGCATGTTTGTAATTGCTCCTGGATTTTTGTTCTTTATTCCATCTTGTGACTTCCCGTTGGCAGTCTGTCACGTGTAAACTATGGTTAACAGTTTTTGCTCCAACTAAATCCATAAAGAAAACGCATTTCTTGCCTAAATACGGTACAACTTATGACTGTGATTTCTCGTCTGATCACTGAAGTTAAGCAACGCAATCCCTTTGTTTGTTTGTTAGTTGGTGTTTAAGGGCCCTTCATCTGCAAGGTCATTAGAGTCCCGTTCATTGCGTAGTTCTAATGCAGAGACTGCAAGCGGCTCATCATGTCAGTACTAGCTGGAGTTGCGTTGCTTAGCTTCAGTGATCAGACGAGAACTGGTTTCTACTCTGACTTTCCGCTCCCATAACGCAACCCAAGCTGGTACTGCCATTGGCGACCACCTGGGAGCATTGGTACTGCTAACACTATATCGTCGTAACAGCGTAGTGTCTGTGCAGAGTCTGCATCCGAACTAGGCAGTGGACGGGCACTAATGACCATTTGTAGTTGAAGTGCTTTAAAACACCTAAGAAACAAAAAGTGACTGTTACAAAGTATTAATCCTGGATGCAAAACTGCCTGTCTTACATATTGGTCCTCACTATCCAGTTACAATTCTAAAATCTTCTTCAAGTAGTATGTTATTTGAAGCTTTTTAGGCCTTTGCACTTTTCTAGGGTCCTGCTAGTCCATTGGACTAATGATTTATAACTATAGATTTTGAAAATATTTGGATTTTTCTGAATGAATTGTTTCTGGTTCTTGACCCGAAGCCTTTGGTCGTTAATATAAATTAACAGAAATTTAGGTAGGAGCGGCAAATTGCGTTGGACACACCAGTTCTCATCTGATTACTGAAGTAAGCAACATAATCCCAGCTAGTACTGACATGGGTGGTCGCTTGGAAAAACTGGGTACCGCTAATACCCAAAAATCGTCGCATTACTGTAGTGTCTGTGTAGTCTCTGTACTAGAACTATGCAGTGGACGGGGCTCTAATGACTATGTAGTTGAAGGGATCTAAAACACCAACAAACAACAACTACAGAAATTTAGTCAACCTTCACGTTGAAGTCTTCAATTTATGAGGTCCGTGAAAGACATAAGTCATAAATTTGTTAACAAAACACTCAGAATTTAACACGCAAAGTACATTGAAAGCAAATAACTTTAATTTGTCATAAGATTTTCTCTCCCATTGTACTTTTTTTACATAGTTATGTCTTATAATCCTGGAACGTCCTCAGTCTCAAGATTTTTTACACCAAAGGCGGATATCTTACTTTGTCATGACAAAGCGAAATTTCAGTTTTTGAATTTTTGTGTCAATCAACAATCTTGAGTTGGATGTTGACAGTCACCATCAATTCTTGTTCCTCTCTCTCTTTCCAGTCTTTCTTTGATACTCTTCACTTCCTCCCCAGTTTTCCAATGGCAAACAATCATTTCTTGAGATTCTGGTTTGACTCTCTCTTCTATGAACTTCTGTAGTAATGTTTGTCATGCAACAGTGCACAAAAGTGCTTTTGAGAACAGGCGAAAGCTGTCTATCAATTTTTCATCCCCTTATCCCCTTCTTCTTTACAGGCTAAGTATCTTTCTCACGATTTCTCCTTTTTGTATGATTACTGATTTCACCTCCCCCTCCTACACCTTTGCCTACCTCCTCATTTTTAATATCTTAAGGCCCTCTTTCTCTCTTTGCAAGTTCTTCCTAGAAAATGATAGAAATGAAGGAGTTACCAAGAATGAATCTTATTGCAACACAGTACTGTTAATGGCAGCTTTGCTGTGCTCCATTACTTTAGTTACATTATGTCTGTGTCATCCCTTTCCCTCTCTCTCTCTCTCTCTCTCTCTCTCTCTCTCTCTCTCTCCTTTTCCCATATCCTTCCCTCTTTTCAAACTATAAAATCCTAGTACTAATATTAATGGGAAATAGCGAGGTTGGTCGTTATGGCGACGATGTAAAGGAAAATGAAGGTGGGAGTTGGAATGTCAAAGGATTTTATGAGTATCAGATACGAAACGAATGCATTTAATGCCCGCCATTTCCCCCCACTTCTATTTTCGTGTCATTTTTCTTCGCAAACACTGTTGAAAGAAAAATAGTAAAAATAATTCAATACGATTCAAGAAGTAAAAATACTGTTTTTCCTCCTTTTTCTGCTTAGAAAAATGAAAGGAAAGATGAAATCAATGTCCAAAGCGCCGCTACAGCACGTTATCATTTCATGTCAGCAACACTTGTTCCAAGTATACAATAATGATTTAAATAAAAAAGGAAATGCTATGGATTACTTTCTGGCAAATTATACATCGATATCGTCGGATAGTCTGCTTTGGTGGTCAACGTACTGGCGAGGATCTGTCCTAATCTCCAATGTAAATGGCCGATTGATTGATTGATTGATTCATTTGTTGGTGTTTTAATGTCCTTCAACTGCAGTGATCATTAGAGCCACTGCGTAGTTCTAATGCAGAGTCTGCACATATTGTTGTTTGTTGGTGTTTTAGGACCCTTTAACTACAAGGTCATTACAGCCCCGTCCGCCGTGTAGTTCTGATGCAGAGACTGCACAGACACTACACTAATGCGACGATTTTTGGATACTAGCGGTACCCAGTTTTCCCAAGCGGCCACCCATGACAGTATTAGCTGGGGTTGCGTTGCTTATCCTCAGTGGTCAGACGAGAATTGGCTGTGTCCAACACAATACAGCGGCTCAACTAAATGGTGATAGAGAGAAAGATAAGCTCCGGGTGCTCATTTCGTTGAGTGGAAAGTAAGCCTTCATATGACGCTCACTACGATTTGTCGAGCTATTTGTCAGATATTTTTGACGTATTTGTTGATTTCTGGAGAAAATTGAAAATATGCTGAAATAAACGCCAAATTTATCGAATTTCAACAAACTTGGGTGCTAGATGCTGCATTAAGGAAGTTTGGATCTACAAGCTCCTGGATGAAAAGAAACTGAAGCGGCTGTTTTGCGTTGGACACACCAGTTCTCGTCTGATCACTGAAGTTAAGCAACGCAACCCCAACTAATATTAGCATGGGAAACCGCTTGGGAACACTGGGTAATGTTAATACCCTAATCGTCGTTTCGGCGCAGTTTCTGTGCAGACTGCATTAGAACGGAACTCTAATGGCCACTGTAGTTGAAGGGCCCGAAAGCACCGGCAAAAAATTAAAATAACTTATTTCTTAATACTTTTAGTACCTCTGGCTGTTGTGGCTATAGTTTTATTACCTTTAGCTATAGAGCTGACCTCTATTCCGGGCAATAGCTGGGTCACTGGAGACGAAACAGACGATGGCGAAGATCACAGACTGAGACGAGGGCTGTGGATTGTGAGAGGATCAAGTCATGTATGGGATACTGGCATGTCCAGCGCTCGAGCACTGCAGGATGGGTTGGGGAACCTTAGCATTTGAAGAGGTCCTGGGAGTGGTTGGTGTAGGGGTGGAGCGCCTGGAATGGGTTCGAAAGGCAAAGGTGTTGCTAGGGTGCTGGTGGAGATCTATGCATATGGGTCTAGCATGAAAAATCTCACTAGCAAGGTATCCGCCACAAAGGATTGCATATTCGTATATTCATGTGGCACGCTAGCAGCATTATTGTTGTTTATGTCACTCGCTAAATGTACTCAGTTTTTCATGTGACGCGCTCAAAGCATTATAAGTTGTTTGTGTGGCCCAATAGAGGTTTTTTAGATGTTCATGAGACACCCTTGAGACATTTTTGTTCACGCGGCCTACTACGGACATTAATGAAACTCATGTTACCCATACAAGAAAGAGGTTTGTGAACCCCTGGGTTTATGCGTTCCTACCCCTGGGGGAAGTGTACGAAATGAATTGCCCTTACGAAAACGAACGTAAACAGCTCCATGACGAAGATGAACAAGGTGGAAGATGAACCTCATACGATGGTCAACTAGCTGTTTAAAAATACTTCTGAAAGTTCGTCGGCGTGTTCCCGAATCCAGTAGGTGAAATGAGTTCCTGATCCTGTCATGAGCTGCAAGAAGGGCTTAGACTAATTTGATGATGATCAACGTGTTAAATGCTTGGAAAGCAATATCGTTTGAGTAATTGGTGTCAATAATTTACTCCTATGTGTTGATAATTTTCTCAAACAGTTTCCTAATCCTAGATTTTCCTTGGTATATTACCGTTACTTAACCATTCTTTTACACAATTTTGATAAAAAAAAACCGTAGAGATTTTAAAATATTGTTTGCTACAATTATGATTTATCATTGAAGTTGGAAGTATTACCAGAAAGGAGTATAAACTGGAAAGAGAGAGGGAGAAAAGTAATCCTTCTTTAATAACACCATAAAATGTAATTGAATTTTAGTAGGTGGTGGTTCCTGCATTGATAGGATAATAAGGAGGCTTAGGGAATCGTGGAGAAAATGAGGCATCAAACGAATTTATGGAGTTTTTATGGCAGTTGCAGATCTACCTGTACGGTTCCAGTTCAATTATTCACACGAATAACTTTAGAATTGCTATCATTATGAAAGATAGTCGAATTGAATTTGCTTTTTGCGATTAGAAGGATGGCAAATTGCTAATTTAAACAAATTTTCTGTTGGTGAAACGTCGACTACTCTATATCTAACCTCGTCTGTATCTGAGTTGTCTATATCTAAAGTATTAAAACTGATAGTGGTGTAGTTAACTGTCAACAGAGGCCTTCAAAGTAGTAGTCATGAATAAGCATTAGTTGATACAAGGTCTACTAGAGGAGGTTAGTTGCCTTTCTGACTTCATATAGAATATCTGTCGATGGATCGAGCAATGGTTTCTCGCGATATGAATTTTGATGCTTATTAAACTGCATTTCAGCTCCATTTTCCTAATGATACGCGTGCATTATAAGTTAGACTCGCCTCGGCGATGCGGGAGGTTAGCGTCAGTGGTTCCACGTCTCGATACTGGATCGAGGCCGGTTGGCATCTTCTCAGGAAAGGGTTATTACGTTGAACACAGTACATACAGTAGAACTCCAATTTTCCGAACTCCGACTATCCGGATTGCTGATTATCCGAATTGCTTTCAGAATTTCAGAAAAAAAAATTAAGAGGGAACGTACTGCGATTTGCAAAATAATGCGCGATTTCACTGCCCGAAAACGGATACTGACAGTCAAACAGCTTACTTTGACCAAGATGTTCAGCAAGAAATGACTTCCATTTACAGTATGTTACACGTACAACCCTTTTAAGTATGCTTAATATGTAAAAGTGTTGTCTTTTCATTTAATTAATTAAAAGCTCTTTTCATTTAAAAATAGTTTTTTTCCCATTTTCAACATACAAACAGTGATAAGTTAAATTAGACCCTTTTTTCGGAAAAAATCCAATTATCCGAATGGGGTCCGGTCCTGATTGATTCGGATAATTGGAGTTCTACTGTACCAGCTCTCGTCCTGTAATTGAAGTTAAGCAACGCAATCCCAGCTAGTACTAACATCGGTGACCGCTTGGCAAAACTGGGTACCGTTAATACCGTTGGTCTCTCCACTGCCATATTGGCCAAATAAGGCTTCTTGCAGTGTAGTGAATTGGAATACCAAAAAATCGTCTTATAAGTGTAGTGTCTGTGCAGTCTCTGCTTTAGAACTACGCAGTGGACGGGACTGTAATGACCTTGTAGTTGAAGGGCCCTAAAACACCAACGAAAGAAAGAAAAAGGAAAGGTATCTTGTGGGTCAAAGAGAGGCCCCGAGTTCGCCTTCCTTCTGATGAGAAGTAAAACCGAGGTCCCGTGTGATGTGCTGTCAGTGGCGTAGCGTGACGGGGCGGGGATTTTCGGCCCGCCCCGGGCGGCAGAATTTCACTATAAATAATAGTTATAATATCCTGAAATTTGAACTAATAATCTTGAACCATTTCTTTTCATATTTTTGTCGCACCTACAATTCGGCCCGCTTACAATAAAAGTACAGCTAAAGAAGAAAATATTACAAGAATGAGGGGGCTAAGGATTTAAATGCCTAAATGAGGGGGCGGCGAATTTGGCCTACGCCCCGGGCAGCTGAAACCCACGCTGCGCCACTGTCATTTGCTCGTAATAGAACCCTCTTTACTATGCAACGGGTGGATGAGGCGCCATTCCCGGGTTTAGGAGCTCGCCCCCCCCCCCTGGCGTCGGTCGAGTACACCAACTAACAGTACCCAGATACCGTAAATTATCAGGGGAGCGGCTTATTACGTTGGAGTGGACACACCAGTTCTCGTCTGATCACTGAAGTTAAGCAACGCAACCCCAGCTAGTACTGACATGGGTGGCCGCTTGGGAAAACTGGGTACCGCTGATACCCAAAAATCGCCGCATTAGTCAGTATCTGAATTAGAGCTACGCAGTGGACGGGGCTCTAATGACATTATAGTTGAAGGGCCTTAAAACCCCAACGAACAGAAGATAGATTATCGTCCAGTAGATCGCCGTTCCCTCTTCCGACGCAACGGAAGAGGGAACCGTCGCGACGGGACAAATGGGTATCCACCCCAGCCATAGGCGAGAAACACATTATGAACGATGGTGCTGATGATTTCAATGGCCAGGAACGCACTTGAAGCTTTTCCCCGGACCTAATTTTCTGTCGCTTTACCGACTCTGTAGAACTCTTTTGGCCCCAGATTGAGGTACGGGTGAAGGGAAAGAATTTAACCCATTTTGTGAATCTCTCCCTCTTGCTATCTCACTCACATTCTCACTCTCTCACTCACTCACTCTTACTCAGTGCCGTCTTCAGGCATAGGCCTGCTAGGCACTTGCCCGGGGACCCCATATTAATCTGTGGACGCCACGGGAGCATTTAGAAATTATTCTTGTGAGTGGTTGTCGTAGGAGCCCCATGGCACTTCTTTGCCAGAGGCCCATAATGCTGTTAGGACGTCACTGATCTCACTCTCTCCCTCTGCTCTCTCTGGATAGTGATGTATAGGGATTCCTATTCTTAGAGCTATCGATAGCTATCCATGATTCTGATTGAATTCAATTTTGTCCTCATGAAAATGTTTAAACGTTTCAAATGCGACTTTTGACATTATAAGCTGTTTCTGTTTCTTTTTGCGTTGTCTAATCCACGTAATGATTTGCAACTGATTGCTTGTGTAAGGACCTCATCCCACATGTGTGTGGATTGGATTGCTTATTGTTATTGTGCAATAGGTCAGACACCATGCAATATTATAACCAACATAGCATTAATTTACTTGCCAAAATTTCTGTTTTGGTTGTATATTTCGGTGTTGGGACACGTGGGGTAGGCCGGCATCCCCCCACACAGACAACAAATCCAATATTCCTGCGGGTCCAGTGTTCCAGCCAATGTTCAGTGGAGCCGCAGGCCCGACCCTGTGTTGTAATGTTGGCGTAAGGACTGCCATAATGGATACTCGTTAGAGGTCACTCGCTCGGTTCTCCATTCCCGGTGACATTTAGGTGGTGGCGTCGGTGGGGATGGTCATCCAAAATGTTCAGAGCTGCTATTCAAAAAGATTATTGAAATGAGTGTATGGTCTAAGTTTGATTTCGAAATAGGATGAAGTCGTAAAAGTTTTATATTCTCTCTAGCAGCTAGAGGACTTCGTTTGCTGAATCCAGGGGCGAGCTCCTCTAAATGGACATTTCACTGATCTAGACATATACAGTATTTCGCTGCATGTTGAAAATGCTCTTGGACGTGCAGGTGACATCGTACCGTTGGCGTAACTCTATTAGGAACCAACGGGGCACAACCCCCCCAATGCTCCTCCCCAGAATTTTTCAAACATGCTAGTAGAAATTAGTGTTTCTGTTTTCAACATTTCCCTAGGACGCTTTCATCGTACTGCACTGTATCTTATATATACAGTATTGTTTATGGTGACTTCACACTCACGGGGTCACAGCACCACACATGCTTTTGTGCACTCTGTGGGCAAGTTCAGCAGCATTGGACAATGATATCTGATTCAGCCACTCAGCATTGTCTATTGAGTCTAGGGATTTTTTTGCATCCCTGTCGCGTGCACTCGTTGCGCTCGTGAAAAGTACAACAAAGCATGGTTGTGCTGCAGGCCAGGGCTTTAGTGACGAAAATCTACTTGGATCCAAGGGGACGTGCCCCCCCCCCACTTTTTACCGATGGGGAATTGCAGGTTGATGCCTATGCATCGTACAGGGAGCGGTTGTATTGCGTTGGGACACACCAGTTCTCCTCTGATCACCATAGTTAAGCAACGCAACGCCAGCTAGTACAAAGATGGGTAGCCACTTGGAAACACTGGGTACTGCTATTAACCAAAAATTGTTTTATCAGCGTAGTATCTGTCAGTGGCGGATCCAGGATTTTCGTCAGTGGGGGTTGAGCCAATACGGGGGGGGGGGGGTTGAGCTATACCTCACATATTATGCGAATATAAGTTTATATGTGCAAAAACCCCATCCTAGATCCGCGCGTGGTATCTGTGCAGTCTCTGAATTTGAACTACGCAGTGGACGGGGCTCTTATGACCTTTGTAGTTGAGGTGCCCTGAAGCGTATCCAGAGGCAGATCACGGGGGGAGCACTTTCAAAAATGTGCACCCCGGATTTTTTCAAATATTCAGAATCCCTTCTTAGAAATCTAGCAGGCAATTACAATAGGTCCTCTACGGCCCCCTAGACAACGTCCTGTCATCAGTGGTTTAACCCAGTGGTTCTCAATCTTTCTGAAGTCGGGGAACACTAAACTGACATTTTACTAGCACGGAATACCTACAATTCAACATCAATTTTAAATCAGGTTGTACACCTTCTACACTTCGCATTTACTACATCACCATCATACCCTTATCCCGCCTGTGGCAGGGTCGGGTCTGCGGGTTCTAGCCCTCCACTCTCGTCAATCTCTCCCCCAGTTCCCGGTCCACCCCAAACTGTCACATCCTTACGGATGTGACGGTGGACCCGTTTGTTTGTTGGAGTTTAAGGTCCCGTCAACTACGAGGTCATTAGAGACCCGTCCACTGTATAGTTCTAATGCATATACTGCACAGACACTACACTAATGGGACGATTATTGGGTATTAGCAGTACCCAGCTTTCCCGAGCGACCACCCATGTCAGTACTAACTGGGCTTGCGTTGCTTAACTTCAGTGATCAGACGAGAACTGGTGTGTCCAACGCAACTCGCCGCTCCCATCTACTTTGGTCTCCCCCTGCCCCTAGTGCTACCAACAGCCTGCATTCCTGGAATTAACCTAAAGAGCTTCTCTTCCCCTCGTCGCATGACGTGTCCATACCACCTCAGCCTATTCTTTCTCATTTTTTTCGGCGATGTCCACCACCCCAGGTTACCTCTAATATGCTCATTCCTAATTCTGTCAGCTCTCGACGCGCCACACATGTGCCACAGCTTTCGCATCTCGGCTATTCGCATTCTAATTACGTAACTCGTCCTCATTGTCCAGCACTCTGATCCATATACAGTAGCATAGCTGGTCTAACCACTGTCCTTTAGAACTTCCCTTTCAACTAGATTGGGATCCTATCACACAGGACTCCGCTTGCTTGTCTCCACTTCAGTGACCCCCCCTCCCCCATTGAAACTGCGGGTCACATCAGAGTATCTCTCCATTGCTATATTTGTGCATTGATTTTTTTGCGGAACACTTGAAGGGGTTTCACGGAACACCAGTGTTCCACGGAACGCGCTTTGAGAACCACTGGTTTAACCAACTGCAGACTGGACTTGTTGTATAGAAATGGGAATAGCAAATGCAAAAATGCCTCATCAGCTGCAAAGTTGAATCGTGAATCAGTTGAAATATGCGCCCCATTGAGGCTCTGAAGGGAGGGGCATTTGCTGTATTGCTTCCCCCCCCCCCGGAACCAGCCCCTGCCGTCTGGTGCACGTGAGATTTCCCGTTTGCTCTATAGAGACCATCTGTAGTGTTCATAATATGGATTTACGAAGTCAACGCGCCAACCACTGAGCCACCTTAAAATGAGATCGTTGCTTTAAAATAAACAATGAAAGACATTATGTTCTACTTAACATGGCTTTTTAAGTGAGTTACTTTTTTGATATAGTGAAGTCCAACATGCTATTTCTTACAATTCTCTTTTTCAAAATAAACATTTCTTTAGAAAATGGTATTGCCGGCAACGTATATTTACGCTGTCATATGGTGCCATAATATGCACATATAAGGATCACCGTTTTAGCATAGCTTGTGTTTCTATGCCAATGATGTTAATCTGAGGGATGGTGACGTGCCCCTTATGTAAATAAGATCTGTAATCTGCGCGTATTATTCTTGGCATCTTCACATTTGAAATGCTGCTTATCTGGTTGAATAATTTATGTCGGTGGCTTTTCCTGTAATCAGGAAAGGAAATTAAGTCTCATACGCTTTATAGGAACCATCTGAAATAGAAAGCCGCTTTACGTAAATCATCTGGTAAATAACCTCTACTAGGTTCATTCTTATAGAAATAGAATCTTACTGCAATCAACTTTAATTATTCAGTTGTAGTGGCATTAACGTCTTGAGTTCAAGGTTCAGATAAGTCGATGTGGCCGGAAGGAGCTAAGAAAAGCGGAAGTCGTAGTGTTCACGTTGTTTTCCAATACGCCACCTCCAAGGAAAAATAGCTTAATTCTGAGCAGGACATCAGCCTGAGTGTAATCTGTCATCATCGTAATACCGTTATCCCTTCTGTGGCAGGGTCGGCTTTGTGGCTTGTAATCCTCCATTCTCGACTGTCCCCCCACCAGGTCTTAGTCCACTCCGCATACCGCCATGTCCTTTTGAAGAACCTGCTCCCATGTCTAATTTGGTCTTCGCCTACCCCTGGTGTGGCTTATCACCAGGGCGGATCCAGAGGGGGGAGCAATGCAGCAGTTGCTCCCCCCTCAGTGCCTCAATGGGGCGCATATTTCAACTGGTGCGCAATTCCCATTGCTATACTTCCAGTCCAGTCTGCAGTTGGCTAAACCACTGAAGATAGGACATTGTCTAAATGGCAGTAGAGGACCTATTGTAATTGCTAGCTACATTTATGCTAAGGGATTCTTATTATTTAACCCTCTAGTGGGATCCTTATCATGGTTAACTGTGTGGAGGATCGTCAGTCTTACAGGCGGATGCCTTGATTGGTCGGGCTTGGCGAGTTGCGTTGGACACACCAGTTCTCGTCTGATCACTGAAGTTAAGCAAGGCAAGCCCAGTTAGTACTGACATGGGTGGTCGCTTGGGAAAGCTGGGTACTGCTAATACCCAGTAATCGTCGCATTTGTGTAGTGTCTGTGCAGTATATGCATTAGAACTATACAGTGGACTGGTCTCTAATGACCTCGTAGTTGACGGGACCTTAAACTCAAACAAGCAAAAAAAAACTTGATTGGTCGATCTCCCACATTGAGTTCTTCCTTGTGTTTCTTGAGGAGTGTCATCTTCTAATTCAGAGCCACTATCATGATCTGAACTTTCAACCCCAAAGTCACTAGGGATGTAGGAGTCATCGGAATCGAGTTCTGAGTCAGAGGCTTCATCTTCTAAAGCAAGTGCAACCAGTCTCTTTGTGCATTCAGAATATACAACTCGCCACGGGCGTTTGTCAGCCATTTTCCCTTAAAAACAATAAAGAAAATATCCCGGAAATTCGCAGAAAGTCCTTATATGGGATTCTCAGCTCCACAGATAGATTATGATATGGAACTTTAATAGGATTCTCTGCCTGAGGGGCGGATTTTAACATTGTACTTTAGTAGGATCCTCTGCCTAATAGGTGGGGTACGTTATAAGAAAACTAGGCTTATCTTGAACAGAAGTGATGTGGAAGTGGCAGGATCCTCCTCCAGTCAGGGGCAGGAAGTGGCTGAAGCACATAAAGGCGGGCACTCATTTTCCAGGAAACGTGTGACCACTTAGTGGCCCAGAGGAAAACCTACTCCGCCTGTCAGGCAGACAATCCCATGAAAGGGTTAAAGATATTTGAAGTGCTCTCCCCTTGATCCGCCCCTGCTTATAACTAGGGTGACCATTCGTCCCGGGTTTCAGCTCTGCGTCTTGCATGGGTACACGCCCTGGAATTAAAAATTCGTTTAGTGATTTGTCAAAATAAATTTAGCCATTATAGTATTTCCCTGTACAAATGGCTAAAGTGGAGACAGGCAAGTGGAGTCATGTGTGACCACTGGATCCCAATAAATTGAAAGGCGAAGATTATAGAACTGTCGTATTGCTCTGAGTGTTGGGCAGTCATGAAGAGCCATGAAAGGAGAATATACGTGGCTGAGATGATGATGAGTATTTCCACATCTGGATCGTATTATTTTCGGGGCCTTTCATTGGCGGCATTGGGCAAATGATATCCCATTTATGTGCGGGGAGTGACATATCGGCAAAATACAACTAATCATTTGTGCGAATTATTCATACTTTCAATATTTTTTAACTCTATTCGTATGTTTCGTTTTAATTTATTTACTTTTTAAATAATTTTTTGAAAAGAGATAAAAAAATCTCTTTCTTGGTTCATGGGGGGGGGGCGACACCCATGTTAGTAGGCCTACTAGCTGGTCTTACATTGCTTAACTTCAACGATTAGACGAGAACTGGTGTGTCCAATGCAGCAAGCCGCCCCCGAAGAAAACGTTAAAAGGGGAGGCTTGATAAAGGACAAATGTAAACTGACAGAAACAGTAAATCTTAGTTGCCACCACGGATAAAATTCTCATCTAGGGGGGACATTGTGTAATAAGCTCAGAGTTTCTCTCATATTTTTATGACTTACCCTCCTTTGATGACTTACGCTGACGACCTCAATGCCAAGATTGACTGCATTTCTCTCTTTGTTTACATTCACCTTCCTCCAGAAATGGGTTTTAGTCGTCATTTCTTTTATTTCTATTAATATTAGAATGCAGCAAGTCCGCCTCGGTGGGCAGTGGGTAGCGCGTTCGGTAACTGCGTCAGTAGTTCTAGTTTCCATACTGGACCGAGGTGTGTTGGCTTCTCTCGGGCGAGAGCAATGCCCCGAGTGAGCCTTCCTTCGGATGAGAAGTAAAAGCGACGTCCCGTGTGGTTTTCAATGGCATTTGCATGTAAAAGAACCCTCCCTACTATACAACGGGTAGATGAGGCAAACATTTCCAGGTGTAGGAGCTCGACTGCTGGGGTCGGTGAAATTACTTAACGAACAGTAAACCAACGATAAATAAGTATAGGGGTTGCAGCTGTGGTCGGCAACCGGCTGCGGAAAAACACTGTCCAATATATCACCCTTGTGTCCGACCCTGCCACAGGAGAGGAAATCGGTTAGAAGTAGCTTTATTATGATGCAGCAATATTTTATTAACGCATGTCCTGTTATGTACTGTTTCTAAAAGCATTTAGAGGTTCCGCAAAAATTATAATCTTAGGGGTTCTGCGAATCCATAAAATTTAAAGCCATTGGTCTTATAGTTTCATTTGAGCTGCGTGACACGTTGAAGCCTCTGGATAGAAATTAATGATAGCAAAGTTGCCAGTCAGAAATGGAAATGTAGATAAAATTTACTGGGTATGTTTGTCAGTAGAGGAATGGCAAAATAACGACTTCAAATGCTTTCGTTTTCTTCCAATGTGTCTCTTTGTTTCATTCGTTTCGCTTTTCTGCGTCCTATTATTGGTGCCATCAACGTCTAAAACGAAGTCTTCATTTATCCAGGATATTCACACCTAGATAGATCTCTAAAGATTTACTAAGATGATGAAACCGTATTCACAAACAAGAGCTCTAGAAATGTAAGGACACTTTGGTTGAATTTCTTTTTAAATTGATAGAAGAAGAAGACCATCATCTATTTTGGACTCTCTTGTTGGTGGTGGAGGCTTCATCTTGAGGGAGTTGAAACATGTGACCATCAAGATGATAAACGACCAGACATATATTCTCATTTGATCTTCCTTCAAACCAACTGATTCATGAAGTAACCTTGCGGAAGTGAGACACAAAGTGCGGAGTCGCAAAGGACAGAGAAAAAATGTCAGGATCTCAACAAGAATTGGTTCTATTTGAATGATCCCCCCACACTCAATTTTTATTTTCACTGTATTGATCCGGCGTTACATCCCCATGCTTCATTCATAATTCCTGCAGTCTTAATTTGAAATTGAATCTTAAAGTTGGTTTTTACTTTGAACTAACAGAGTATTCATAGGCTTCGTTTCAAATTCGTGGTCGGTCCCGAGTTTATGGGAGGAATCACGTATTTGATTTTTCACTCCAAAATCCACTCGATGTTACTTAAGTTTACACTCTTGTTGATGATGTTTGCAATGGCGTTATGTCGCTGAATTCCGCTGTATAATTTTGGATAGGAAGGTGTACTTCGGATCAATTATTAATGAATGCGGATTGTTACTTTATAGATTGATTTCTTACTTTAACCTATTCTGAAACGTGTTTTGGTTGAAAATTAGGTTTTTGTCGCAAGTGTCTTGAATCATTAACGAAAATAAAAGTTTACACTGACGTATAAGAGCCACTAAAATTCGGGAATATTAATGAACTGCAGTTTGTCTGAAAGGGCATTGGTTCAACCCCGGTTGTTAAGATCAAGAAAAAAATATATTGTCTTAGTTTCTATGTCAAACAATAAAACTAGCCTATAATGTAAGTTTAATTAAGACAACATTTCAAGAAATAAGCCATTACTGTCACTGTGTTCCTTAATCGTAGTATTAAATGTATACTTGTGAACGTAAAGAAGCATGCTAAAAAGCTTTGTAAGTCGGCTCGGGTTTTGTTAGGGGCATCATGATCGCTCACATGTATTTCCTATGGGATATTTTGGCGGGAGTATTTGGTTTCCGTAAGAGTATTTTAGTTTGAGATTTCGCCATCATTTATTTGGTTTTAAATCTCCGGCTAAGAATTGGGATTAGGGCAGTGGCGCCAGAGCATGGAGGGAAGGGCGGCTAAGAAAACCCTAAGGGTGTATGGGAACAAGCTTAAGATAGAGAGGGAGGTAATCTGTACGATACGTGGGAGAACTCACTTCTGTTTCGGGCAAGAGCTGGATCACTGGAGACGAAGCAGAGGATAGCAACGATCACATGTTGAGAAGAGGGCTGTGGATTATGTAGGGCAGTGCTCCGCAACCGGTGGGCCGTAATTTTAGCTTTTGATTTACTGCGGAAATCTAGGAAGACCTTTGGTGTGCCGCAGTTGAGAAAAGGTTGCGGAGCACTGATGTGGGGGACCAAGTGGAGAATAATCAGGCATGTGAGAATGGGTGCGAAAGGCGAAGGTGTTGCTAGGTTGCTGGTGGAGATCTAGGTGTATAGGTCTAGCATGAAAGATCTCACTAGCAATGTATTAGTCACAAAGGATTAAAGAGCGGCTTATTACGTTGGGAACACCAGTTCACGTCTGATCACTGAAATTAAGCAACGCAACCCCAGCTAGTACTGACATGGGTGGCTGCTTGGGAAAACTCGGTACTGCAAATATTCAAAAATCGTCCCATTAGCGTAGTATCTGTGCAGTCACTGCATTCGAACTACGCAGTGGACGGAGCTCTAATGACCTTGTAGTTGAAGGGCCCTAAAACACCAACAAAACACACACAAAACTGGCGCTGTTAGATTGGTAAGCTGAAAACGTGGCCGTTTGTTCTTCTGCTGTTACTTCGTTTGTACGATCAGGAATATTCGTTAAAGTCGCAAAATGTTTTGTAAAATTCTGTTAAATGTCATAAGCGTTAGGATAGAATGGCTAATTGTTTAGATTATGGAATGAGGTGGAGAGTCGTTGGCAAATTGGAAGCAGGACAATCCCAAGTGCAGGTTGTAAGAGACCCCAATGTAACACCTAGTGTCGTCTATAATTTCCCCGAAACTTTCAGGAAACCTGGGCAAAGGCTTCGAAGCGCCACGACAGCTAATGAAGATTGGTAATTAGCGTTTTCAGCCAGGGCCTTAACAAGGGCTTCATACCCCCGTGATGGCACTGCTTTCAGCAGCTCTTTTGTTAGCTCTCTGCAACCACTGGATCTGTAGTTTCTTTCTACTGTTACTGTTTTCCGAAGACTTCATGGGAGAGCTTTATGCCAGAGCACCTGCTATTTACAGCCCACCTTCTCCCTCACCATAATAGAGCATGCCAGCATGGTTAAGTGGACATCAATTTTGGACAAAACTTCTGTAAACTCACGTTCGCATCAGTCAGGAGTCAAGATTCATCCAAGACACAAATTCAAGATTAACCTTGATCAGGAGAGCACCTAATGCCTACTATCTATCACCCCGCCAACATCAAGGAAAGGTACTATTATAGCGGTGATGGTGTCATGGTGTGGACACCAGTCCATGTGTCCGACACAGGCTCCCTGACTGTTCAAAGGTATAGAGGGGAGATGTTTGGGCCTTATGTACAGTACGACTTTTCAGGAGTGAGTTGCTTCTCAGTTCTATTTTATGGATCACAATTCGCGTTCATATGGGGCCCAAAAGTTGGATGAATATCGTCAAAGTGTGGATATGCTGCCGAATGATTTACCAGTAAGATCTCAAGACCTTGAATCCCATTGAACACGTCTGGGTCGCACGTGGGAAGGTGATTGCAATTTGCCTCATGAACAGTATGATGACTCGCCGTGTAACCTGTGATCTGTTAAGAGGTGACTATACTCAGTGTTGCCAGATCTGAAGACTAAAAAGTAGCGTTGCTGTACACCAAAAGTAGCGGATTTGAAGCATTTGTAGCCCAAATAAAAATAAATCATTTTCCTACTATGAACTTTTCCTGATCAAATTTTACTTTTATTTGTTCTAGGCTAGGTTAATTTTATATGGTTAGGTCTGGTTAGTTGGGTTAGCTTCTTGGGCAACTGGTGATAAAGGTACAGGAAGTGAAGTAATTCGGATCAGTGATCTAGAACAATGGGGAGATAGAGCCGAAAGTTACCCATAGAATCAATGGGGGAGGGTTGAAGTGGAGACAGATAAGTGGAGTTCTGTGTGGCAGTGGTTAGGCCAGCTCTGTTATATGGATCAAAGTGTTGGGCAGTGAGAAAGAGCCAAGTAAACAGAATACAAGTAGCCAAAATGAGAATGCTGTGGTATATGAGTAGGGTGTCGAGAGCTGATATAATTAGGAATGGGTATATTAGAGGTAGCCGGGGTGGGGGACATCACGGAAAAGATGAGGAGAGTAAGTTGAGGTGGTATGGTCCCGTAATGAGAAGAGGGGAGGAGGAGCTCGTTATGTCCATTACAGGAATATTGGTTGTTGGAACCACCCGGGGCAGGGGGAGATCAAAGCAGACATGAGAGCAGCTTGTCCTTAAGGATATGGTAGTGTGTGGGGTGGATGAGGACCTGGTGGTAGATTGGTGGGATTGGCGGGCAAGAACGCACAGACCCGACCCTACCACAGACAAGATAGGGGTATTATGAGGATGGTTGTTTTACACCTTTATACATAACTATAACAAAGTAGCGTATTTTAAAGATTTATAGCTCTCAGATAATTAAAGGTAGCCCAAAAAGTAGCGTGTCGCCCAATTTGAATTTTTTGTAGCAAGGACACTTAAAAAGTAGCCCAATCCGCTACTTGTAGCCCAATCTGGCAACACTGACTATACTCCCTATTAGCGTTGTTTTCGGAACCATCTTCCTATGTCAGGTTTGATCATTCCTACTCTTATTTAAATTACTCGTGATTTCGTAATGGTAATTTCCTTGTTGTAGGGTATAAATTGGTGTTTTATATTACTCTGGCTCCATTCCAAATTTTACGAAATTCTATCCTGTAGTTTTTGGAGACCCGCCGCGGTAGCGTAGTGGTTAGCACGCTCGGCAACTTCGCCGGTAGTTCTAGGTTCGAGACGATACTGAATCGAGGTGGGTTGACTTCTTTCGGGCGAGAGAGATGCCGTGAGTGTGCCTTCTTTCGGATGAGAAGTAAAACGAGGTCACGTGTTGGTGTACGATGGCACTTGCACGTGAATTTGTTTGTTTGTTGGCGTTTTCGGGCCCTTCAACTACAAGGTCATTAGAGCCCCGTCCACTGTGTAGTTCTGATGCAGGGACTGCACAGACACTACGCTAATGCGACAATTTTTGGATACTAGCGGTACCCAGTTTTCCCAAGCGGGCACCCATGTCAGTACTAACTGGGGTTGCGTTGCTTAACTTCAATGATCAGACGAGAACTGGTGTGTCCAAAGCAACTCGCCGCTCCTTGCACGTGAAAGAGCCCTTTCTACTACTGTGTTCAACGTGTGGATGAGGCTAAAATTTCCAGGTGTAGGAGCTCGCCCCCTGGCGTCGGTAGCATTCCCCAACGAAATCTAGACCGACGATAAAGAAAAAAAGCGGTGGCCGGCAACCGGCTGTAGAAAATCTATGACCAATATATCGCCCTTGTGTCTATTGAGAGGGACAAGATGGGTACCCGACCCTGCCATAGGCGGTTGTTTTATTGCCGTCCTGTAGTTTTTGGGAAATTTCAATATATGTGCTTATTCTCTTATTTGGAACATGAGTGTATTTTAGTCTCTTCATCGTTATTCAAAATGATTCTCTTATTTCATCAAGGAGATACCCAGACCTCCCCCTTTATCCTTCTATTTGCATTCCTATGTCAATTATGGAATGTACAAACCAGTTTCTCTTATAATTCAAATGTTGAAAACAAACACATTACTCAATAAGTAGTTGGTCCAAAAATAACATCGTTAACTTTAATTGGGAAAATTATTGGATAACTAATGGCGTGTTTGTCGCTAGTCCATCGCATTAAAATATTTGTTTACCAATTGCTAAGGGGTTATTGTTTGCTTGAAAAGACGAAAATCCTTTTGTGTCCCTAAAAATCTGTCATTC
>JAAFCE010008833.1:10752900-10798812 GCA_013389805.1 Trigoniulus corallinus
TACACGGTATGACTTTTCGACAGGATTCCTTACCATCATCTTCAGGTGTTTGAATATTGGACTGAAAAGTTTAAGAAACAGATCGTCCTTTTATATACAGCATTGTGTGTAGAAATGGGATAAAGTGCTTAGTTTTGTGAAAGGATACCCCCACCCTCCAATCGCCCAAAAAGAAGTTGCAAGCTGCAGCATCAACATTTTTGATGATAACGCCATGTTTCACTTTAGAAACAATTTAAAACTTAAAAGAAAAAGCAATTCACCTGGATAACTGAGAGTGGCAGAAGCCCAGTGGCCCTGAAGCAGAGTCAGGTGTTTTCAAGAGACAAAAAAGCCGAGAACAAACCCCATCCAAGTAATAA
The DNA here is from genome assembly GCA_013389805.1 of Trigoniulus corallinus. Taxonomy (NCBI): domain Eukaryota; kingdom Metazoa; phylum Arthropoda; class Diplopoda; order Spirobolida; family Trigoniulidae; genus Trigoniulus; species Trigoniulus corallinus. The sequence goes on from JAAFCE010008833.1 coordinate 10,753,263, forward strand.
CGTTTCGCTCTCACCTTCACCACCTTTCCCTTACACTTTCAAATCTCCTCCATACAGGTATGCTCAAACGAAATTAATATTTCATTCATATTTTATATGCTTAGTATTGTGTTCATCTTATTTGCAATAGATTTAGGACCCTAATGGGTCACATGATTTGTGTTAAGTTCTGCACAACGTACTTCTGTAAAAATTTGAAAAACGCAGTCATCTGGTGGTCCAGGAACAGTGATCCAATTTAGGCTATATTAATTCCAATTGGGAAAATGGTTTTGGTTTATGAACGTCAGGAACAAATTAAGTTCATAATCCAAGGTTTGACTGTGCTTATAGTTTGGCCAGTGCCGTCTTAACAGAATTATGGGCCCCTGGGCAAAGCAGTATGCTGGAGCCCCTACTACAACCACTCACTAGAATAATACGTTATATGGTCACTTAGTTTGTTAGCTCAATGGGTAGGGGAGTCGGCCAAGTAGCCATAATGGGCCGGACCCTGTGGAGGCTGCTCGCGGGTGAGGGGGAGGTAGGAGTGGGGAAATTAGCAGTACCCGGTGTTGCCAGCCAACTACCCATGTCGGTACTAGGGTTGCGTTGCTTAACTTCAGTGATCTGACGAGAACTGGTGTGTCCAACGCAATTCAGCCGATCAAGGATTTGATTGGCATGGAGCCCCTACGACAACCACTAACAGGAATAATATGTAAATGGTCAATTGACATTCGCAGATTAGCATGGGGCCCCTGGGTATGTGCTCAGCGGGCCATGCGTTAAGACGGCACTGAGTTTGGCAGGAGGGGTTCTTTTTACAGGTGTGTGCTTCGTTGTGATAAGCTGCTGACCTATGGGTGCCTGTTTTTAATTCGTTATGGTTTGGGCCATACCTTTGGTAGAAAGGCCTTATTCCACGTTTCACTTATTTCAATTGTTTTTGAACCTGCATTTTTATCCCCTTGACGCTCTATTTCGAGTGACTAATTTTTCATCTAACCGAATTATGTTCTTTTTTATTATTCTGCTTTGGTCAGAATGCGGCTGACGTCTGGGGGGATAGGGTCAGAAAGTAGGATGTTTGTCAATATTGTAAACGTGATTAAATAAGCGTCAAACTCATTGAATTGGATCTAAATTGGAGTGCATTGAGTGAAATTGAAAATAAATCCCTAGTGTGAATATGACTTGTTATTTAGTGAATTTTTTTTGCTCTGGCCCACTAGAGATCTTATGTGGTTCGCATAATGAAACTGTGCCCACACTTTTCAAAGCGGTTTTTGTCAATATTTTCTTGACAACTGGAGTGCATTACTCAATTGAAAATACAACATTTTTGTGAATTCCCGTGAAACTGTTTGAAATTCTACGGAACTAATTTCTTGTAATTCACAGTGTAGTTCGCTATTTTGAAATTAGGTTCTGGTATTTATTTGGATGATACCGTGCATTGTCATTCAAGAGAGGGGGAGAGTGGGAAATGAAGTTTCTTCCGAATTCTTCTAACGCATTACTAAATTTTTTTATGCATGCTTACATTTTTACATCGTTATATCGATTCTTTTGACACGGGTGTTGGTTGAGTTAGAAGGCCTCTACCCTCTAGCACATTCGCACTGACGGAAATTGGATTTGAAGTCATCATCGCTTAAGCGTTTCTCATATAAACCGACAGAAATAAGTCTTTTATGAGTGCTTCGTTTTGGAGTTCTTAAGTTACGATTCCTAGTCAGCAGGGAGCGGATTATTGCGTTTGACGCACCAGTTCTCATCTGATCACTAAAGTTAAGCAACGCAACCCCCGCTAGTGCTGAGATGGGTGGCCGCTTGGGAAAACTGGGTACTGCTACTACCCAAAAATCGTCGTATTAGTGTAGTGTCTGTGCAGTAGAAGTACGCAGCGGATGGGGGTCTAAAGACCATTGTAGTTTAAAGGCCCTAAAACGCCATATCAGTCACAAATGCGACTGCGGGCTGCTGTACCCTCTCGTTGCGCCTCTGAGTAGCATATGGATTGTGCTGACCGCGACTCTAGGCTTCAAGGGCCATATGCGCCCCGCGGGCCGCCTTGTTGACACCCCTGGATTAGAGCACGGATATATTAGGTCTAGTTTAAGCCGACTCATGGTCATTATAATGGATATTCTGTAAACATCACGTTTAGAAATGAAGTCTTCAACTAGTGCCTAACTTTCAGATTACCTGATGAGGACTGTTCGTGAAATATAGATGCTTCCGATTTTAACTTTTTCACTGGAATTTTCGCGCATTGTAAGGTGGCAGTTAACCAGTGCAATGAATGAAGAATATAAGTTGCTAAAATGCGAATGCCATGGTTCACGAAAGTGATATTGAGAGCAGTTAGAATGAGCAACAAATATGTTATACAGTACCGCATTTACACATTCGCGAATACGACGCGGCGAATGGCGAGGCGACTATGTTCGACGAATGTGTGAACACCACATTCGTCATTCACCTCGTGGTTCGCCTTTCCATTCGTGGCGTTCGCGTTGAAAGCGGTCTTTTGATACGAGTCAAAGGGCGCGAGTGACCCGAGGCGATAGGAGAATGACCATCTGGCGAGACATTCGCGAATGTGTGAAGTCATTCGCATCGAAAGCATGAATGCGAACGTTTCGACGAAAGTCTCGTCTCGCCATTCGCCTCGTCTTATTGGCGAATGTGTAAATGCGGTATTAGGGGCAGCTTGGGGTGGAGCATCGCAGAAAGGAAGAGGGAGATTAGATTGAGGTTGAAACGGCATGAGAAGAAAAGGGGAAAGGAGCTCATTAGGTCCATTATGGGGATGCAGGGGTACCTTGGGTCGGAGGTACCTGGTGCAGGGGACGCAAGCAGACGCGGGGGCAGGTTTAACGAAGCGACATGGAAGTGTGCTGTGTGGACGGGGACCTAGTAGGGGACCCGAGACCCCGTAGACCCCACACTGCCCCAGGCGGAATAACGATGTAATGATGACGATGAATGTGCGGTAAATGATATGTGCCACAGGTTGCACCATTTTGCACTGCCCATGATTAGAAGCACATAACTGCCCCATCAAATTTGATAATTGCTATTTAGTGTCTTAATTTCCTGAATACCTTTCGTATTGATGTGTTTTTGGAAATTTCACACGTTATATTGTGAATCCTTTCAGAGGCGAATAGGTAGCGTGCTGGACTACTGTATCAGTGGTCCATTTTCGACCCTGGTCCTTCAAGAGAGAAAGAGGGAGTGAGTCTTCAGTGCGCCTTCTGTCGTATGAGAAGTAAAGTCGTGGTTCCGAGTGGCTACCCGATGTTATCAGTACGTAAAACAACCTCTACTACACGAAATAAAATATACTGTACGTGTAGTTCGGAAAAATTTCCAGGTGTCTCGATAACTACATTTTGAGGACATTGATATATAGAGCTAAAATTAGATCATACCTTGTCATAACCACATTTAAGTGGCTTTATTGGGTTCCTGTTGGCTGTAATAATTAATGCCCACTGGAAAAATCAAAGTATAATTATTATATTACTACTGTAGATCAAAAGCTACTGTACTAGACATTGTAGGAATGGAAGAACCGAGGTCAAAGGTAATTGAGAGAATAGCCGGCCATACACATGCATTCTTTTTAACACTTTTGGCACACCAAATGCCAAAAACGACAACTAACACGTGTGTTAAGGGAGAAGTGCATGCCACATTTTTAGAGTGACAGTTGGAACCACGTGTGTAGATTGGTGAGTGTTTGGAGTGTGTGTTTGTAAGGAACAAGAGTTTTGGAGTGTTATATTTTTGCAGAGAAGATGAGTGACAGCAGATCACAGACAAAAGAAATCATGGTGGAATTTGTAGAACTCCATCAGCAAAGCCTTTGCTTATGGAAGGTTAAGAGCAAGGACCATACAAACCAAAATTTAAAAATTAATGCATACAATGGTTTGGTGGAACTTTGTAAAAAAGCAAACCCCAAAGCAGATAAAACTTTTTTGACAAAGTGTGTGTGTGTGTGTGTATGCCTGAAGTGTGTGTGTATGGCCGGCTAATGAGTAGTTTACTACTCTTTAGCTACACTGTAGGCAGCAGTTCTTATGTTGCGTGAACCCCCCCACAAAGCCAGCAAATAACAGGAGCTTCATAAAGCTGATCAATAAATTCCTGTATCTGATTCAAACGGAAGCTGCAAACACAGCCTTTTTCAGGTGCAAATCCGTATGAACTGGGTTAGAGCAGAGCCAAGAACACGTTCGTAGAAATATCCAAAAACTCCACTCTCTCTATTCTATTAAACAACCTTTCCAAATTTGTTGGTTTGTCGATATATTTTATGTAACAGTGAAAGAGGTCTCTAGAAGTTTTGACACCGTTTGTAATGCAGTGTTACCAACATTGGGCATCATAGACTAACGCCCTTGAAGGTGCCAATGAGAGTGGAGGAGGACTGGAACGGCAGTAACGACACCTCATGTGTATTTCCTTTCCTCATCGCTTTTCTCATAGATTGAGTTTTCAGACATGATAATTCAAATTGAAGGAGACTCGTATTACTGGTCTTTTATTCCAAGGGTCATTCGGCAATGGAATTCTCTCGGTGAGGATAATGTGAGGAAGTTTCTGCAAGAAGGTGCCATTATAGCAGGTATGCAATACATGGCAGAATAGATGCTATGCTTCAGGTTCCTTAGGGGTGCAGTGGATCAGAAATTCGGAATGAGAGTCATTCTCTCCACTGCCAATTTGGCCTATCAGGGCTTCTTGCAGTGTATTCAATTAGAATTAGAATGTGGGATTTGAACTCAATCCACCTACACATCGGGCAGGTTCCGAGACAAATCCTCTATTCATCAGGAACATATATTAATAGTGGCATACTTGTGTGCACTTGTGGTTATCTTAACCTTTTAGCCAACAACGTTCCGCATCTGGAACACATTTTCAAACTTAACGGGAACGGTTGTATGGCGTTCGACACACCAGTTCTCGTCTGATGATGTTCTCGTCAGTTACTTCGGTAATTACCGAAGTTAAGCAACGCAACCCCAGCTAATGCTGACGTGGGAGATCGCTTGGGAACAGCGTAATGTCGGTGCAGAATCTGAATTAGAACCACGCAGTGGAAGGGGCTCTAATGACCAATGTAGTTGAAGGCTCCTAAAACACCAACGAAACGAGAAACAAACAAATCAAACTAAAAAAAGCAACTCCTAACCCTTTTCCGGCCTATGGCAGGGTCGGGTACCCATTTGTCCCTCTGAATGGACACAGGGCGATATATTGGTCATAGTTTTTTTCTGCAACCGGTTGCCGGCCAAAGCTGCACCCCTACGCTTATTTATCGTCGATCTAGTGTTCGTTGGGAAATGCTACCGACGCAAGGGGGGCGAGCTCCTTCGCCTGGAAATTTTTGCTTCATCTACCCGTTGCGTAGTAGAGAGGGTTCTTTTACGTGCAAGTGCCATCGTACACCCACACGGGACCTCGGTTTTACTTCTCATCCGAAAGAAGGCACACTCGCGGCCTCTCTCTAAACAAACAAATCAAACATTAACATATAATTGTGTTTTTGAACTGCTTGGATGCCACATGAAAGGGAGAGTTGGTCTTTTCATATTGCTTCAAGAAATAGCGCAAATGTCCTCTGGTATCAGTGGAAGGACTTGATTTTGTCTGTTTATCGTGTGATGTCATTTCCGGCTAAATATTAAGATTGTTTTCTTTATGTTTCCAACACACAAACATCACTTTCTGCATGTGTACGTTTTTAACCTGTTTTTCAATATTATACGATTATCTTTTCAAAAGTTATTTGTCGTTTATTGGAATGTTATGTAAGTGGAACGTTGGCATCTAGAAATGCATTTTTCTCATTATCTAGAAAGCTTAGTATTATGGCTACCAGTTATTTATTAGTTTCTGAAACTGAGGATCCCGAAGCAGAGCGTGAAATTCTTAATTTGCGGTTGATATCCTAGTAACAAGTGGCAGAAAACATCAAAATTGTAATATATTTGTAGAGCCTACGAAAGCAGATGCACTGCAGGAGGAAGCCACTACGGGACGCTACCTCGAATGCTCAACAATTAATCAAAATATGGGGAATTTGAGATTTGCAGGCGGGCGCTGAAAGCTAGAACTGTTTCTGTTTATTTTTAGCCATTTCAAATGTCCAAGTGGTTCAAATTCATAACATGCACAAAATATTTAGTTGTTTGCTCATTCTTACATGGGACATAGCGGAAATTAGTCCTCCAATAAGTCCGCAAGTAAACCCTCTGCTATGTGCCTGCAACTAAGGATTTGAACTTGGACCCAAAAAGATGCCCAAACCATGGCAATGCCAGATGAGAGTATTGCGAATGCCGTCAAGTAGTCTGCGAGCGACGTTTTCCTGTTTCTAGTTTCGTTCTACCCAGGGGATCTGGTGGTGATTGGCAAATCTGACTAATATATTTCTACATCTACTAATCCTTTAAACGCCTATGACAGGGTTGAGTTTTCGGCCCGTTGAGGCAATGGCGATGTGGAACGGCATGGCATTTTGACAGAGCGACTGATCGCTGAAGTTATGCCACGCAACCTTAGATGGTACTGGCGTAGGTGACCGCTTGGGAACACTGATACTTCTCATACCCAAATCGTCGTAACAACGTAGTGTTTGTTCAGACTCTGCATTAGAACTACGCAGTGGACGGGGCTCTAATGACCATTCTACTTGAAGTGTCCTTAAACACCAAAATAGCAAAACAAAAAAGGCGTTTTGGCGACACCAACTGCCAACCTCGGCTCCACAAATGGTATTCTTAACTCTGGAACTGCTGTAGTTAACAGGATGGAATTTTGATTGATTTGTTGGTGTTTCCGGGCCCTTAAGCTACAATGGTCATTAGGGCCCCATCCACTGCATAGTTCCAATGCAGAATCTACACAGACACTACACTGTTAGGACGATTTTTTGGGGTATTAGCAGTACCCAGTGTTCTCAAGTAGTCACCCATCTTAGTAGGCCTACTATCTGGAGTTGCGTTGCTGAACTTCAGTAATCAGACGAGAACCGGTGTGTCCAACGCAATACAGTATATACAGTATATATGTAAAACATAAAGCGCTATCCTACGTGGTAGTGACGTTTAGGAGCTTAAAATGTACAAGAACCGTTTATCAGACATACAGATACGGTGGCCTAGCCTATATTAGAAGAGTTGTGCGTGATTTGTAGCATCGGCCTTTTCATTGAAGCGGATTCATTGCCCATTGTTTGAAAAGGACAACATCCTTGACGGTCAATAAGAGAAGGACACCAACAGCAGTGGCAGTACTGCTGTATATTGTCTCCACAGGTGGAAATTTGGTCAAGACGTCATGAAGACAAAGCTCTGGTTTGCATTTAGTGGAAACGTCAGTTTTTGTTTCGAACTTTCGATGCCGGGCTACCAAATAAAACACCTATCATTGTCCACTGGACACTAGCCCGGAACATTGCTTCAGGTTAGGCCTTTTGTTGTGTCCTTAGGGCCTCAATGGGTATTAGTGAGTCAATGCAGTCGTCTTTTCATTGTGTACGTGACGTGACATTGACACGCAGACGGTCGCAGTTGCATGGTTTGCTGTCATGGGTCCTGTTGCAGCTAGACTTCGACAGTCTTAAAATACAAGTTTCCCGGGGTCGAAGTTCATTGCTAGATGTCTTTTTTCTTAATGAAAACCATATATGGTGTCACGCAAATCTGTAGAAGTTGACAACCACATGACCGTGCAGTCTAAAGGCTCCGCCACACAGAACGCGATCTGTCGCAGCGGGCAGAAATTGCGCGACTGTCGCGATGATTTGCGATATGAAAACACCACATAGGGCGCGAAATCTTCATCAGCGATCCTTTTAAAAGTCCCCATTTCAATTTTCTCATCTCATTTTTTGTCAAACTGACAATTGGATCGCGCGATAAAATTGTAATTTTATGCGTTCGGATCGCTGCCCGCTGTGATCCAAAATAGATTGCTGCGACAGCTTGCCTTCTGTGTGACTGTCCTAATAGAATTTATTGCATTGTAAATAGATCGCTCTCCCGCCGCGGTCAGAGATCGCTGCCCGCCGCGACAGATCGCGTTCTGTGTGGCCGAGCGTTTAGAGTTCACTGCGACCAATTGCGCAATTGTGACGGCTGTGCCACAGTGCGGTTAAGCTGCAAGCAGAGCGTTGCCACTCATTTATGCCTAGTTCCGTATCACCACACTGTGACGTTTTGTGCTAGTGCTTTATGAAGGAGCGCCAACGCAATTCCTTAAGTGTAGCGCTTTATTTGGAGTCACGTCACGCCGCCGTCATGTCTCAGTTTATCCTCCGCCATTTTTCAAGCAGCAAGCTCAACCGCCAGCCAATCAGACCGCAGCGTGACATGAGAGACGCTATTTGAGTTGACCGTCACCATCTGTCAACTCAAATATCATAACGCATAGCTGCTGTGCGGCGCCCCAAGTAGCAGTGTAACGTCATCATTTTTTGTGCTGTGTCGTCTTGATTCAACGCTAATAGCGTTAGCGCGTGGGTATACGGAACCAGGCATTACTCAAATACAATTGTAAGGCTAGGCGCAAAATGAGGCTGCAGGGTGACGCAGCGTAACGCAGCCCTGCGAAATTCTGCTAGCAGGCAATCACCACACATTGAGTCGCAGTTTTTTAACATACTGGTTTGCAATTTGCGTCAACTAAAATGGTTTTCAACGTAACAGTGATTGCCTGCTAGCAGAATTTCGCAGGGCTGCGTCACCCTGCGGCCTCATTTTGCGCCTTGCCTTATCCGCTCACCCGCCGACCGTGGCGGCAAGCCACCCGTGCGTTGTTGCCCTAACTGCGTGTGTGTGGCAAAATCTCAATCAGTTTCAACTGAAGACACTTCTCAACAGTTGTAAATGCACAGTTAGAACCGAAGATGAAACTGACTGTGTATGGAGACCTTTAGGTTGACAGCCAGTTGCATAATGCCATCTAAGAGATTGCCCAATGGGACAAAAATAGACGCCCGAGCCTGCCATTAACGAGCAAAGCGTTAGTAATGATGATGATGATATTATTATAGTGACCTATGATAGCTCGCATACTGTTCAAAACTGAAGAAAGAAATGCGTCTTCCCTATATTATTTTACAAAAATATAATCTTATCACGATCTTACAGAGCAAACCTTAATGCTGTCATCTTCGTTAAGAAAATGGGACTTTCTTTTAATGGAAATACTTTTATGGAACTCGTTGAATGTCATTATTTCGGTCGAATATAGCTCGAAGAACTAATTAACTATTGATATGATTAAAGTTTGAAGTCTGAATTTCATTGCCATGGGAATTGGGGCATAATGTCGCGGCTAAGAAGCAAGGTTGAAATTTAATATAGAGCTTCATTGATTTCCTTAATTTTAAGGGAACATCTTCACTTGCTCTTTCGAAAAGAACATGGTTATACTGTATAATGTGTCAGGAATGCAAAGCCATTACTCGTGTGTATAGGATTTTGTCAGGCCTCCAGGTGCAGATCAAAGAGCTTGCAAAAATTGTTTTAAGGAAAAAAATCTTTATGCATGATAAAATATCCTGGATGGTTTTAGATTCAAAGCATATTTTACCGAATTGAAGGAATGTAAAATGAAATTCAGAAAAAAAAAACGAGATGCATTTCACATGGTGATATGACGCTAAGCTCAGTTGCCTCTTCAGTTCTGTTCCCCGTCTCAAAAGACCTTACCTCGTGGATGGCAAGGCCACCTAATGCACTATCCGCTGTTCCTAGGGTCTACGACAATAGGATTAACAAAATGGTTTACAGGAATTGTGTAAGGTTTGGGCCCCTGCGGAATAATGACTTCCACGAATTGCGCATTTGCATTCAGAAAGGTGAAAGACAGTTCAGGCACCTAAGGCAGATCATACAAATGTCTCCTTATGAAGTACTGTTGGAACAATTCTGTCTACTAAATAAATAACTGGAGGACATGTACCGTAAAAATTACGGTTTTTTTTCCATACCTTTTTTTTCAATTTGGCCCTCGGAGGTGACTGCCTATCTGTGCTGCATATCAATACGGATCTGTGTGTATTGGTTTCACGGATCTGTTAGGTTCTGAATGTGTTAGTTGGGTTTGGGTTTATTGGTGTCTTACGGGCCCTTCAACTACATTGGCCATTAGAACCCCGGTCACTGCGTAGTTTTCAATGCAGAGTCCGCTCGGACCCTTCGCTGTTAAGACGATTTGGGTATTAGCAGTACTCAGTGTTCCTAAGCGGTCGCCCATGCAAGGTACTAGCTGGGGTTGCGTTGCTTAACTTCAGTGATCAGACGAGAATTGGGTGTGCCGAACGCAATACAGCCGCTTTACATGTGTTGGTTGGGACAAGCACCAATTTGAACTCCTTAAACCTGGTTGCTGGTTGGTTCCTTAACCAGGCTGCTGGCATTTTTTTGGAGAGGGAAGACCCAAGTGTGTCTTCCTTCTCAAGCAGTGGTCTTCACACCTTGTTATAAATGTTGTTGTGGAATTCCAACAAAGTATGGTTGGCTGGACATTAGCTTCGCATGCAGGTGAGCCCGATTTCAAATCCTCATTTATATCGTGTCATTTGTGATGCCACTCGGGCTCATTACTAACCTAATCTCTGTTGTGCCCAAAATCAACAATTTGCACGTAAAATACTACCAGCCGGGATTGTCAACTGCACAAGTGAGTACCTCAGTTTGTGTCTTCGCAGCGCAACTTTCGTTTAATTTAAAACAATCAACTTTCCCTTGTGCTTTAGGCCTCTGATATTCTTCACTCGCCCAAATTCAGTTGTGGACCATCGCATAGGCGTAACAATCGTGTTTCTAGAGCCTCCTCCAGTTAGCAATTGCATATAAGGGACTTCAAAAGGCTGAAAAGAGAAACTTATTTGTAAGGAGCAACTTATTGATGAGTGTTTTTATTAAGTAATAAACTGATTTGGAGGGCTCCCTCCAAATTATTGGTTCGCTGCTGTTTGGTGCCTTATTTTGGCACTTCAGTGGAGCACATTAAGCAGTAGAGGCCAACTTTAAATGGCATTGAGCTAAGAAGGAATCTGCAGGAAAATGGAGCCAATATTTTATATTTAGTGACTGGTAGCGTCTCACATGTCCGTTAGGAATTTCTTAACAGGAATGAAATAGTCTAGCGTCAGTAGTTTTCGTTTCGATACTGGACAGAGGTGGGATTCCACCTCCCTCCGTCGGTGGAATTCCACACCGGCTAGTAGACGGACGATATATAAGCATAGGGCCTGCAGCTTTGGTCGGCAACCGGCTGTGGAAAGACATTGTCCAATATATCGTCCTTGTGTCCATTCAGAGGGAAAGATGGGTACCCGACCCTGCCAGGTTGCTAATTGAAACCGTCTATGGTTTACTAACTGTGATGGGGGGGTGGCCTTTCTCAATTTACCTCTTGTCATTTCAGTATTATATTAAGAAAGTGGAAGGGAGAAGAAAGCTCATCTTTGTCACACCTGGTTGGTGGATTTGGTCATCCGCTAGAGGGGGCGGTGTTGTGACTTGGAGTTTCAATGTGACGCCAAGGCAAAGAATAAATTGCCGCAGACAGATTGATTTTGGCGAAGTTAATGTTTCCCTGGACTATTAAATATGTTGTATTTGTCAAGTTGGAAGGGTGACAAGAAAAATGAGAAAACGAAAGAGTGGGCGTGGGTCCACTCGATGTACAACGTCCATGTCTTTATTCCCTTGGATGCTTTCGCTGAATGCGAAACAGACGTTGTCACCAATATCTTGACGGTGATAAACATGGGACCTTGCCAATGTTCGGTGTCTTCTACAATGATCTTTAGACATTTAATGATTCTAGATAGAAACATATTCATTGATCTTGATCTCTCTCGGATTGTAGCATTTCACTCTACGAAATTAGTATTTTTATTAAAATGTTTCAAGGTTAGACGTTTTTCGGTCGATACCTATACATTATTTTGTGATTTCAATATTGAAAGTTTTTTTTCCTATTCAAAGATAAAGCGCGTTTTAATGATAAAATCCTTTCATTTCAGATTGCATCTACCACTGGTGGTTCAGTGGTTAGCATATTTTATGTCGATGACATTGGCGGATGCAGGGGCGGGTCAGTGGGCAGCACTTCAAAATGTGTGCCCCAAATATTTTTAAATACAGTTGGCTGTCGATATAAAGAATCTCAATATAACGAATCACTCGACATAATGAACAGGATAGCTTTTTTGAAGGCCGGTCACAATGACACGACAAAAATAAGTCCGCTGGTCAGGTGCAAGAACTATTTAATTTCTTGAATAAAAATAGATTATTATTACTAATGAATAAAGCATACCGTGTTTCCCCGATAATAAGTCACTGTCTTATTTCAATTTTGGTTCCGAATTGAGGACTAGGGCTAATTTTCGGGGAATGTCTTATTCTTTTCTGTAATATTATCTTTTAAAATCATAGGGTCGGCTTATTATTACGGTCAGCTTTTTTGGGCGAGAGAAACCCTGAGTGCACCTTCTTTCAGATGAGCAGTAAACCGAGGTTCTGCGTCGCATATGATGACATCCGCATGTGAAAGAACCCTCTCTATTATGGAACGGATAGAGGAAGCAAAAATTTCCAGGTGTAGGACCTCACCCCCTGGGTCCCAACGAACAGTAGAGAGACGATAGAAAGGATAGGGGTTGCAGCTTTGGTTAGCAACTGGGTGAGGGAAAACACTGTGCAATATATCGCCCTTGTGTCCACTCGGAGAGACAAGATGGGTACCCTCGCCTGCTACTTGTAACCTAGCCCTATGCTTTTTAGCGAGTAGTAAGAACAGTAATATTCATGCCGATTGCTTCAGCAAGTCCCTCCTAGGCAGAAGTGAACGAATGACTATTCCCAGTGGCGGCGCATTTCTTTAATCTCGCAGCACATGGTTGAGAATCACTGCTCTATTCTCACCACTCCCTTTAATGAAATCACCCTATCAGATGCAGGAAACAAAAACGGATGTGCTCTTTGTGCTCTTTTGCCCCACGTTCTTTCGTTGGCCGGTTGGGCCAACCTTGACTCAGACTATACAATGTGTTGGGTGATTGGGAGGAGGAGCCAGCGGTTTGATGGTTTCATCCAACCAACTTGCCCGACTGTCGGAATGGTCGCACAACACACCTACAGACTACACAATTTTTTGGGTTGATTGGGAGGTTGGCCCAACATGTTGGATAGTGTGTGGCAGCTTTTAGGGCTCTCATAGGGCTTATTTTCGGGGAAGGGCTTATATTAAGCACATCTGGAAAAATCTTGGTAGGTCTTACTTTTTGGCTAGGTCTTATTTTCGGGGAAACACGGTATTAAAGTAGCAAATAGAGGCCATCATAATCATAATACCCTTATCCCGCCTGTGGCAGAGTCGGGTCTGGCGTACGGACAACCTGCTCTCACGTCTGTTGTTTATGAGATGATAAACTACTGTAAATATGATTCACGTTCAGATCACTTAAAATTGCACGGTGGGTCACAGGCTCGGCACCACTGGCATATACCTTTACAATGACCTCTACTTCGGTCCCTGCCCTGCAAACAAGATGCATATCGATTCTGTGAATGATCTCGTGTAGCTACGAATATCCCGTTTGTACGAATCTCGTTTCCCTAGGCACAGAAAAATCTTAATTCTGGTTTCCTTCTGCCTGGCCGCAACGTCACCACACTAAAGTTGCAATTCTGTAATTAGAAAAATAATGTTTATTCATAAAAAATACTTGATTTCTGCAATAATTTTACCCTAAAACACCAACGAAACAAACAAACAAGCTGACCCTGGCATAGGCGGGAAAAGGAGTAAGAGTTTCTCTGGATGTGTTTATTGCTTATTGGCAGCGTCGAAAACTGATATGTCAGATCAGGATTTTTTACCCAAACTGTTTTCGGCGAATAGTGGAAATTTATAATTTATAATCGCGATACGAGATTACTTTGCCATACTTATTTGCATATAATATTCATCTGCCCGTTTTACGACTATCACAAGCTCCGTCTTCGAGAGTAACATCGTCCCCAAAGGGATCGCAATGACGCTGCTTGAAAACCAATGTTTTCAAGCGATAAAATGCTTATGAAGGCTCTGAAAGTTTAGTAGATTTAACACGACATCTATGACTCGAATTCTCATTAGCATACTGATTTTAGTTCATTTTTCAGTTGTTTTCTTTTCGAAAGCCTCGCATCTATCTTACTTGAACTGTTGACTAGAGGTTGATGCGCCATGTTTTTTTTTCCTTGGTACAGTGTCTCACATGATGTGACAGGAATGACTAGCTTATAAATGTATACTTCTATTATTTATAGTTGTAAATTATGATACAAGAAGTCTCAGGAGGCGCCATCAACAAGTTGAACCTTCAAATCTGCAAAAGCAGGCTATTAATTTCTACAAACCAATATATGAAACAAAAATTACGGCCTAATGTACCTTGACGCAATATATCAGCCATCTCAAATACGCGGCCCGCGATGGTGCCTGGTGCGGCCCACAGAGAATTTTGAGAATTATGGGCACATTTGAAAAAGTGACGGTAAACGTATAGGTAAACGCATTATACATTAAATACATGTATGTACTAAATTCTATATAAAACGTTACTGTATGTCTGTGATTCTCAACCACTCTGCCGTGGCACTTTCGATTACCACGAGATTCTGGAAATGTGCCGCCAGAAGTACAGTAGTTCAATCAGTTCTACCTTCCTAGGAGGGACTGACTGAACCAATGGGCATGAATATCACAGTTCTGACTACTGGCTAACAAAGCTATTTACTAGTTTAGTCTACTAGTCACCCGCTTGATGTGGGCATGGGGTTAGGTCCTACCCATCTTGTCCTTCTGAATGGACATAAGGACAATATACTATTTGTTTTCTATGGACAGTTTTTCCCACAGCCGGTTTGCCAACCAAAGCTGCAAACCCTATGCTTATTTATCGTCGGTCTATGCGTTGCGTGGTAGAGAGGGTTCTTTTAGGGGACCTCGGTTTTATTTCTCATCCGAATGATGGCGCACTCAGGGTCTTCTCTCTCTCGCCCGAAAGAAGCCAGCCCACCATGGTCTAGTATCGAACCTAGAACTACTGACGCAGTTACCGAGCGTGCTACCCACAGCGCCACTGAGGCTGTAAATGTGTTAGTGTGCCGCCGAATTTTTAAAAAGGGTTGAGAGTCACTGCTGTATGTATTTCATACATTTTAAAAATGCACAGAGCGCTTATTACAGGTAGTTTACACACAGGTCATAGTGCATGCGGCCCGCAGAAAGTTTCACTGTGGTCAATATGGCCCTCTAATAAAGTGAATTTGAGACCACTGCAATATATGATCCGCCAATATCTAAAAAGGAAGTGCTTCCATACTGTATATCTAACGTTATATTTAGCTGTTTGTTTTGTGAAATAAATTGGTTAAGACTGCTAGCTCATTATTACCCTCTTTGGCTCGTAGTTTTTGAGCGTAGAAGGGTTACATCTCTTACTATTTGTTTCTCTCTGTACGTGTGTGAATGTGCTTAGTTCTTATTTACCTCATTGGCTGCTTGTTGGGGGAGGGTTAATACCTTTGAAAAGTGCTATTTAGACCCCATTGGAAGAGAATGTAGATGTTTATAGACACAACATAATGGGGTTCTTAATTCTGTTCCACGTTTGGAAAGGGGAGAGGATTGATGGAGAGGTGCTGGTTTGGTCAGATCAGATGTCTAATCCTTGAGGAGCTACTAACAAACTGCAGCGAATGAGCTCTGAACGTGACTTTCATTACTGAGTGGTCACTTCTGACTTTCTTCTTAATTTCGTGTCCGACTGTTCGATTGAAATCCTGCAACGGAAGCCACTCTAAACGAAGATGTTGAATCTCAAAAAGGCGAAACCTAAGATGAGCTATTCGGGATTCCTATTCTTCAATAGTCTAACTTTTAAAATTGCTGGCCTTAACCGCAAGAATAAGACATGCATTCAACATTTTTTTCTTTCTTTCCAAGATATACAACTGTGAATGTGTTGCCTGTAACCAAGGCGAGAATTACAGATTCTTAACAATTAAATTTTGAGGTTTGGTTTGATTTATTTGGTTACTGAGCGTGGTTCTCTCCCTCTTTTCTCCTTCTCTTGTTATCTTGTTTCTCTCCTCTCCCTTCTCTCTTACTTTCTTCCCTCCCCTCTTCCTCTCTTCCCTCCCCTCTTCCTCTCTTCCCTCCCCTCTTCCTCTCCTCTTACTCTCTTCCCTCCCCTCTTCCTCTCCTCTTACTCTCTTCCCTCTTCTCTTACTCTCTATCCCTATCCCTCTCTATCCCTCTAACTCGCTATCCCTCCTTCTCCCTCTATCCCTCCCTCTCTACCCCTCCATCTCCATCTATCTCTCCCTCTCTATCCCTCTCTCGTCCTCTCTATCCCTCTGCGGGAGAGGTTCTCGCCTGATGACTGAAGTTAAGCAATGCAACCCAGTTGCAACTAACATGGGCGGCCACTTGGGAACCCTGGGTGCCGCTAATACCCAAAAATCGTCGCATCACCGTAGTGTCTGTGCAGTCTCTGCATTAGAACTACGCAGTGAACGGGGCTCTAATGACCTTTGTAGTTGAAGAGACCTAAAACACCAACAAAGCAATCAATCAAGCCCTCCGTCTTCCTTCCTTTCTCTGCCTCTCCATTCCTCACTCTCTCTCTACCTCAAAATGCTCCTTCAGCTGGGAATTTAGTCAACCTGCTTATATATTTCGCACCATAGACAAGGTTAGCATTCCGAAGAATTATTCATTTTAGCAATCTGATCTGTCACGGTTATTAGATGTAGCCCGATGAAACGCAATTTTTTGTTGTTACAAACGCGCGATACTCGAGCGAAGTGGGTCGGCTTCTTTCGTGTGAGAAAGAGGTCTGAGTGTGCCTTCCGTTGAATGGGAAATAAACCTTGGCCCAGTGGTGCGCACGACGTTATATGCGGTGGAACGAATAGGTTAGCAAGTTTCTCAGATATGAAGCTCGCCCCCTGCCTCACAGCATCAAGTCGCCTATGTGTCCCAATAGGACAAACATAAGTGCCCGATCTTGCCATAGGCAGGAAAAGGGTTAGTTAGAGTCGTCAGGATTTTATTAGTGGTTTGAAGAAGATAAACCGATTATCAAGGATTCAGTTTTCTGAAACAGAGTTGGATTGTTCTCTCCAGGGTCATTCAGCGTGTATCGTTGTCGTAAGGAACCACCTCCAAAAGGCGCTTACTTGAAAAGAAAATGTCTCATTTGAAAGAAAAAAGTTCTTTCTAATGAATGCAAAATAAATGTAAATTATTCGCGATTAATATTTGAGCGGCTGTATTGAGTTGAGGGCACCAGTTCTCGTCTAATCACTGAAATTAAGCAACACAACCCCAGCCAGTACTAACATGAGTGGCCGCATTAGTGTAGTGTCTGCAGTAGAACTACCCATTGTACGGGGCTCTAATGACCTTGTAGGTGAAGGGCCCTTAAGCACCAACGAAACAAACGATTAATATTGTATGCACATTTTATAATTCTCTCATTTTTATGTGGGTGAAATATCCTAACAGGCTCCTTCCAGGGAGCGGCGAATTGTGTTGGACAGTACACATAAGGTCTCTTCCGATCACTGAAGTTAAGCAACACAACACCAGCTAGTACTGACATAGGTGGCCGCTTTGGAAAACTGGGTATCGCATTTGTGTAGTTTCTGTGCAGTATCTCCATAAGAACTACACTGTGGACGGGGCTCTAATGACCTTGTAGTTGAAGGGCCCTATAACACCAGTAAACAAACAAGCGCTCCTTCCAGGGGTGCGCCATTATTGTGTATTTCAGGCGCCGAACGTCGAATAGCTGCTGCTTGCTTGCAGGTAGTGTTTCTAATAGCCGAATACTGTATGTTAACGGTTTTGACTGTCCCCACCTCTTTCCCTCTTCTTCCTTCATTCCATTTAATGGTCTATAACGGCTGGTATAGTGCTGTTAGAAGAAAAGAGGAAGCTTATTTCGACGGTGGGGAAATCGCGTTGTGACCTGAAGATTAGTAACTGAAAAATTCAGAAGTTAAATGAATGTTTAGCTTTCCACTCTCATAATCGTGAATAATTAAAGTGATTTATTGAAGTAGCTATAGGAAGTGACTTGGAAATCAGATATAAAAGTTATCTGCTGTGAGCTTCTAACTACAAACAGCTTAGTTACCAGGCGTGTTAAAAAGTGCTGTCAAACAACTGCTCATTGCTAGCATTTATCCTTTTCATAACATAAATTGCTCGACATGTGATGTGATGTCAAGATTTGTGTCGTTGTTTGACCCGGCCAATTAACCGTTGAAGGATTACTTTTAATTATTAATGCATATGTGTAATAAATGCATGAATGCCTTCAATGTACTTTGGGACTATGGGCTTCATCTTTTCCAGAGATTATAGCCAGTGTTAGATCGAGTTCTTGTTTTGATGGATTATAAGGCAAAAATATAAAATCTCGAATTGCTAATTTAGTTTGTATTGCAAGAGAAACAACATTTTTTTGGTAAAATAAACGCCATATATTATAGCTAAAATTGTAAAATATAGCTATAATATGGCACCTAGCACAATATGGCTAAACTAGGGCCCTTATTAAATGATGTCAGTCTGCACGAGGATACTGCAGATCGTTTAAAATTTAAATCATGATGGCCGAATCAAATCACACTCTCATATCAGACGACTACTCTTTATTTTTGGTCAGCTAATTCTTTGCGCACATGTGTAGAAGATAAAAGATGAATGGATGATCAGGTACTCTTTTTGTGCTGGATTCTGCACCTCTGGTCATTTAGGCGACAAAAGTTTGTCACGAATGGGGTTGAAATACAAAATGAAATACATAATGAAACGTGACTATATTGTTGAGAACAAAGGGTTTCAAGAAGAAGGTTGCAAAAAGAAAAGAAATGACGTATTGCATTTAGAAGGAAAGGACGTATTGCATTTAGAAGGAAAGGACGTATTGCATTTAGAATAAAAGAAGCAAAAAGATGCAAACCAGGCAGGGGTGGCGAATCTATTTCTGCTGGCGTGCCAAAATTGTAATAAGTTATAATTGTTGATGTGCTAACATGCCAGATAGTTTGTTACAGGAGTATATAGCAGGGTTCCTCTATTTCCGGTTTCTCAGAAGAAATGGAAATTCCACCCATCTATTGGTTGGTCTTTTTACAGATTTTCGGTATCAAAATTGTTCACAAACATCCATATCATATGGTTTATAAGAGAGTAGTCCAATGTAGGTTCGCAATTCCTGAAAATGTTCCAGTGGCGGGGGCGAGTGAGGGGCATTGCCTCTACAACTGTTTCTAAGATTACACCTTTTGATGACTTTCTCAGAGTGCCACCGGAAACGCGCAGTCCTTGGAAACAAGCACTTCTGGATATGTAAATAGACCATGTTCGTATGTAGGCGTCGTAGGTTCCCTACGTTGGTGGTTCATGAGTTAAACCTCACCTCCTCCCAAAAATTTCAGCATACTATAGAACAGCGTTCCGCAACCGGTGGTCCGCGGGCCCCTTGGGGTTCGTGAAGTTTGTCTCGGGGGTCCGTGAGGTTCCTCCCTCAATAGCCTTGGAGAGGATAAAGTGGAGGGCTTCCTTAAAGAAACGCCCACCATGGCTAGTATTGTGGGGGAGGGGCACAAGAATTATAGCTTAAGGTTTTAGGAGTTTTATGGTATCAGATGTAGGAATGAGTTAGTCTCTCCACTGCCATATTGGCCAAAGAAGGCCGCTTGCAGTGTAGTGAATTTGAATTAGAAAGTATGTTTTACTTCTAATATGTTTAAATCCCTATATATTTATATAAAATTTGAGAAATAGGTTAAATTTTGAAAAGACTGGTTTTAATAACAGTTTTATCACGCAAAACTTGAGACACGTTGTCAGAGATCCGCGGTTTTTTGTAGTAATATGCCTGAAGGTGAACTGCAGTTGAAGTGCGAAAGCTGCATTTTGGTCCATGTGGAGGCGTCTTTCACACCAAGGATGCAAGAGACAAGTCATGTGCCTCCTGGATGCAGGAGGCATTAATGTCTTGTTCCTTGGAGAAACATGCTTCACACCAAAGCGGCATATGCAACCTGCATCTTCTGTCCGCTCCTACCTGATGTATATAGAAATCAGAGTAAAAATAATTTTTTATAAATATTCTATATTTATTATGAATTTGATTTGTTCGTTGGCATTTTAGGGCCCTTCAAGCCCAGGGTTAAAGCCCACTGTTTAGTTCTAATGCAGAGTGCACAGATGCAGTACTAATGCGACGATTTTTGGGTATTACCATTTGGGTTTTCCCACTCACATAAGGCCCCCTCATGTCAGCATTAGCTGGGATTGTGTTGCTAAACTTCATTCAAATGACGAGAACTGGTGTGTCCATATCACTACGCCGTTCACCACCCTTCCATATTCTTACATGTGCATCCAGGTTGGAATAATCTTTAGATGCAGTATCATACAGTGCCTGGTACTCTTTGAAAGCAGCAGTAAATGTTGTTACGTTGTTGATTGTGAGGTAACATTTTTAGGATTCATCCCTCGCCACACATTGGAAAGCACATGTGCTAATTCAGGTTTTGATTAATTTGTTAGTGTTTCAGGGTTCTTCAACTACAATGCTCATTAGATCCCTATCCACTGCATAGTTCTGCACAGACCCTACGCCCTTACAATGATTTTTTCGGTATTTGCAGTACCCAGTGTTCCCATGCGCACACCCATGTACTGGTATGTCCAACACAATACAGCCAATCTGATAATTCAGGAGAATCACACACTGACCAAAAAGGCAAAGAGGTGCCTCACATGTGCCTCATGCTTCTTGGACGTAAGATGCACATGTCATTTTTGTGTGAAAGACGTCGTCTCTTTATGTGTGTTGGTGTTCAAAGACGCATGCCTCCTGCATCAAGAAGGGAAATGTCTTGCCTCTTGCATCTTTGGTTTTGTGAAAGCCGCCTTAGATTTAATAATCTTACATTTTTGTTCATGAGAAAGTGGTATGTTCGACATCGGGGGCCATGTCGCGTTGGATTCACCAGTTCTCGTGAGATCACTGAAGTTAAGCAACGCAAACCCGCGTTAGTACCAACATGGGTGGTTAGTAGGGGACTTTGGGTGCTGCAAATTTCCCCTCTCTTACATCCCCTATACCTACCTCCTCTTCATCCGCGAACAGCCTCCTAAGGGTTCGGCCTGTTATGGCTGCTTGGCTTACTCCCCAACCCATTAGTGCAACATGACATTTCAAGGGAAGTTGTGTTTTGAGCCGACCAATACCTATTTCTGAATTTCCGTCGAAAGAAATGACTCAAATCGATCGGAATCTTATTGTTATTTGACAGTTCATTGGGCGTTTGCCGCTTCCAGGCGGAGACAATTTCTACAAAGAATTTAATATCTAAAGTTTCAAGTCATCGGTTTTTTTCAGTTTATTAACAAGCCACAGTTTTGTCAACAGGTTCAAGCGAATTTTCATCAAAGTTGGTAGTCGGATATCTAAGTTAATACTAGTTTAATCTGAAAAAAAGGTTTCCATCATGCGTTTGCTGACTACAATGACACTTCAAACGTTCGTTATTGGATTTAGTGGTCATGTTTTTAAAATCCTTTTTGTACCTTCATTGAAGAACTAAAGGAAGCGGTTGTGACTGAAAGACTAGTGTCATTTCTCCAAATTGACCGCCCCAATTGTGTAATTCCTTTGCTGAGTCACAGTTATCAATGAAAGGCAAATTTGACTAGCCAGGGCTGCTGGATGTTAGTGTCTTTCAAGAAGTTCTCCACTAAATTTCCAATTTAAAACTTATCTTGAGTCATGTCTTATTGAACGTTGTGAAGTGGCAAGTGGCATCAAAGGAAATGAAGTAACCAGGCTCTGTGAAATGAAAGCCCCAAGATGCGTTTTTCAAACTACTCATTTTAAACGACATCCAATTTTAAGAGTTCACAACTTCCTTACTGTAATATGAAACAGGTCAAGTCAAATGTTGAAGCCAGCTCTTTACGAGAAAGTGCAAAGTAACTGCCCTAGTCATTTTATCTAGTTATTTTTGATATCCAATAAAAAGCCCTGGGTGATTATTTCTCATCATTCAAAACCAAGTTTTTATCAATATTAGGACTTTATTCACTGGCCCTTTGACCAGTGTCATGCTCATGGTGTGGTCCTTCTGTTTCAAAATTTTACATCTCGTACATGTACAGTACTATGACCAGTGCCAGATTTACCACTAGGCTGAAGTAGGCTTATGCCTAAGCCCTTAACATTTAGTGGGCTTCAAAACTTAAGAAAAGGACCTCAAAATTAAAATAGCCTAAGGCCTCTCAATTTCTAAATCCGGCACTGACTTCGGCCATACTCGTGGGCAATAGCCACTACTCTAACATCACGCCCATGCTTTTTATTGATCTCATGCTTCTGATCCATGGAGATCATGTGCTTCTTCTTTTCAATGCTGTCCTTGGCACACATTTTCTTAGGCCCCATGATTAAACAGTACAGGCTGTATGTAATGCACAGCACAAAACTTGACAAAATTGACAAGTGTTCAAGCATTTTAACGATGACACGAGCTCGTATGTCGAATTTCTGCTCATACATAGGAACAACTTCTCCACAAATTTTTTGCGCATATCTCGATTTACTCCTATGTAGGTGCACTCGTATGTAGAGGTACTACTGTACTGTAATAAAATGAGAGTTTTAAGGAAGAAAGGGGTTGATGAAGGTCATATTAGGATAGTGCAGGATATGTATAATGGTTCCATCGCTAGGATGAGGACAGCATGGGGAAACAATACATGCTTCAACGTGCAGGTTGGTGTGCATCAAGGGTCAGCACTTAGTCCATATCCATTCACTCGGAAGTAGGAGTGGGGGGAGTGGGCCCCTCAGTGCCTGGTATTTTCTGATGATGCGGGAAGGCTTGAGGGGTACAAAGAGGATCCACAAAAGGGCCTACAGGACATTAAGACAGCAATGGAAAGAGGGGTTCTTAAAGTAAACATGAAGAAGATAGAGTAACTAGTTTTAGCGGCCAGGGGCAAGACGGTGAGATCCGTTGTGGGGGTGAGGGGATACCAGTGGTGGAAGAGTTTCGTTATTTAGGATCAGTCTTCCGCAGCAATGGGAAGATAGATTCAACGTGCCCCATAGGATTAATGCAGGATGGCTGAAGTGGAGTCCTGTTCGACCTCCATATCCCAATAAAGTTGAAAAGCAAAGATTACAGAACGGTCGTTAGGCCCGCTATGTTGTATGGCTCAGAGTGTTGGGCAGCTAGAAAGAACCATGAAAGGAGAATGCAAGTGGCTGAGATGCGAATGCTGCGCTACATGACTGGGGTGTCACGAGCCGACAGAGTCCGAAATGATTACGTTATAGGGAGCTTAGGGGTGGGATGAGGGAGAAGCGGTTGAGGTGGTATAGGAATATGAAGAGGATAGAGGATGAGCTTATTAGGTCCATTATGGGTCTGCATGTGATTGGGGGCACCACAGATAGGGGAAGACCAAAACGGACATGGGGCAGGTAGTGCAGAGGGACATGCGGGGTGGAGAGGGACTTGATGGGGGATAGGCGAGATTAGAGGATAAGAACCCGCACACCCGACCCCGCCACAGGCGGGAGGAGGGTAAGATGGTGATGACGATTATGTAGAGATGATCGAGCATGAGCGCAGCCAAGTCTGACGTCTGCATTTTGTTATGTAAATGAAAGCTCATGATTATTGCTTAGAACGTTTGGACTACTTTCAGTGGTCAAATGTTAGAGAGGCTACTCGTATGTGCTGACACACATGAGTTTGAATTTGAACACATCGAACTGAAATTTCAACATGCAGCATGCCCATTTAATTTAATTACTTGAACACTTTTGTACTGGTGTATGTCAGGTTGTAGGGAGAATAAAGGCACTGTTAAACAATTGAATTCGATTTTCAGTCGATTGGGCAGGACATCGGATTTCTTATCGGGATACAATACTTAGTATTCATATCTATTCGAACATGAGTTTTTTTTACTGCGTAATTCATTTCATTGGCACCTTGAATGACGGTCGCCTATTGTACCCAACTTAACCAATTCTATAATTTTATTTTTAGTGATTTGTTTTTAATAGAACAGAAAGTGAAAACTGCTGACGGAGTGTCCCACAGAAAATGTGTCCTCCTTTTGTTATAAAGCGCCTCAGGAGGACCAGGGCGATGGGGCAGGAGGTAACGAGACTGATTATTGCTTCAGTGGTTCTAGGTTCGATACTCGACCGAGGTGGGTTGGCTTCTTTCGGGCGAGAGAGAAGATGGCAAAATGCAGATGGAAAATAAAACCGTGGTTCCTTATTTGGCCAATTTGACAGTAGAGAGGCTAACTCTCATTCCCACATATGTTGCTGTAAAATATAAGCTATAATTGTTGGGTTATAGGACAGTTGTTCACCGACAATTGTTTGCCGGACAATAGTTCGCCTAGGACAATTGTTCGCCTAGGACAGTTGTTTGCCTAGGATTCATTCGGACCTTTTTCTGAGTCATCATCAGCATTATCATCAGTTGGTTTATGGAAGTTTCGCCTCCGCCCATCAGTTGGTTTATGGAAGTTTCCCCCCCCCCCCCCCCCGACGTTTTGCCCCCGACATTTCGCCCCCACCTCTCGCCCCCGAGTACTTTTCGCCCCTGGGAGGGAAAATTGCCGTTTTTTTGTTATTCTATTTTTATTTAGAAAAACAGCATTCTTCATTTGGACCTTTTTCTGAGTCATCATCATCATTATTATCATCACATTCTTATCCCGCCTGTGGCAGGGTGGGATCTGCAGGTTCTAGCCCTCCACTCCCGTCTATCTCCAATCAGGTCCTCGTCCACCCCACACGCTGCCATGTCCTTATGACCAACCTGTTCCCACGTCTGCTTTGGTCTCCACCCTGCCCTGGGTGCACCTAACGACAGAGTGCCTAACGAGCTCCTCTTCCCCTCTTCTCATGACGTGTCCATACCACCTCAGCCTATTCTCCCTCATTTTTGGTGATGTCCACCACCCCAGACATTTATTTCTTTTTTCTCTGTTTAATATAATAATAATGTAAAAAAATGATAAATTGAACGAGCAATAATCTGGCGAACAATTGTCCTAAGTGAACAACTATCCAGCAAACAATTGTCTTAAGTGAACAATTGTCTGGCGACCAATTGTTGGTGAACAATTGTCCAGACACGAATTGTTGTGACCCCCTACAATACTTCCAATGGTGGTCTTTCCTTTCAGGAAGCTCTCCACTTTATCCTTTCCATGAAGTGGAGAGCTCCATTCATGAATGGTCCTTGGAAAAAATAAAGACCAGTAGTATGAGTCTGTTCCCTTATCTCCTCAATTTATTTGAATGATCCTTTCTCCCCTTATACTCAGCCAGGGATATACTTCTAACCAGAGGTCCATTGCGCCCCATCAGCAGTAGTCTGTCAAAAAGACTAATGCTGTGAGATACACACCTCTGGCTTAGTGTGTCCCACCCTAATTCCCTAGTCATGTCAGACACATTCTCACCACGAGAAAGCCTATGGAGTACAGTTCTTGCTGCTCTCATTTGGATCCTTTCAAAAATTCATTATTGTGCGCCTGTAATGAAAATGACCTTGCTTCTTTAGCTGAAATGCTAAAAGCGCTCTATTAAACAGACGGCTCCAAAAGAAAAACTTGGCGTTTCATTCTCCATAAAATTGACCTGGCCATCGAACAAAACATTTGCAATGTCTGTTTCGAAATTTTATGGGTCTGCGATGTTTGTCAACTCGAAGGAACCTTTTGATTGCACGTCGTATTATCGTCCTGGTTCCCCATTTCAGCAATTGATTAGACTCTTTATTTGAGTTGTCTTGGTATAGGAATAAGGATTTAACGAAAGTTTTCATTTCTTTGCATTCTGATACAGACATTTATTTTTCTTGGGTTTACTGATTAATGGGCAAGAAGTAGAAGAGAAGGTCTTAAGTGGATAGGGAATGAGCCTGCTGTTAAGGCGAATTTATCTGGAAATGTACTGATGGGATAAACTGCAACAATTTCTCATTTCGATACTGGAGAGTAGTGGTGGAGATGTTTTTTAGCCAAGACTTTGATTGAGAGTCTCTACTTAATATCAACATTGTTTAGTCGACGTTAGTCTTCGTTGCCAACTTTTATTTAGAATTCAATATGGCGCACAACACTCCGCCCTCCCCCTAAAGGCACATGCACAAAACTCCCCTGAATTTTGCTACCAGAATTGTAATTCTGATAAAAAAAACAACAAATACCAAGAAAAAGGGGTTGAATGCATCATTAATTTTGTTTGTATCCTTAAGTCTTTCAGAGGACCCGTCTACGATTTTCTAAAATGGTATAATACTATAGTGAGAGAATAAGATTACGACTGAAGTATAGACTCGTGTGTATATTTATTATACAGGAAATTGATGATGTCTCAGAGAAGTTGATGATAAATAACTAATTTCCTGTGCGCCATTGTATCTCTTGTCGTTAACAACTAGGAATCCTCTCTTTAATTTTTTTTAGTCTAAAGTTACACATAAAATTGTTGGAGTAGTAGCCGTTTGCTTTCTTGAAATGAACATGATAGGTCATCGGTTTGTTTATCAACAAACTGTCATTGATTCCGTACTCAGTTATCACTTCTGTTTCGATTATAAGCATTTTCGGCTGCGCTTCAGCTCTCGGATTTAAAATCTTTTTATTTTTTTTCGTGGGAGGAAGGGAATCCGGTATTTTCATTTAACAGAATGGCATGTTTGTAATTGCTTCTGGATTTTTGTTCTTTATTCCATCTTGTGACCTCCCGTTGGCAGTCTGTCACGTGTAAACTATGGTTAACAGTTTTTGGTCCAACTAAATCCATAAAGAAAAACGCATTTCTTGCCTAAAATACGGTACAACTTATGACTGTGATTTCTCGTCTGATCACTGAAGTTAAGCAACGCAATCCCTTTGTTTGTTTGTTAGTTGGTGTTTAAGGGCCCTTCATCTGCAAGGTCATTAGAGTCCCGTTCATTGCGTAGTTCTAATGCAGAGACTGCAAGCGGCTCATCATGTCAGTACTAGCTGGAGTTGCGTTGCTTAGCTTCAGTGATCAGACGAGAACTGGTTTCTACGCTGACTTTCCGCTCCCATAACGCAACCCAAGCTGGTACTGCCATTGGCGACCACCTGGGAGCATTGGTACTGCTAACACTATACCGTCGTAACAGCGTAGTGTCTGTGCAGAGTCTGCATCCGAACTAGGCAGTGGACGGGCACTAATGACCATTTGTAGTTGAAGTGCTTTAAAACACCTAAGAAACAAAAAGTGACTGTTACAAAGTATTAATCCTGGATGCAAAACTGCCTGTCTTACATATTGGTCCTCACTATCCAGTTACAATTCTAAAATCTTCTTCAAGTAGTATGTTATTTGAAGCTTTTTAGGCCTTTTCACTTTTCTAGGGTCCTGCTAGTCCATTGGACTAATGATTTGTAACTATAGATTTTGAAAATATTTGGATTTTTCTGAATGAATTGTTTCTGGTTCTTGACCCGAAGCCTTTGGTCGTTAATATAAATTAACAGAAATTTAGGTAGGAGCGGCAAATTGCGTTGGACACACCAGTTCTCATCTGATTACTGAAGTAAGCAACATAATCCCAGCTAGTACTGACATGGGTGGTCGCTTGGAAAAACTGGGTACCGCTAATACCCAAAAATCGTCGCATTACTGTAGTGTCTGTGTAGTCTCTGTACTAGAACTATGCAGTGGACGGGGCTCTAATGACTATGTAGTTGAAGGGCCCTAAAACACCAACAAACAACAACTACAGAAATTTAGTCAACCTTCACGTTGAAGTCTTCAACTTATGAGGTCCGTGAAAGACATAAGTCATAAATTTGTTAACAAAACACTCAGAATTTAACACGCAAAGTACGAAAGCAACTTTAATTTGTCATAAGATTTTCTCTCCCATTGTACTTTTTTTTTACATAGTTATGTCTTATAATCCTGGAACGTCCTCAGTCTCAAGATTTTTTACACCAAAGGCGGATATCTTACTTTGTCATGACAAAGCGAAATTTCAGTTTTTGAATTTTTGTGTCAATCAACAATCTTGAGTTGGATGTTGACAGTCACCATCAATTCTTGTTCCTCTCTCTCTTTCCAGTCTTTCTTTGATACTCTTCACTTCCTCCCCAGTTTTCCAATGGCAAACAATCATTTCTTGAGATTCTGGTTTGACTCTCTTCTATGAACTTCTGTAGTAATGTTTGTCATGCAACAGTGCACAAAAGTGCTTTTGAGAACAGGCGAAAGCTGTCTATCAATTTTTCATCCCCTTATCCCCTTCTTCTTTACAGGCTAAGTATCTTTCTCACGATTTCTCCTTTTTTTTTGTATGATTACTGATTTCACCTCCCCCTCCTACACCTTTGCCTACCTCCTCATTTTTAATATCTTAAGGCCCTCTTTCT
The DNA here is from genome assembly GCA_013389805.1 of Trigoniulus corallinus. NCBI lineage: Eukaryota > Metazoa > Arthropoda > Diplopoda > Spirobolida > Trigoniulidae > Trigoniulus > Trigoniulus corallinus. The sequence goes on from JAAFCE010008833.1 coordinate 10,781,817, forward strand.
CTCTTTGCAAGTTCTTCCTAGAAAATGATAGAAATGAAGGAGTTACCAAGAATGAATCTTATTGCAACACAGTACTGTTAATGGCAGCTTTGCTGTGCTCCATTACATTAGTTACATTATGTCTGTGTCATCCCTTTCCCTCTCTCTCTCCTTTTCCCATATCCTTCCCTCTTTTCAAACTATAAAATCCTAGTACTAATATTAATGGGAAATAGCGAGGTTGGTCGTTATGGCGACGATGTAAAGGAAAATGAAGGTGGGAGTTGGAATGTCAAAGGATTTTATGAGTATAAGATACGAAACGAATGCATTTAATGCCCGCCATTTCCCCCCACTTCTATTTTCGTGTCATTTTTCTTCGCAAACACTGTTGAAAGAAAAATAGTAAAAATAATTCAATACGATTCAAGAAGTAAAAATACTGTTTTTCCTCCTTTTTCTGCTTAGAAAAATGAAAGGAAAGATGAAATCAATGTCCAAAGCGCCGCTACAGCACGTTATCATTTCATGTCAGCAACACTTGTTCCAAGTATACAATAATGATTTAAATAAAAAAGGAAATGCTATGGATTACTTTCTGGCAAATTATACATCGATATCGTCGGATAGTCTGCTTTGGTGGTCAACGTACTGGCGAGGATCTGTCCTAATCTCCAATGTAAATGGCCGATTGATTGATTGATTGATTCATTTGTTGGTGTTTTAATGTCCTTCAACTGCAGTGATCATTAGAGCCACTGCGTAGTTCTAATGCAGAGTCTGCACATATTATTGTTTGTTGGTGTTTTAGGACCCTTCAACTAAAAGGTCATTACAGCCCCGTCCGCCGTGTAGTTCTGATGCAGAGACTGCACAGACACTACACTAATGCGACGATTTTTGGATACTAGCGGTACCCAGTTTTCCCAAGCGGCCACCCATGACAGTATTAGCTGGGGTTGCGTTGCTTATCCTCAGTGGTCAGACGAGAATTGGCTGTGTCCAACACAATACAGCGGCTCAACTAAATGGTGATAGAGAGAAAGATAAGCTCCGGGTGCTCATTTCGTTGAGTGGAAAGTAAGCCTTCATATGACGCTCACTACGATTTGTCGAGCTATTTGTCAGATATTTTTGACGTATTTGTTGATTTCTGGAGAAAATTGAAAATATGCTGAAATAAACGCCAAATTTATCGAATTTCAACAAACTTGGGTGCTAGATGCTGCATTAAGGAAGTTTGGATCTACAAGCTCCTGGATGAAAAGAAACTGAAGCGTCTGTTTTGCGTTGGACACACCAGTTCTCGTCTGATCACTGAAGTTAAGCAACGCAACCCCAACTAATATTAGCATGGGAAACCGCTTGGGAACACTGGGTAATGTTAATACCCTAATCGTCGTTTCGGCGCAGTTTCTGTGCAGACTGCATTAGAACGGAACTCTAATGGCCACTGTAGTTGAAGGGCCCGAAAGCACCGGCAAAAAATTAAAATAACTTATTTCTTAATACTTTTAGTACCTCTGGCTGTTGTGGCTATAGTTTTATTACCTTTAGCTATAGAGCTGACCTCTATTCCGGGCAATAGCTGGGTCACTGGAGACGAAACAGACGATGGCGAAGATCACAGACTGAGACGAGGGCTGTGGATTGTGAGAGGATCAAGTCATGTATGGGATACTGGCATGTCCAGCGCTCGAGCACTGCAGGATGGGTTGGGGAACCTTAGCATTTGAAGAGGTCCTGGGAGTGGTTGGTGTAGGGGTGGAGCGCCTGGAATGGGTTCGAAAGGCAAAGGTGTTGCTAGGGTGCTGGTGGAGATCTATGCATATGGGTCTAGCATGAAAAATCTCACTAGCAAGGTATCCGCCACAAAGGATTGCATATTCGTATATTCATATGGAACGCTAGCAGCATTATTGTTGTTTATGTCACTCGCTAAATGTGCTCAGTTTTTCATGTGACGCGCTCAAGGCATTATAGGTTGTTTGTGCGGCCCAATAGAGGTTTTTTAGATGTTCATGAGGCACCCTTGAGACATTTTTGTTCACGCGGCCTACTACGGACATTAATGAAACTCATGTTACCCATACAAGAAAGAGGTTTGTGAACCCCTGGGTTTATGCGTTCCTGGGGGAAGTGTACGAAATGAATTGCCCTTACGTAAACAGCCCATGACGAAGATGAACAAGGTTTTGCCTCATACGATGGTCAACTAGCTGTTTAAAAATACTTCTGAAAGTTCGTCGGCGTGTTCCCGAATCCAGTGGGTGAAATGAGTTCCTGATCCTGTCATGAGCTGCAAAAAGGGCTTAGACTAATTTGATGATGATCAACGTGTTAAATGCTTGGAAAGCAATATCGTTTGAGCAATTGGTGTCAATAATTTACTCCTATGTGTTGATAATTTTCTCAAACAGTTTCCTAATCCTAGATTTTCCTTGGTATATTACCGTTACTTAACCATTCTTTTACACAATTTTGATAAAAAAAATCGTAGGGATTTTAAAATATTGTTTGCTACAATTATGATTTATCATTGAAGTTGGAAGTATTACCAGAGAGGAGTATAAACTGGAAAGAGAGAGGGAGAAAAGTAATCCTTCTTTAATAACACCATAAAATGTAATTGAATTTTAGTAGGTGGTGGTTCCTGCATTGATAGGATAATAAGGAGGCTTAGGGAATCGTGGAGAAAATGAGGCATCAAACGAATTTATGGAGTTTTTATGGCAGTTGCAGATCTACCTGTACGGTTCCAGTTCAATTATTCACACGAATAACTTTAGAATTGCTATCATTATGAAAGATAGTCGAATTGAATTTGCTTTTTGCGATTAGAAGGATGGCAAATTGCTAATTTAAACAAATTTTCTGTTGGTGAAACGTCGACTACTCTATATCTAACCTCGTCTGTATCTGAGTTGTCTATATCTAAAGTATTAAAACTGATAGTGGTGTAGTTAACTGTCAACAGAGGCCTTCAAAGTAGTAGTCATGAATAAGCATTAGTTGATACAAGGTCTACTAGAGGAGGTTAGTTGCCTTTCTGACTTCATATAGAATATCTGTCGATGGATCGAGCAATGGTTTCTCGCGATATGAATTTTGATGCTTATTAAACTGCATTTCAGCTCCATTTTCCTAATGATACGCATACATTATAAGTTAGACTCGCCTCGGCGATGCGGGAGGTTAGCGTCAGTGGTTCCACGTCTCGATACTGGATCGAGGCCGGTTGGCATCTTCTCAGGAAAGGGTTATTACGTTGAACACAGTACATACAGTAGAACTCCAATTTTCCGAACTCCGACTATCCGGATTGCTGATTATCCGAATTGCTTTCAGAATTTCAGAAAAAAAAATTAAGAGGGAACGTACTGCGATTTGCAAAATAATGCGCGATTTCACTGCCCGAAAACGGATACTGACAGTCAAACAGCTTACTTTGACCAAGATGTTCAGCAAGAAATGACTTCCATTTACAGTATGTTACACGTACAACCCTTTTAAGTATGCTTAATATGTAAAAGTGTTGTCTTTTCATTTAATTAATTAAAAGCTCTTTTCATTTAAAAATAGTTTTTTTCCCATTTTCAACATACAAACAGTGATAAGTTAAATTAGACCCTTTTTTCGGAAAAAATCCAATTATCCGAATGGGGTCCGGTCCTGATTGATTCGGATAATTGGAGTTCTACTGTACCAGCTCTCGTCCTGTAATTGAAGTTAAGCAACGCAATCCCAGCTAGTAGTAACATCGGTGACCGCTTGGCAAAACTGGGTACCGTTAATACCGTTGGTCTCTCCACTGCCATATTGGCCAAATAAGGCTTCTTGCAGTGTAGTGAATTGGAATACCAAAAAATCGTCTTATAAGTGTAGTGTCTGTGCAGTCTCTGCTTTAGAACTACGCAGTGGACGGGACTGTAATGACCTTGTAGTTGAAGGGCCCTAAAACACCAACGAAAGAAAGAAAAAGGAAAGGCATCTTGTGGGTCAAAGAGAGGCCCCGAGTTCGCCTTCCTTCTGATGAGAAGTAAAACCGAGGTCCCGTGTGATGTGCTGTCAGTGGCGTAGCGTGACGGGGCGGGGATTTTCGGCCCGCCCCGGGCGGCAGAATTTCACTATAAATAATAGTTATAATATCCTGAAATTTGAACTAATAATCTTGAACCATTTCTTTTCATATTTTTGTCGCACCTACAATTCGGCCCGATTACAATAAAAGTAAGCTAAAGAAGAAAATATTACAAGAATGAGGGGGCTAAAGGTTTAAATGCCTAAATGAGGGGGCGGCGAATTTGGCCTACGCCCCGGGCGGCTGAAACCCACGCTGCGCCACTGTCATTTGCTCGTAATAGAACCCTCTTTACTATGCAACGGGTGGATGAGGCGCCATTCCCAGGTTTAGGAGCTCGCCCCCCCCTGGCGTCGGTCGAGTACACCAACTAACAGTACACAGATACCGTAAATTATCAGTGGAGCGGCTTATTACGTTGGAGTGGACACACCAGTTCTCCTTTGATCACTGAAGTTAAGCAACGCAACCCCAGCTAGTACTGACATGGGTGGCCGCTTGGTAAAACTGGGTACCGCTGATACCCAAAAATCGTCGCATTAGTGCAGTATCTGAATTAAACTACGCAGTGGACGGGGCTCTAATGACCTTATAGTTGAAGGGCCCTAAAACCCCAACGAACAGAAGATAAGTTAGCGTCCAGTAGATCGCCGTTCCCTCTTCCGACGCAACGGAAGAGGGAACCGTCGCGACGGGACAAATGGGTATCCACCTCAGCCATAGGCGAGAAACACATTATGAACGATGGTGCTGATGATTTCAATGGCCAGGAACGCACTTGAAGCTTTTCCCCGGACCTAATTTTCTGTCGCTTTACCGACTCTGTAGAACTCTTTTGGCCCCAGATTGAGGTACGGGTGAAGGGAAAGAATTTAACCCATTTTGGGAATCTCTCCCTCTTGCTATCTCACTCACATTCTCACTCTCTCACTCACTCACTCTTACTCAGTGCCGTCTTCAGGCATAGGCCTGCTAGGCACTTGCCCCGGGACCCCATATTAATCTGTGGACGCCACGGGAGCATTTAGAAATTATTCTTGTGAGTGGTTGTCGTAGGAGCCCCAGGACACTTCTTTGCCAGAGGCCCATAATGCTGTTAGAGATTCCTATTCTTAGAGCTATCGATAGCTATCCATAATTCTGATTGAATTCAATTTTGTTCTCATGAAAATGTTTAAACGTTTCAACTGCGACTTTTGACATTATAAGCTGTTTCTGTTTCTTTTTGCGTTGTCTAATCCACTTAATGATTTCCAACTGATTGCTTGTGTAAGGACCTCATCCCACATGTGTGTGGATTGGATTGCTTATTGTTATTGTGCAATAGGTCAGTCACCATGCAATATTATAACCAACATAGCATTAATTTACTTGCCAAAATTTCTATTTTGGTTGTATATTTCGGTGTTGGGACACGTGGGGGAGGCCGGCATCCCCCCACAGACAACAAATCCAATATTCCTGCGGGTCCAGTGTTCCAGCCAATGTTCAGTGGAGCCGCAGGCCCGACCCTGTGTTGTAATGTTGGCGTAAGGACCGCCATAATGGATACTCGTTAGAGGTCACTCGCTCGGTTCTCCATTCCCGGTGACATTTAGGTGGTGGCGTCGCGTCGGTGGGGATGGTCATCCAAAATGTTCAGAGCTGCTATTCAAAAAGATTATTGAAATGAGTGTATGGTCTAAGTTTGATTTCGAAATAGGATGAAGTCGTAAAAGTTTTATATTCTCTCTAGCAGCGTAACAGCGCGAAGGTTTATATACAGTATTTCGCTACATGTTGAAAGTGCTCTTGGACGTGCAGGTGACATCGTACCGTTGGCGTAACTCTATTAGGAACCAACGGGGCACAACCCCCCTCCAATGCTCCTCCCCAGAATTTTTCAAACATGCTAGTAGAAATTAGTGTTTCTGTTTCCAACTTTTCCCTAGGACGCTTTCATCGTACTGCACTGTAGCTTATATACAGTATTGTTTATGGTGACTTCATACTCACGGGGTCACAGCACCACACATACTTTTGTGCACTCTGTGGGCAAGTTCAGCAGCATTGGACAATGATATCTGATTCACCCACTCAGCATTGTCTATTGAGTCCAGGGATTTTTTTGCATCCCCGTCGCGTGCACTCGTTGCGCTCGTGAAAAGTACAACAAAGCATGGTTGTGCTGCAGGCCAGGGCTCTAGTGACGAAAATCTACTAGGATCCAAGGGGACGTGCCCCCCCCACTTTTTACCGATGGGGAATTGCAGGTTGATGCCTATGCATCGTACAGGGAGCGGTTGTATTGCGTTGGGACACACCAGTTCTCCTCTGATCACCATAGTTAAGCAACGCCAGCTAGTACAAACATGGGTAGCCACTTGGAAACACTGGGTACTGCTATTAACCAAAAATTGTTGCATCAGCGTAGTATCTGTCAGTGGCGGATCCAGGATTTTCGTCAGTGGGGGTTGAGCCAATACGGGGGGGAGGGGGGTTGAACTAAACCTCACATATTATGCGAATATAAGTTTATATGTGCAAAAACCCCATCCTAGATCCGCGCGTGGTATCTGTGCAGTCTCTGCATTTTAACTACGCAGTGGACGGGGCTCTTATGACCTTTGTAGTTGAGGTACCCTGAAGCGTATCCAGAGGCGGATCACGGGGGGAGCACTTTCAAAAATGTGCACCCCGGATTTTTTCAAATATTCAGAATCCCTTCTTAGAAATCTAGCAGGCAATTACAATAGGTCCTCTACGGCCCCCTAGACAACGTCCTGTCATCAGTGGTTTAACCCAGTGGTTCTCAATCTTTCTGAAGTCGGGGAACACTAAACTGACATTTTACTAGCACGGAATACCTACAATTCAACATCAATTTTAAATCAGGTTGTACACCTTCTACACTTCGCATTTACTACATCACCATCATACCCTTATCCCGCCTGTGGCAGGGTCGGGTCTGCGGGTTCTAGCCCTCCACTCTCGTCAATCTCTCCCCCAGTTCCCGGTCCACCCCAAACTGTCACATCCTTACGGATGTGACGGTGGACCCGTTTGTTTGTTGGAGTTTAAGGTCCCGTCAACTACGAGGTCATTAGAGACCCGTCCACTGTATAGTTCTAATGCATATACTGCACAGACACTACACTAATGGGACGATTATTGGGTATTAGCAGTACCCAGCTTTCCCGAGCGACCACCCATGTCAGTACTAACTGGGCTTGCGTTGCTTAACTTCAGTGATCAGACGAGAACTGGTGTGTCCAACGCAACTCGCCGCTCCCATCTACTTTGGTCTCCCCCTGCCCCTAGTGCTACCAACAGCCTGCATTCCTGGAATTAACCTAAAGAGCTTCTCTTCCCCTCGTCGCATGACGTGTCCATACCACCTCAGCCTATTCTTTCTCATTTTTTTCGGCGATGTCCACCACCCCAGGTTACCTCTAATATGCTCATTCCTAATTCTGTCAGCTCTCGACGCGCCACACATGTGCCACAGCTTTCGCATCTCGGCTATTCGCATTCTAATTACGTAACTCGTCCTCATTGTCCAGCACTCTGATCCATATACAGTAGCATAGCTGGTCTAACCACTGTCCTTTAGAACTTCCCTTTCAACTAGATTGGGATCCTATCACACAGGACTCCGCTTGCTTGTCTCCACTTCAGTGACCCCCCCTCCCCCATTGAAACTGCGGGTCACATCAGAGTATCTCTCCATTGCTATATTTGTGCATTGATTTTTTTGCGGAACACTTGAAGGGGTTTCACGGAACACCAGTGTTCCACGGAACGCGCTTTGAGAACCACTGGTTTAACCAACTGCAGACTGGACTTGTTGTATAGAAATGGGAATAGCAAATGCAAAAATGCCTCATCAGCTGCAAAGTTGAATCGTGAATCAGTTGAAATATGCGCCCCATTGAGGCTCTGAAGGGAGGGGCATTTGCTGTATTGCTTCCCCCCCCCCCGGAACCAGCCCCTGCCGTCTGGTGCACGTGAGATTTCCCGTTTGCTCTATAGAGACCATCTGTAGTGTTCATAATATGGATTTACGAAGTCAACGCGCCAACCACTGAGCCACCTTAAAATGAGATCGTTGCTTTAAAATAAACAATGAAAGACATTATGTTCTACTTAACATGGCTTTTTAAGTGAGTTACTTTTTTGATATAGTGAAGTCCAACATGCTATTTCTTACAATTCTCTTTTTCAAAATAAACATTTCTTTAGAAAATGGTATTGCCGGCAACGTATATTTACGCTGTCATATGGTGCCATAATATGCACATATAAGGATCACCGTTTTCGCATAGCTTGTGTTTCTATGCCAATGATGTTAATCTGAGGGATGGTGACGTGCCCCTTATGTAAATAAGATCTGTAATCTGCGCGTATTATTCTTGGCATCTTCACATTTGAAATGCTGCTTATCTGGTTGAATAATTTATGTCGGTGGCTTTTCCTGTAATCAGGAAAGGAAATTAAGTCTCATACGCTTTATAGGAACCATCTGAAATAGAAAGCCGCTTTACGTAAATCATCTGGTAAATAACCTCTACTAGGTTCATTCTTATAGAAATAGAATCTTACTGCAATCAACTTTAATTATTCAGTTGTAGTGGCATTAACGTCTTGAGTTCAAGGTTCAGATAAGTCGATGTGGCCGGAAGGAGCTAAGAAAAGCGGAAGTCGTAGTGTTCACGTTGTTTTCCAATACGCCACCTCCAAGGAAAAATAGCTTAATTCTGAGCAGGACATCAGCCTGAGTGTAATCTGTCATCATCGTAATACCGTTATCCCTTCTGTGGCAGGGTCGGCTTTGTGGCTTGTAATCCTCCATTCTCGACTGTCCCCCCACCAGGTCTTAGTCCACTCCGCATACCGCCATGTCCTCTTGAAGAACCTGCTCCCATGTCTAATTTGGTCTTCGCCTACCCCTGGTGTGGCTTATCACCAGGGCGGATCCAGAGGGGGGAGCAATGCAGCAGTTGCTCCCCCCTCAGTGCCTCAATGGGGCGCATATTTCAACTGGTGCGCGATTCCCATTGCTATACTTCCAGTCCAGTCTGCAGTTGGCTAAACCACTGAAGATAGGACATTGTCTAAATGGCAGTAGAGGACCTATTGTAATTGCTAGCTACATTTATGCTAAGGGATTCTTATTATTTAACCCTCTAGTGGGATCCTTATCATGGTTAACTGTGTGGAGGATCGTCAGTCTTACAGGCGGATGCCTTGATTGGTCGGGCTTGGCGAGTTGCGTTGGACACACCAGTTCTCGTCTGATCACTGAAGTTAAGCAAGGCAAGCCCAGTTAGTACTGACATGGGTGGTCGCTTGGGAAAGCTGGGTACTGCTAATACCCAGTAATCGTCGCATTTGTGTAGTGTCTGTGCAGTATATGCATTAGAACTATACAGTGGACTGGTCTCTAATGACCTCGTAGTTGACGGGACCTTAAACTCAAACAAGCAAAAAAAAACTTGATTGGTCGATCTCCCACATTGAGTTCTTCCTTGTGTTTCTTGAGGAGTGTCATCTTCTAATTCAGAGCCACTATCATGATCTGAACTTTCAACCCCAAAGTCACTAGGGATGTAGGAGTCATCGGAATCGAGTTCTGAGTCAGAGGCTTCATCTTCTAAAGCAAGTGCAACCAGTCTCTTTGTGCATTCAGAATATACAACTCGCCACGGGCGTTTGTCAGCCATTTTCCCTTAAAAACAATAAAGAAAATATCCCGGAAATTCGCAGAAAGTCCTTATATGGGATTCTCAGCTCCACAGATAGATTATGATATGGAACTTTAATAGGATTCTCTGCCTGAGGGGCGGATTTTAACATTGTACTTTAGTAGGATCCTCTGCCTAATAGGTGGGGTACGTTATAAGAAAACTAGGCTTATCTTGAACAGAAGTGATGTGGAAGTGGCAGGATCCTCCTCCAGTCAGGGGCAGGAAGTGGCTGAAGCACATAAAGGCGGGCTCTCATTTTCCAGGAAAAGTGTGACCACTTAGTGGCCCAGAGGAAAACCTACTCTGCCTGTCAGGCAGACAATCCCCTTGATCCGCCCCTGCTTATAACTAGGGTGACCATTCGTCCCGGGTTTCAGCTCTGCGTCTTGCATGGGTACACGCCCTGGAATTAAAAATTTGTCATTAAAAATTTGTCATGTGATTTGTCAAAATAAATTTAGCCATTATAGTATTTCCCTGTACAAATGGCTAAAGTGGAGACAGGCAAGTGGAGTCATGTGTGACCACTGGATCCCAATAAATTGAAAGGCGAAGATTATAGAACTGTCGTATTGCTCTGAGTGTTGGGCAGTCATGAAGAGCCATGAAAGGAGAATATACGTGGCTGAGATGATGATGAGTATTTCCACATCTGGATCGTATTATTTTCGGGGCCTTTCATTGGCGGCATTGGGCAAATGATATCCCATTTATGTGCGGGGAGTGACATATCGGCAAAATACAACTAATCATTTGTGCGAATTATTCATACTTTCAATATTTTTTAACTCTATTCGTATGTTTCGTTTTAATTTATTTACTTTTTAAATAATTTTTTGAAAAGAGATAAAAAAATCTCTTTCTTGGTTCATGGGGGGGGGGCGACACCCATGTTAGTAGGCCTACTAGCTGGTCTTACATTGCTTAACTTCAACGATTAGACGAGAACTGGTGTGTCCAATGCAGCAAGCCGCCCCCGAAGAAAACGTTAAAAGGGGAGGCTTGATAAAGGACAAATGTAAACTGACAGAAACAGTAAATCTTAGTTGCCACCACGGATAAAATTCTCATCTAGGGGGGACATTGTGTAATAAGCTCAGAGTTTCTCTCATATTTTTATGACTTACCCTCCTTTGATGACTTACGCTGACGACCTCAATGCCAAGATTGACTGCATTTCTCTCTTTGTTTACATTCACCTTCCTCCAGAAATGGGTTTTAGTCGTCATTTCTTTTATTTCTATTAATATTAGAATGCAGCAAGTCCGCCTCGGTGGGCAGTGGGTAGCGCGTTCGGTAACTGCGTCAGTAGTTCTAGTTTCCATACTGGACCGAGGTGTGTTGGCTTCTCTCGGGCGAGAGCAATGCCCCGAGTGAGCCTTCCTTCGGATGAGAAGTAAAAGCGACGTCCCGTGTGGTTTTCAATGGCATTTGCATGTAAAAGAACCCTCCCTACTATACAACGGGTAGATGAGGCAAACATTTCCAGGTGTAGGAGCTCGACTGCTGGGGTCGGTGAAATTACTTAACGAACAGTAAACCAACGATAAATAAGTATAGGGGTTGCAGCTGTGGTCGGCAACCGGCTGCGGAAAAACACTGTCCAATATATCACCCTTGTGTCCGACCCTGCCACAGGAGAGGAAATCGGTTAGAAGTAGCTTTATTATGATGCAGCAATATTTTATTAACGCATGTCCTGTTATGTACTGTTTCTAAAAGCATTTAGAGGTTCCGCAAAAATTATAATCTTAGGGGTTCTGCGAATCCATAAAATTTAAAGCCATTGGTCTTATAGTTTCATTTGAGCTGCGTGACACGTTGAAGCCTCTGGATAGAAATTAATGATAGCAAAGTTGCCAGTCAGAAATGGAAATATAGATAAAATTTACTGGGTATGTTTGTCAGCAGAGGAATGGCAAAATAACGACTTCAAATGCTTTCGTTTTCTTCCAATGTGTCTCTTTGTTTCATTCGTTTCGCTTTTCTGCGTCCTATTATTGGTGCCATCAACGTCTAAAACGAAGTCTTCATTTATCCAGGATATTCACACCTAGATAGATCTCTAAAGATTTACTAAGATGATGAAACCGTATTCACAAACAAGAGCTCTAGAAATGTAAGGACACTTTGGTTGAATTTCTTTTTAAATTGATAGAAGAAGAAGACCATCATCTATTTTGGACTCTCTTGTTGGTGGTGGAGGCTTCATCTTGAGGGAGTTGAAACATGTGACCATCAAGATGATAAACGACCAGACATATATTCTCATTTGATCTTCCTTCAAACCAACTGATTCATGAAGTAACCTTGCGGAAGTGAGACACAAAGTGCGGAGTCGCAAAGGACAGAGAAAAAATGTCAGGATCTCAACAAGAATTGGTTCTATTTGAATGATCCCCCACACTCAATTTTTATTTTCACTGTATTGATCCGGCGTTACATCTCCATGCTTCATTCATAATTCCTGCAGTCTTAATTTGAAATTGAATCTTAAAGTTGGTTTTACTTTGAACTAACAGAGTATTCATAGGCTTCGTTTCAAATTCGTGGTCGGTCCCGAGTTTATGGGAGGAATCACGTATTTGATTTTTCACTCCAAAATCCACTCGATGTTACTTAAGTTTACACTCTTGTTGATGATGTTTGCAATGGCGTTATGTCGCTGAATTCCGCTGTATAATTTTGGATAGGAAGGTGTACTTCGGATCAATTATTAATGAATGCGGATTGTTACTTTATAGATTGATTTCTTACTTTAACCTATTCTGAAACGTGTTTTGGTTGAAAATTAGGTTTTTGTCGCAAGTGTCTTGAATCATTAACGAGAATAAAAGTTTACACTGACGTATAAGAGCCCCTAAAATTCTGGAATATTAATGAACTGCAGTTTGTCTGAAAGGGCATTGGTTCAACCCCGGTTGTTAAGATCAAGAAAAAAATATATTGTCTTAGTTTCTATGTCAAACAATAAAACTAGCCTATAATGTAAGTTTAATTAAGACAACATTTCAAGAAATAAGCCATTACTGTCACTGTGTTCCTTAATCGTAGTATTAAATGTATACTTGTGAACGTAAAGAAGCATGCTAAAAAGCTTTGGAAGTCGGCTCGGGTTTCGTTAGGGGCATCATGATCGCTCACATGTATTTCCTATGGGATATTTTGGCGGGAGTATTTAGTTTCCGTAAGAGTATTTTAGTTTGAGATTTCGCCATCATTTATTTGGTTTTAAATCTCCGGCTAAGAACTGGGATTAGGGCAGTGGCGCCAGAGCATGGAGGGAAGGGTGGCTAAGAAAACCCTAAGGGTGTATGGGAACAAGCTTAAGATAGAGAGGGAGGTAATCTGTACGATACGTGGGAGACCTCACTTCTGTTTCGGGCAAGAGCTGGATCACTGGAGACGAAGCAGAGGATAGCAACGATCACATGTTGAGAAGAGGGCTGTGGATTATGTAGGGCATTTACTGCGGAAATCTAGGAAGACCTTTGGTGTGCCGCAGTTGAGAAAAGGTTGCGGAGCACTGATGTGGGGGACCAAGTGGAGGATAATCAGGCATGTGAGAATGGGTGCGAAAGGCGAAGGTGTTGCTAGATTGCTGGTGGAGATCTAGGTGTATAGGTCTCTAGCATGAAAGATCTCACTAGCAAGGTATCAGTCACAAAGGATTAAAGAGCGGCTTATTACGTTGGAAACACCAGTTCACGTCTGATCACTGAAGTTAAGCAACGCAACCCCAGCTAGTACTGACATGGGTGGCTGCTTGGGAAAACTCGGTACTGCAAATATTCAAAAATCGTCCCATTAGCGTAGTATCTGCGCAGTCACTGCATTCGAACTACGCAGTGGACGGAGCTCTACTGACCTTGTAGTTGAAGGGCCCTAAAACAACAACAAAACACACACAAAACTGGCGCTGTTAGATTGGTAAGCTGAAAACGAGGCCGTTTGTTCTTCTGCTGTTACTTCGTTTGTACGATCAGGAATATTCGTTAAAGTCACAAAATGTTTTGTAAAATTCTGTTAAATGTCATAAGCGTTAGGATAGAATGGCTAATTGTTTAGATTATGGAATGAGGTGGAGAGTCGTTGGCAAATTGGAAGCAGGACAATCCCAAGTGCAGGTTGTAAGAGACCCCAATGTAACACCTAGTGTCGTCTATAATTTCCCCGAAACTTTCAGGAAACCTGGGCAAAGGCTTCGAAGCGCCACGACAGCTAATGAAGATTGGTAATTAGCATTTTCAGCCAGGGCCTTAACGAGGGCTTCATACCCCCGTGACGGCACTGCTTTCAGCAGCTCTTTTGTTAGCTCTCTGCAACCACTGGATCTGTAGTTTCTACTGTTACTGTTTTCCGAAGACTTCATGGGAGAGCTTTATGCCAGAGCACCTGCTATTTACAGCCCACCTACTCCCTCACCATAATAGAGCATGCCACCATGGTTAAGTGGACATCAGTTTTGGGCAAAACTTCTGTAAACTCACGTTCGCATCAGTCAGGAGTCAAGATTCATCCAAGACACAAATTCAAGATTAACCTTGATCAGGAGAGCACCTAATGCCTACTATCTATCACCCCGCCAACATCAAGGAAAGGTACTATTATAGCGGTGGTGGTGTCATGGTGTGGACACCAGTCCATGTGTCCGACACAGGCTCCCTGACTGTTCAAAGGTATAGAGGGGAGATGTTTGGGCCTTATGTACAGTACGACTTTTCAGGAGTGAGGTGCTTCTCAGTTCTATTTTATGGATCACAATTCGCGTTCATATGGGGCCCAAAAGTTGGATGAATATCGTCAAAGTGTGGATATGCTGCCGAATGATTGACCAGTAAGATCTCAAGACCTTGAATCCCATTGAACACGTCTGGGTCGCACGTGGGAAGGTGATTGCAATTTGCCTCATGAACAGTATGATGACTCGCCGTGTAACCTGTGATCTGTTAAGAGGTGACTATACTCAGTGTTGCCAGATCTGAAGACTAAAAAGTAGCGTTGCTGTACACGAAAAGTAGCGGATTTGAAGCATTTGTAGCCCAAATAAAAATAAATCATTTTCCTACTATGAACTTTTCCTGATCAAATTTTACTTTTATTTGTTCTAGGCTAGGTTAATTTTATATGGTTAGGTCTGGTTAGTTGGGTTAGCTTCTTGGGGAACTGGTGATAAAGGTACAGGAAGTGAAGTAATTCGGATCAGTGATCTAGAACAATGGGGAGATAGAGTCGAAAGTTACCCATAGAATCAATGGGGGATGGTTGAAGTGGAGACAGATAAGTGGAGTTCTGTGTGACAGGAGGGTCCCAATCAAGTAAAAGAGAAGTTTTGCAGGGCAGTGGTTAGGCCAGCTCTGTTATATGGATCAAAGTGTTGGGCAGTGAGAAAGAGCCAAGTAAACAGAATGCAAGTAGCCAAAATGAGAATGCTGTGGTATATGAGTAGGGTGTCGAGAGCTGATATAATTAGGAATGGGTATATTAGAGGTAGCCGGGGTGGGGGACATCACGGAAAAGATGAGGAGAGTAAGTTGAGGTGGTATGGTCCCGTAATGAGAAGAGGGGAGGAGGAGCTCGTTATGTCCATTACAGGAATATTGGTTGTTGGAACCACCCGGGGCAGGGGGAGATCAAAGCAGACATGAGAGCAGCTTGTCCTTAAGGATATGGTAGTGTGTGGGGTGGATGAGGACCTGGTGGTAGATTGGTGGGATTGGCGGGCAAGAACGCACAGACCCGACCCTACCACAGACAAGATAGGGGTATTATGAGGATGGTTGTTTTACACCTTTATACATAACTATAACAAAGTAGCGTATTTTAAAGATTTATAGCTCTCAGATAATTAAAGGTAGCCCAAAAAGTAGCGTGTCGCCCAATTTGAATTTTTTGTAGCAAGGACACTTAAAAAGTAGCCCAATCCGCT
The DNA here is from genome assembly GCA_013389805.1 of Trigoniulus corallinus. Lineage (NCBI taxonomy): Eukaryota > Metazoa > Arthropoda > Diplopoda > Spirobolida > Trigoniulidae > Trigoniulus > Trigoniulus corallinus. The sequence goes on from JAAFCE010008833.1 coordinate 10,797,532, forward strand.
ACTTGTAGCCCAATCTGGCAACACTGACTATACTCCCTATTAGCGTTGTTTTCGGAACCATCTTCCTATGTCAGGTTTGATCATTCCTACTCTTATTTAAATTACTCGTGATTTCGTAATGGTAATTTCCTTGTTGTAGGGTATAAATTGGTGTTTTATATTACTCTGGCTCCATTCCAAATTTTACGAAATTCTATCCTGTAGTTTTTGGAGACCCGCCGCGGTAGCGTAGTGGTTAGCACGCTCGGCAACTTCGCCGGTAGTTCTAGGTTCGAGACGATACTGAATCGAGGTGGGTTGACTTCTTTCGGGCGAGAGAGATGCCGTGAGTGTGCCTTCTTTCGGATGAGAAGTAAAACGAGGTCACGTGTTGGTGTACGATGGCACTTGCACGTGAATTTGTTTGTTTGTTGGCGTTTTCGGGCCCTTCAACTACAAGGTCATTAGAGCCCCGTCCACTGTGTTTTTCTGATGCTGGGACTGCACAGACACTACGCTAATGCGACAATTTTTGGATACTAGCGGTACCCAGTTTTCCCAAGCGGGCACCCATGTCAGTACTAACTGGGGTTGCGTTGCTTAACTTCAATGATCAGACGAGAACTGGTGTGTCCAAAGCAACTCGCCGCTCCTTGCACGTGAAAGAGCCCTTTCTACTACTGTGTGCAACGTGTGGATGAGGCTAAAATTTCCAGGTGTAGGAGCTCGCCCCCTGGCGTCGGTAGCATTCCCCAACGAAATCTAGACCGACGATAAAGAAAAAAAGCGGTGGCCGGCAACCGGCTGCAGAAAAACTATGACCAATATATCGCCCTTGTGCCTATTGAGAGGGACAAGATGGGTACCCGACCCTGCCATAGGCGGTTGTTTTATTGCCGTCCTGTAGTTTTTGGGAAATTTCAATATACAGTATGTGCTTATTCTCTTATTTGGAACATGAGTGTATTTTAGTCTCTTCATCGTTATTCAAAATGATTCTCTTATTTCATCAAGGAGATACCCAGACCTCCCCCTTTATCCTTCTATTTGCATTCCTATGTCAATTATGGAATGTACAAACCAGTTTCTCTTATAATTCAAATGTTGAAAACAAACACATTACTCAATAAGTAGTTGGTCCAAAAATAACATCGTTAACTTTAATTGGGAAAATTATTGGATAACTAATGGCGTGTTTGTCGCTAGTCCATCGCATTAAAATATTTGTTTACCAATTGCTAAGGGGTTATTGTTGGCTTGAAAAGACGAAAATCCTTTTGTGTCCCTAAAAATCTGTCATTC
>JAAFCE010008833.1:10799582-10822349 GCA_013389805.1 Trigoniulus corallinus
GCTTGAAAAGACGAAAATCCTTTTGTGTCCCTAAAAATCTGTCATTCTTTATTAGTGATGTACTGTACAGTACATACAGTAATTGTCAACAGTCAGCAAACATTATGATCATCCTAAATTTACGTATTGTCAGTTTGTATTTTAATCTAGCAGTGCAGGGAATGGAAGTCTCCAGTGACTGGAGCCGTCCCGTCCCCATCATCATGATGCGTAATCCTTTCAGGTACTTTACGAAGCTCGCTGCGTGACCTAATGGTGCTGTCTTAGCTTCTTCTACGAACCTCAAGGGGTGAACTATAACACCTGAGTATTACTGCGGGCAGAAAAGACTCTTTTACGTTCATGTAACATTACGTACGTCTCATGGAATCAAGGCTTTTGTTTCCCATTAACGTTGTTCCCCCTCTTAACTTAACCCTGAGGCAGACTCGAGATTTTCTCAGGATAACATAAAATTGTATTCATTTTGTTGAATGTTTTAATGACAGAATAACAGATAGGGGGTATAGGTGGGGGGGGGGGGGCAAATAATATTAACACGTTCGAACTTCTTTTTCGTAGATACTGAACTTAAGAATTTCTTGAACCCCTTTCAAATATATATTTCAGTCAGTAGGGGAAGCATGACCACTGTTGTTGAAAATTTTCGACTAATTTTTTGTTTTCAAACTACATCAGGTTTTTTAGATGAGTGGAGAAAGGCAAGGTGGCAAGTGGAGTTCTGTGTAATAGGAGGGTAGATTGAGGTGTTATGGACATGTGATGAGAAGAATGAGGAAGCCAGGTTGTTGGAAGCACCCGGGGCAGAGAAAGACCTAAACAGTCATAGGAGCAGGTAGTGTGGTAAGGCTATGGTAGTATTGGGTGGACAGGGACCTGCTGGGAGATAGGCGGGAGTCAGGGGCGGATCGCGGGGGGGAGCAATGTAGCAATTACTCCCTACCAGTGCCTTAATGGGGTGCATATTTTAACTGATGCATGATTCAACTTTACAACTGATGAGGCATTTTTGCACTGCCATCCCCATTTCTATACTGCCAGTCCACCAGCAGTTGGCAGTTGGCTAAACCACTGAAGGTAGGACAGTTTCTAAGGTGCAGCAGAATAATTGCTAGCTAGATTTATACTAAGGAATTTGCAATATTTAATAATATTTGGGGCGCACTTGTTTTAAGTACCCCTCTCGATCCATCCCTAGATCCGCCCAGCGGGAGTGAAGGGCTAGAAGCCGGAGACACGACCCTGCGACAGGCAAGATAATGGTATGAGGATGATGAAGCTGCAACCAATTTTTGACTTAATGTCACTAACTGAATAATTTATTTAGTGAGTTGCCAAATGTTTAGCGATTCATATTGTAAGAATGTCTTTAAATTATCAAGTTATAACATTAAATAGAAGGTTATTGCATCTTGAATGCAATCGTTCTGCCTCAATCGAGAGAATAAAGACTTAAAGAGTTCAGCCTCCCCTAAAGGCGTCCTAGCACAGTGCTTCTTTCAGCAATTTAAGTCTAAGGCCCGGGGCACACATCCGATTTTTGCTCGTGCGACGCCCGTGCGCAACCGCAGCGATGCCATACACCTGCAGTGAAACGTTGCCAGTTCACAGGTTGTTTGTGTGTTGGTGTTTTAGGGCCCTTCAACTACAAGGTCATTAGAGCCCCGTCCACAACGTAGTCTTTATTCAGAGACTGCACAGACACTACACTAGTGCGACGATTTTTGGGGAATAACAGTACCCAGTTTTTCCAAACGGCCACCCATGTCTGTACTAGCTGGAGTTGCGTTGTTGAACTTCAGTGAGTGGACGAGAACTGGTGTGTCCAACGCAATTCGCCGCTCCCAGCCAGTTTACATTTGGCATTTGTGAGCAATGGGTGGTGATTATAAGGCCCGGTGCACACATGCGGTGAAATAGGGAGTTTTATTATAACGTCGACGCACGCACGCAATAGCATACACAGAACCACGTGATTAGCGTACGATTTTTTAAAAAAAAAGTTTTATTGCAGCGTTTCTGTAACGGCCCATACATTAGCGCCACCTACGAGAGACCTCCTCCACCGGTGCGCAGCACTGTGGCACTTGCGGGAATAATGAATTACCCCTAAAACCACGTTTGCTCTGCATGACACCTGTACTTCGTGGTGCCAAACCCACCCCCGGCCTGGGTCTTCGGCTCAGTTTTAGTTTATTTTGTTAGTGTTTTAGGGCCCCTCAACTGCAAGGTTATTAGAGCCCCGGCGACCTTGTAGCTCTAATGCAGAGAGTGCACAGACACCACACTAATGTGACGATTTTTTGGTATTAGCGGTACCCAGTCTTCCCAAGCGGCCACCCATCTCGGGAGCGGCGAATTGCGTTGGACACACCAATTGTCGTCTGATCACTGAAGTTAAACAGCGCAACCCAAGCTAGTACTGACATGGGTGGTCACATGTGATCAGTCGCATTAGTGTAGTGTCTGTGCAGTACCTGCATAAGAACTATGCTGTGAATGGGGCTCAAGTGACCTTGTAGTTGAAAGGCCCTAAAACACCAACAAACAAAGCCACACATGTCAGTACTAACTGGAGTTGCGTTAAAGTGGTGTCCAGCGCAATAAGCCACTCCCCTTTGGCCCAGGCGTGTGCCGAGGTGCGAGCGTGGTTCACCATTTTTGCCGGAACCCGGCCTTGCCTTTACTAAGGCGCCATGCGGGGGCCTCTATATTACAAAATGTAAAATGTATTTTCTTACAAAAGGCCCCGCAAAATATTTATTTTTGACCCCGTTTCTGAAAGAGCTCGCGGCAGCTCTGTCAAGGGGCCTTGTTTTACTCATTGCTTTTGGTCCCAGGCAGTTTTCGTGGATTTCTATGACTCCTAGTGGTTTTTACCTAAAGCTGCTTGCAAAATTTTTTCCCAATGGCACAAAAAGACATTCTTCGTCTCTGACCTACGACACCCAATAGCTGTTCGTTATAAAGAGAGTCATTTAGAACTGTGGGATAATGAAGGGACCAACCAAACCGTTCTTTATATCGAGTAGTTTCATTACATCTAGCGTTCGTTATATCAAGCAACAAATACATGGGAGGTATAGACATTTTGGCCGGGACGAGCTACCCTGTTCGTTATATCGAGCAATTCGTTATATTGAGATTTGTTATATCGAGAATCGACTGTATTTCTTACTTGATCAGGTGCTCGGCTTTAAAAAGCTTCCACTCTCCTCACTATTAGGTAGCTTTCAACTGATAGTTTATGAATTGATCAAGAACAACGGTTGGCTGCTGTACTTGGGCAATGACCATGATGCTTTCAATTTTGCAGCTGTCATCAAGTGTCATTAAATTTACTTTTGTCGTAGGTCATTATTGCGGTTTGCCGTGATACACGTCTCTCGATCTCTCTTTGCAGTTGTCTATTTTTTCCGGTTTGAAAAAGTTCAAAATTTGGTATGGTAGGAAATTTACGATACTTGGTCATCTCATAAGTCACAAATGATGTTATTGGTCCTAGCAGTATAATATCGACTGGCAATCGAATCGGTTTAGGTTGCAGTGTTAGCTAGACCACAACATGAAATATGGTGTTAATGGAGTTTAATCTTGGCCGACATTTTTATGGTTGTTGTTTTTAAGTGGTTGGTCGTTTGCCAGCTCTCTAGGATGTCCAAAATGGAGTGATTTACTCTTACGGTTTCCGAATAGTTGTAGTATTGTTATTTAATAAGAAGGTTACTAATCGATTTCGCACAAATACTGAGACGAATTTCTATTATAATCTCCTTTATTTAGTCGTCATCACTTCAGCGGTAAGTCGTTGCACAAAAATTTATATTGGACAACATGTGATTAAAAGCTGATAAAACAGCGAAATTTTTTTCGTTAGAAAACTTTTTTCAATAAATAATACAGCTTAAGTGCTTCTCGTGTTGAATGGACTCCCTTCAGTCCCTACACCTGTCCCTCATCCCAATTTGAAGACTTTTTTTCCGCCTTGTACATAGCTCTATAATAATCATTAACAGCTCTCTCTTCCTCTTCCGGTCTCTCTATTTCCCGCTCTCTCTCGCTCGCACACTTCAACAGCTTAAATAAGCAACGACTAACCCTTTTCCAGCCTATGAAAGGGTTGAGCACCCATCTTTGTCCCTCTGAGTGAGCCCATGGGCGATACACTGGACGGTATTTTTACGCAGGCGGCTGCTGACTAAAGCTGCAACCCCTGTGCTTATTTATCGCTGGTCTACGTTGGCCACTCCACCTACGGCAAGGGGCGAGCTCCTACACCTGGGGATTTTGCCTAATCTACCCGTTGGACAGTCGAGAGGGCTGTTTTACGGGCAAATGACCTTGCACATCACACGGCACCCTGGTTTTACTTCTCATCCGACGGAAGGCGAATGAGGAAGGCTTATGCCTTGAAATCAAGATAGCCATTTTTTTCTGGGAATATGTCGCCATCACTCTTTACATCAGCCAAGCAATCCATTAGTTTTAATTTCGATGAATCAAAACGGACCTTTACCAAACCTACAACGTCCCCAGGACCCTCAGTTGATAGCAAAACGAATGTTCCTCAAGATCAGAACTCAAACCGTGAGAGTGTAATATGATGGTATTGATTCCTGAATTTGAATTTAAACCTTCGCCAACTTGTTATAGCCTGTATTTGAGATATAAGCGTCACACGTGCTTGAACAAAATACAATAAAGCCTCGATTATCGTTGCCCCAACCATCGTTGTTCCTCACGTGGTGGCTGCAATCACTAACATTAGAAATTTAGTTTAGTGCATCCAGGAGCGAGATTGGTGAATTCCACATGGACATGGGTGTCGGCTTGTCCAATGACAAGTGGCCCGCTGGGCCTCCTTCAACATATACAATATTCTACGACTTGTAGGTAAGGCCTCCCCCCTTTGTCTCTTGGTAATTAATATTTTAGACCTAGTCCGCCATTGCTGGTGAGTGCAAATGGTCATGATGTCATGCAGTTTTACTCTTTCAAATTGCCAAAACGGCCAAATAAAAGATTGTCTCCACCTAACATATTCTTGTGGACATTTGTTTACTATCACCGATAGTTGAGAACAATGTTTTAGTCTGTCAATGAAAACATTCACCAGGAATGTTTATTTTTATATTCTTGTTGTATACCCGGGCACTGGTTAGACCAGCTAGGCTATATGGATCAGTGTTGGGTAGTGAGGAAGAGCCACGTCAATAGAATGCAAGTCGCAGAGATGCCAGTGCTGCGGTACATGAGTGGGGTGTCGAGAGTTGATAAAATTGGGAGCAAGTATATTAGAGGTAGCCTGGAGGTGGTGGACATCGCGAAAAAAATGAAGGGTTGGGTGCAGGCTGGGCCGCGATGAGACTGAAGCAGACGTGGGAGCAGGTTGTCCGAAAGGACATGGTAGTGTGTGGTGTGGACGGAGATCTAATGGGAGATAGACGGGAGTGGAAGGTCAGAACCTGCAGACCCGACCCTTGCACAGGCGGGATAAGGGTATTATGACGATGATGTTGCACACCTGGATTTTGTATTGATACTGGCTTTCTGCTTAGGGATTCGACCTTACATATAAAGTGATATTTAATCGACCAGATATTCGGCGACATTGTTGAAATTTTGATTATGTACAATCTATTTCATCTAATTTAAATAATTGAGATTTAAATAAATATTAGTTTGAGGCAAAACTTTTGAAAAACAACCTGTCGTTCAGGAAGCCAGAGTTGTAGATAGAGTTCGAGACCGTTTAACCAAATTTGGAAAGTAATTTGAGTGATATATGCGAGGCATATTCAACTTACCGATTTCCCAGAAAAATCCCATTAGTTCGTATTCTAATTGGAAATATGAAATGTCTCGGGTTTCCGATGATAAGTCATGTCCATGTCACTGTAGAAGGTTAGTGAATTAAATGGCAATAGGGAGCTGCAGAATGAAGGGGACACAGAGCAAGGGAATGTAATAGGTGGTGCTTCCATTCTGTTTTGTACAAAGCCCTGAATGACAACATTACACAGTTCCGATTCTGAGAGGTTTTTATCTAATTAATCACTATTAATAGATAAAGTTTAGGTTTATAGACGTTGATATGTCAACTGGAAGACTTACAAATTGTTATCGAATGTTTATGCGGTAATCTCTTGTGTGCATTAAAAATGAGTTCCCGAAAATGAATGCCATTCAGTGCGAGTAATCTCATTTTTGAAATTACTTAGGAGTCCGGTATGACGCTGTCATAAAAATTTACCAATAATGCTCGCGGATAGTGATATCTTAGAAATAAACCCTCAACTTGTACACCAAATCGAAAACGTTGTCTCGAACATGGATGTCTAAGGTTTCATATTTTTCATGCGACAATGTTGCCTTCATTTTGCATTGTCCCTAGCGATAAAGGAATCGAAAAATTTTCATTGCTATTGATGGGCAGATATGAAGAGTGCTTTTGATTCTCTGTCAACTAAACGACATATCATATTTGTTTTCGGTTTGTGGAAATTGGTTCGGCTTCCGTATAAAAATAGCTTTTTAATTCATTAATTAATCTTTCTTAATCAGATGTATTGTAGAGTTGCAGACAATTTCAGACGATTGATTTACACGTTTCTTTACTCAATTTATTTGAATGCTGCTCTAAAGTTATCTTATGATCTCATAACGCTTAATGAGAGCAGTGCTGTAACGGGGGTATGAAGCGCCTGTGGCATGTGTCTAAATTTTGTTTGACCCTAACCCAATAATGACAAAAAACTTAAACTTGACAAAAAACCTTCTTCGCCACGCCCTCGTTACAGCCCTGACTGAGAGTGCATTTAAGTCGCGTTCTCATGAGGCAAGTTTTGTTGACTGATTTTAGTTCATCAACAAATGTTGAACGTTACTTGAACGATTTTTTTGTTCAGACATTTCAATAGAAACTGATCTACAGTTTCATTTTACAAATGGGGTCAAAAGGAGTTGTGTGGATAACACTGTATTTTGGTTAACCCCCAATTGGTCCATCCGTCTGATGGGTCCACTTTTGTATATATCCAAGGGCCTTAAACAAAAGACGTCTTGTTCACTTGTGTCAACAGATGTTTCAAATTGAAGGGTAATGGTGAATGACTCTCCACTTGATCAAGAAAAGTTTGACTGGGTCAAACTTTTGTTGATCAACTCGATTGAAACAAAGGTTCCCACTTACAGTTTTCATTCTCAACAAAACTTGACTAGTGAGAACACATCTTTAGCTGAAGGTGATGCTGAATACTCCTTAAATTCACATTTCACTCAATAGAGGCAGCACGATTGCTTCCATGAATTTTTTGACATTTTTCATCTACAACAGGCATGCCAATTGGAACATACACATTGCCATAGGGTGTCTACGACAATTGGGTGAAAAACATGTTTTTTTATTAGCTTTTTTCCATCTGATAGAAAGTTGCATAGGGCTCTGATAGCAATGTGTACCACCAATGTATTTTATGAATGCCAGGGTCAGTCCTATAGGTTCTGCCGCCCACATGCAATTATGATGAGGCCGCCCCCTCATAATATTTTCACTTATTTTTCTTAATGACTACAAGTTAACATTGACTTGTTTGAGTAAAGAAATCATTATGATGCATTCTTTTTTCATGTTTGCCAGCACATGGAAAGAATTACCTTTCTTTCCTGAGCATCAAAGTAAAAACAACTCGTGACCCTTTACCCGCTTATGGCAGTGTCGAGTACCCATCTTGTACCTTTGAATGGGCACAAGGGTGATATATTGGACAGTGATTTTCCACAGCCGGTTGCTGACCAATGTCACAACCCCTGTGCTTATTTATCTTCGGTCTGCTGTTCGTTGGAGCATTCTATTGGGTGCGACGCCTGGCGGTGAGCTTCTACACCTGGAAATTTTGCCTCATCTACCGTGTTCTTTTACGTGTCATGCCATTGATCAAAGCACAGGACCTGGGTTTTACTTCTCATTGGAAGGAAGGCTCACTCGGGGATGTCTTTCGCCTGAAAGAAGCCAACCCACCTCGATCTAGTTTCAAACCTAGAACCATTGACGTAGTTACTGAGCATGCTACACACTGTGCCACTGAGGCGGGATTCTTTCCTGAAGCATCAAAGCATTAAAAGTTTCATGTTACTTTTAAGTTGGTGAAGGCGGTCGAGTGGCTGTCCCCTTAGGTTGGCCGCCCACGTTCTTCGCACACTTTGAACCTATGGATGGACTGGCCCTGATGAATACCATTGCTGCGTTCCACATCCAGTTTTACCAAGAAAGTGGACATTGAGTTTGGAACCCACATTATACTAATTCTATAAATAATTAAGCTATTAATTAATTACAATCTATACCTTTTCTTACTTTTTTGGTTGTTGATACTGTACTTGGTAATCTGGTAGTTGGTATCTTCATCATCCACGTTTGTGAAGCTACTTGTAGTAACGCTGTGCCGCATGACAGCTGTGCTTGCCGATGTAGTATGATTACATGAGGTCATCATCATCACTCCCTTCTCCCGCCTGAGGCAGGGTCGGGTCTGCAGGTTCTGATCCTCAACTCCCGCCTATCCCCCACCACTATGCGTGCTTCCATTTCCCTTTGCACTACCTCCCCCACGTCATCTTTGGTCATCCTCTACTCCTAGTATCCCCAATTACCTGTAGTCCCACAATGCACCTGACAAGTTCCTTCTCCCCCTCCGCTTCGCATGCCCATACCACCTCAACCGATTCTCTTGCATCTTTTCTGCGGCGCCTCCCACCCTCAAGCTACCTCTAATGTAATTATTTCGAACTGGCATATGGAGTTTTCAGGGAGTTTTTTCGCAGCAATAGGGAGTTTTCTTGCAGCGTCAATAGACGCACGCAGAGACGTTAGCAGACCACGTGACTGACAGATGCATCAGTCAGGAAAAACTATTTTCTTGTAACGTTTAGTAAAACTTAAAACGTAACGGCCGATACACGAGCGCCACCTATTAACTGATGACGTCAGCCATTTGTTTTTCGATAGCGGTTTAGCGTGCGTCTGACGTAGAATTGGCGATGCGTGCGTTGAAATGCACCTTAACGTTACTGCGTGCAGTGTTTGCACTTGCACGGTTGAATTGTCATCTGCTTAACGTAGCATGCGTCAGCTAAAAACGCTACAAGAAAACGCACTATTAACTTTTATAGAATTAATATTATCATTTGAATATTCAACGTACATACGTTCAATGTATATACGTTCCATAGGTCAGCAATTTTTTTGATTCATTACTTTTTTAACATTATAAAGATTTCATTATTTCAAAATGTACTAAATTGGGCGCGTTACCTAAATTTCAGTTCGCCAGATTTCATTTAAAATATTGCAATTTGTTTTAACGTTTAAAAATTGGCATGTTGAACTGTGTTTCTTTCAATATTATATTTATATTACATTATTTTAAACATGTAATGGAATTTGAAAACGACCCGCCTCGGTGGCGCAATAGGTAGCGTGCTCCATTAACTGCGCCAGGTGACTTCTTGACTTCTATTAGGTGAGAGAATTACCCCCAATGCGCCTTCTTTTCGGTGAGAAGTAAAACCGAGGTCCCTTGTGATGCATCATGGCATTTGCACGTTAAAGAACTCTCTCTACTCTGCAACGGGTAGATGAGGCAATATTTCCAAGTGTAGGAGCTCGCGACCCCCTGGCGTCGGTAGATTGTCCCGCTGAAAAGTCAACATATAGGTTGAAGCTTTGGTTGAAAGCTGGCTGCGGTAAAACACCGTCCAACATATCACCGTTGTGTCAATTCCGGAGTAGCTTATTACGTTGGACACACCAGTTCTCGTCTGATAACTGAAGTTACGCAACGCAGGCCCGGTAGTGCTAACATGGGTGGCCGCTTCGGAAAACTGGATACTGCTTAATACCCAATAATCGTCGCTTTAGTGTAGCGTCTGTACAGAATCTGCGCTAGAACAAAAAATGTGTCCATTCGGAGGGAAAGATGGGTCCCCGACCCTACCATAGGCGGGAAAAGGGCTAGAAGTTGCTTATAAAGCGGACTAGATATGTGTTAAAATTATTAATGACGAAAATCTAGTTAATATTCTTTTGAAGATGTATCTATGTCAATGTGACCAGGTACTTACTTATATATTACCGGAATTTTTCCTAATCCAAGGCTTAATTAAATTTCAAATTACAATTTTTTATATGGTCTCGCACCACATACTTCTTTAATGAAATTCTTGAAAATGGCATATCTATATTCACATTCTGCGTTAGTTATGAGACGTTATTTTTAGTAGTAACTACAGTTAATCAGCTAATTAAAGAATAATATTTTTCCCCTGAAATTAAAACGAGATGACTCGAATTACAGCACATTGCTAGTGACAGTCAAAACCGAAGCTTTCAACTTTTATCTTACTTCTGCCTTTTGGCATCAAAAATGCTCTTCAAAGCCATTTTTAATATAGGGCCTACTGCATGTTTTACCTTACCTTGGTTCAGACCGACGTTCATATGGCCTGCAAGAGGTCATATCGACGTTGTATGTTGTCCGTTAGGCTGATTACAGATCTTCCCAACGTTCATATGGTCCATTAGACCAGAAGTCCTCAAACTTTTTCATTCCAGAGATCCCTTTACAGAGAATGTGAAATTCGTCGATCCCTGAGGGTCCGTGGACCACAGTTTCAGAGCCACTACATTTCTCATTAGAGGTCTTACCGACGTCCGTACGGCCCTTCAGAGATCTCGTCGAGGTGTGTATTACCCGTTAGATGTCTTACCAACGTTAGTGTGAGCTGCTAGAGCAGGGTTTCCCAACGGGGTCGGTATTGCTCGTGACTTCCTTTGAAGGCCAACAAGCAACTCTTAATCCATTCCCCACCTATGGCAGGGTTGGGTACCTATCTCCTCCCTCTGAATGGACACAAGGGTGATATATTGGACAGTATTTTCCCCAGTCAGTTGCCACCAAAGCTGCAACCCAATACTTGTATAGCGTTAGCCTTTGGTTCATTGGTGTACTCAGTCGAATTCCTACACCTGGGTGAGCGGCGAATTGTGTTGGACACACCCGTTCTCGTCTGATCACTGAAGGTAAGCAACATAACCGCAGCTAGTACTAACATGGGTGGCCGCTTGGGAAAACTGAGTACTGCTAATATCCAAAAATCGTCGCATTTGTATAGTGTCTGTGCAGTCTCTGCATATGAACTATGCTGTGGACGGGGCTCTAATGACCTTTGTAGTTGAAGAGCCCTAAAACACCAACAAGCAAGCAAATACACCTGGGTAGTTCACCTCATCTACCCATTGCATAACAGAGGGTTCTTTTATGTGCAAATGCCATCGTGCATCACACGAGACCTCAGTTTTACATCTCATCCACAGGAAAGAGCACTTGACGCACCTCGCTCGCCCAAAAAGAAGCCAACCCACGCTCGGCAACTACGCCAGTAATTCTAGGTTCGATACTGGACCGTGGTGGGTCGACTTCTTTCGGGCGAGAGAGAAGCCGCGAGTGTGCCTTCTTTCGGATGAGAAGTAAAACCGAGGTCCCCGTGTTGGTGTACGATGGCACTTGCACGTAAAAGAACCCTCTCTACTATGCAACGGGTAGATGAGGCAAAATTTCCAGGTGTAGGAGCTCGCCCCCTGGCGTCGGTAGCATTCCCCAACGAACACTAGACCGACGATAAATAAACCTAGGGGTGCAGCTTTGGCAGGCAACCGGCTGCAAAAGAAAACTATGACCAATATATCACCCTGTGTCCATTCAGAGGGACAAATGGGTATCCGACCCTGCCATAGGTGGGAAAAGGGTTAGGAGTTGATTTATATCAGGTGGAAATTATGGAAAAAAATGTAAGTGGGGGGGGTCTATGAACTAAGCTCATACTATTAAAAGGGGTGAATCTAAGAAAAAGGTTGGGAATCCCTGTGCTAGAGGTTTGGCCAGTTAGATGTTATTGCGGATGTCACATCGAAAGTGTTGTCCATCATTGGCATAATGTCCATTATTTTACTGCAGCTTAATTTATCCCAAGGCTGTGGTGTTCTACTTTCTGCCCTTGTTTTCCACGTAGTGTTATGCACAGTTTTCAATAGTGCTCATGGAACAGCCCAGTGCCGTCTTAACAGCTTTACGGGCCCCCGGGTAAACCAGTAAAAAGTGAATACAGACGCTGGACAAAGTCAAAGTATGTTACAGACTGTAGACAATACTCTGTTGCTTTTACTCCCACCAAGTTCAGACTGTGTCCAGCACAGCGGACATAAATGGCAAACTCATTGAGTTAAAGAATTCGTGCTTGAAAGCACCGGTTTACTTCTCATCCAAAAGAAGGTACACTCGGGGCATCTCTTTCGCTCGAAAGAAGCCAACCAACCTCGGTCTAGTATCGAACCTAGAACCACTGATGCCCACTAGAACCTACTACGCCACCGAGGTGGGAGAGGCGAATTGCGTTGGACCCAACAGTTCTTGACTGATCACTGAAATTAAGCAGCGCAACCCCAGCTAGTACTGACATGGGGTGGCCACTTGAAAAAACTGGGTACTGCTAATACCCAAAAATCGTCGCATTAGTGTAGTGTCTGTGCAGTCTCTGCATAAGAACTATGCTGTGGACGGGGCTCTAATGACCTTGTAGTTGAAGGGTTCTAAAACACCAACAAAACAAACAAAGCCACCGAGGCGGGTATAAGTCAACACATCGTGAGCGATCGACCAAAATTGGCTTGTTGGCCACCACTGCAGTATAGCATTCAGACATATTTGAGGCATTTTCATACGACTGACCACAGCAGTTTGATAGTGGAATTTTGTTCTCAGAAAGAAAATCCACAACAGTATCTGTTAGATCCTTTGCACCGTGAGAAAAGATGGGGATGAACATCAAGAAACGTTCCACAGTGCCACAGCCTTTAATGTAACGAGCTGTAAATGTCAGTTGATCAGTGGGTGAGATGTCTGGAGTGGAATCTACACTTATTGAATAATAATTTTACTTCTTCAAAAATAGGAAAAAGTACGTTTTGGCCTAATATTTCAATAAAATCCTCACCAATACTGGCGGATAAATATGATGGAGCCCCTTTTTCAGCATTTCCAGACATTTTGAGATGTTCTTCCAAATGCGGGCCAAGTTCACTCAACAGCTCTAGACTACGTAAATAGTTGCCATTCTGTACTGACCCAAGAATTTGATTTTCTCCACAAATTGCCAAACCTCTGGAGGCAAGAAAGCGAATTACAGAAACCACACGTGTCAACACGTTTGCCAATATTCCAGCTCCGAGCAGTGTTGCTTAACGTCGGTCTACTATTCGTTGAAGGACAATAAATAAGCATAGGGGTTGTAGCTTTCGTCGGCAGCCAGCTACGGAAAATCATTGTCCAATATATCACACGTGTATTCATTCAGAGGGGTAAGATGATATTGGAGCGGCTTATTGCGATGGGTACCCCAGTTCTCGTCTGATCACCGAAATTAAGCAACGCAACCCCAGCTAATACTAACATGAGTGGTCGCTTAGGAAGACTGGGTACTGCTAATACCCAATAAACGTCGTATTAGTGTAGTGCAGGCCTGGTGTAATGTCTGTGCAGTCTCTGCCCTAAAACTATGCAGTGGATGGGACTCTAATGACCTTGTAGTTGAAGGGCCTTAAAATTCCAATAAAACGAAACAAAAAGGGACAAGATAGGTACCCGACCCTGTCACAGGCGAGAATATATACTTACGACCGGTAAGACGATAACGAAGTTTCTTACCGTTTATGAACCTAAATGCACAAGTTGTATTATATTGAATTACATTCTATTGCCGCACGACAAGCTGCCCTTGGGACACGCATAAAACACTAAAATTAGGGAGTCGTTGTATACGCCGGAATCTTTTCCAAGAACGTCTTATTTAGTAAGTGATTCTTTAGTTATAAAATAACTGTTTAGAAGAGGTGTCAATGTTCATCAAAACATACTAAACTCAGAACAGAATGGAATTTAGAACTGCTTTCAATAGCCTGCATACCCGCTATACGCCCACCTACAAACATCTCTTAATATACAGTACTGTGTATTTTTACGCTCCTATTCTATTTTATCGTTAGCCTATTTTCCCCCACCGATGTCAGAGGGCAAGCTCTTGCATCTGGAAGCTGATGGCATCATACACATTGCACGGGACCACGGTTTTATTTCCAATCTGACGTTAGGTGCACATTAGGACTATGTTTTCGGTTTTCCCTTGGCGACAGCCATTGAAAATACAATCCCGCCTTGGAGGCGTAGTGGGTAGCGTGCTCGATGACTGCGTGAGTGGTTCCACGTTCCATACAGCATTGGTTCTCAATCTTTTTTGAAGCCAGGGAGCACTAAACTGTGACTCTTTACTTCCACGGAACACTTACACTTGCTACTTCCTACCACTTTATGCAGGGTGATCATAAAGTCCTGCCCTGATACAGAAAATTAATTAAAAAAAAAACAATGCCAGATAGATGCATACGGTTTTTATTATTATGATCACCAGTCACAAATTTTTTTTAATAGTTCTAGGTGCGATACTAGACCAAGGTGGGTCGACTTCTTTCGTGCGAGAGAGAGGCCGCGAGTGTGCCTTCTTTCGGACCGAGATCCGGTGTGGGGGTACAATGGCACTTGCACGTAAAAGAACCCTCTCTACTATGCAATGGATAGATGAGGCAAAATTTCCAGTTGTAGGAGTTCGCCCCCTGGCGTCGGTAGCATTCCCCAATGGACACTAGACCGACGACAAATAAGCGTAGGGGTGCAGCTTTGGCCGGCAACCGGCTGCAGAAAAAACTATGACCAATATATCACCCGGTGTCCATTCAGAGGGACAAATGGGTAACCGACCCTGCCATAGGCGGGAAAAGGGTTAGGAGTTGCTAGGAGTTGCTGTTCGATTTCTAGCGAATTATTTGCCAGCATGTCTTCTGTTACTGGAAATACTAGAGAGTTTTCTGGCTGCGTTTCTATCCGACGCGTACGCTACGCAATGCAGACGAATCGTGAACTACGCAGCGGATGGGGCTCTAATGGCCTTTGTAGTTGAAAGGCCCTAGAAACACCAACAAAAAATCCATTCAGAGGGACAAGATGGGTACCCGACCCTGTCTTACCGGGAAAAGGGTTAGGAGTTGCTTTTCAGCCATTGAACCTGCAACCATGGAATCCGCAGTCAACCACGCAACCATCGAATCATTGGCATAAACTACGGAAATGAGAAGAATCGAGCATTTTATTCGCTTTAATCATAACTTTTCATAAATGTAATGCTATTTTTTCGGTTTTCGAAGGAACGGACATTTGTATTACTGAATAACATGAGTCGTGCTCGTTGTGCATATTATTATGAGTTTATGGTGCAACTAAACTGCGTCTATTCAACTAAGTGGAAAACTATCGTTGCATTTCGATGTTGTTGGTTTTTCGTTTCTGTCTATTAATTTTCAAATGAATTGCTTCTGGACAAATCGGTTGGTTTGTTTTCTGAAGCGAAACAATATATATATATATATATATATATATATATATATATATATATATATATATATGCGTTGCCATATTATGCAAATGAATGTTTCTCATCTCCAGAACACTAGTTAAAATGGCAGACGTTTAGTTCGATTGTGTAATGCATGAAGGATAGCTATTCCGTTACTGACCTACCGTGACGACGTTTTAACGTTTGAAAAGCTAATAAAATTTCACTAAACTATCACTGCAGTCATTGTGTTCGTCAAAAAGCATGCAATTAAACGACGAAACGAGAATAGAAGAAATATATATTATGATTACTGTCGTAACTATAGAAACTTTCGAAATATTTAACTTCATTGCACAGAAAGAGTCGACTGTTGTTCGATGGGAAATTCGCCGATTTACTGGCAAATAATTTTTAAAACCAACAATTGTTGGATGGACTTTACGTCAGCATTTGTTTGCCTCAAGGGCATCAGTTGTTAGCCTGCCCTACTTCCTAACCTTCCACAAGAGGAAATGTAGAACCAGATCTCGTCTGATGCTGAAGTTAAGCAACGCAACCCCAGCTAATAGGCCCTACTAACATGGGTGGCTGCTTGGGAAAACTGGGTCTACGTCAATTTGGTACATGACAATTTGGTGTATATACCCATTTGGCGTAGTCAATTTATTCTGCTACAAAAATGTCTCGCTTTCTTCTCTCAGAGAAAGGGAAAAAAGACATTTTTATGGATACGGGTACATTAAGGATTATGCTACTGATACCAAATTTGGTGATTGTGTTGTCTGATTATTCAAGAAGTCTTTGGCTTGAAATGATTAAAAAGCTTTTTTGCTATCATTTTTAATTTACAAGCATTTCTTTGTTGATTTTCTTACTTTTTAAAAAATTATATTTGGACAATTGAAATGAGATGCATGCTTTGCACAAGATAGACTAAATTTAGCAGGGATACAGAAATGTAGCACCAGATTCACCAAATTGGTAGATACGCCAAATTGACGTGATAACTGGGTGGCTGACTGGTGATAACTGGTGATTGACTGGGTACCCTTAATAGCCGAAATCGTCTCATCAGTGTAGTGCCTGTGCAGTCTCTGCATTAGAACTACGCAGTGAAGGGGCTCTAATGACGTTGTAGTTGAAGGTCCCTAAAACACCAACAAAACAAAAAAGGAAATACAGAACTGAGATTCCGAGGGCTGTCTACAATGTCACCTCCAAGGAAAAACACCCTTTGTTCATCGTCACCATCATTCCAAAGTCTCTTTCCGCCTATGGCACATTTGTCCTGCTATACCCTGAACTATTGAGTGATAATTTTTCACATTTCCGGCTCTCATTTCAGTGCTGCAATCTCCTGCATATTTCCAAGGGCTGAAAGTGGCTGTGTGGTGTTGGACACATCAGTTCTCGTTTGATCACTGAAGTTAACCAGGTGACCGCTTCGGAATGCTGGGTACTGCTAATATCCAAAAATAATCGTAACAGTGTAGTGCCCAGAACTACCCAGTGGACGGGGCTCCAATGCACAATGTAGTTGAAGGGCCTTACAACACGAACGAGGCAAATCCGTGGGTTGAATTCTTTAATAAGCTAGTACCATCATGCACCCCACGGAAAGTCATAAGTTTACTTCCCGTGCGAAGGAAGGCGCACTTTGGGCATCCTGCTGGCTCCAAAGAAAGAAAAATCATCTATATTGTGATCGTCCATATTGTAGGCCTACTAGTTAAGTGCAATGTTCTAACAATTGAGCTACCTAGACACTCTGGCAAAACCCTTTGCAATAAAATATAGGCTTTATACAGATCAGCAAAAGTCCCAGATGTAGGAGGTCCTTCCGGAAAGAGTCCTTCAAACTTTTCACACGCCGCCATTTCAATTGATAGGTTATACAGGGTGTTTCCTTTAAAGTAACCAATCCCTTTTTTAAAAAATCTATGAGATATGGGATAAAATGGTTAGGAAAAAGTTATAGTTGATGGAGGGGGACATTCACTTCTCAAAACAGTTCAGAAATTTTGGCAGTAGTTTTTTCAGGACAATGCAAAGTTACATTTTTTTCACTAGATAGGGGTAGTTTTAACTATCGCATTGCATAGCTCTAAAAAAATGTGAAATTTTGATATATCATGTTCCTATACCTAAAATTAAAAATACATTCTCAAAACTGCATTAATGAGTGTGCACCAATGGCCCAGGGCTACAGAATGATGTCTCAGGTATGGAGCTCAGCAAATTGCCGCTCTTAAGCGCTCCAACTAGCTAGCATTGAGCTAACGTGGATCGGGACACCTTGGCTTGTGCTCCAAGTTAGCTAGTTGGAGCAGCTAAGAGCGACAATTTGCTGAGCTGCATACTCTTATGACATTACTATATTAATACGTTCTAATTTGTTTTAGCGGTTAAAAGCGACAATTTGCTGAGCTCCATACCCGAGACAACATTCTGTAGCCCTGGGCCATTGGTGCACACTCATTAACGCAGTTTTGAGGGTGTATTTTTAATTTTAGGTATGAGAGCATGATATATCAAAATTTCACATTTTTCTAGAGCTATGCGATGCGATAGTTAAACTACCCCTATCTATTGAAAAAAATGTAACTTTGCATTGTCCTGAAAAAACTACTGCCAAAATTTCTGAACTTTTTTGGGAAGTGAACGTCCCCCTCCATCAACTATAACTTTTTCCTAACCATTTTATCCCATATCTCATAATTTTTTAAAAAAGGCATTGGTTACTTTAAAGGAAACACCCTGTAGTATGATATCTGCTTTTCTCATTGCTCTAATTTTTCATCGAGCAACTGACACTTTCTGAGGAATAGGTTACCTATAGCAGGTCACAGTGGCGTCGGTAGGGTTGGCGTCACCCGGGGCGGTGATACCATGGTGTCACCCCCCGCCTCTTCCGAAAAGAAGCCGCTCCTTCTGCTTTGGTGTCACCCCATTTCTCGTGGTGCGAGTGGTGTCACCCAGTGCGGCCCGCACCCCCTAGTGACGCCACTGGCGGGTCATCTTAATGGCAATCACACAAAAAGACCCTTTCGAATAAATGCATGGATTGGCGAAAAGCCGAAATGTAACATCTCGCCCTCTGGTCTCAAACCTACCTTGGTAATTGTTCCTGGTAAGCCGTGGTCCCATGTAGTGTATGGCAGGGGTGTCAAAGTGGCGGCCCTAGAAGCCTAGAGTTGCGGCCCTCACAACCGATATCATGTAGTCTACATATGCAGTCTGCTGCTGAGAAGCGTAACGAGAGGGGGACAGTTGCTCCTTCCCCAGCATAGTTGGAATAGGGTGCCATGTTCTATATTTTGATTCAAACTATTGTTAAATACCATTTCCACAATTGTGTTGGTACTTTTAAAAACAAATTTCCCAAAAAAGAGAAGTGAACACTGCATGGCCCTCATGATAACTCACATGTTACGATGCGGCCCTCGGGGTATAACGAGTTTGACATACCTGGTGTAAAATGCTCGCCCCCTGGTGCCAGTAAATTACCAACGGATGTAGACATTCCGACGTTGCATAATTAAGTATACCAAACGGCGACCAACTTTTAACGACCTTGTTTGCGTGAGTGTTGAAATCTTTTTTGTCACGGACAGGTGTCGGCTACCGTCTTGTATTTCAATTCTCCCCATCCTTAACTCTCCTCCTTAGATCATTATAAAATGCAGTTAGGACATTGAAAAGTTCTGACTCCAAGTTCTTGTCAGATTTGAGTATGTCAGTAGATTAGAAGTGAAGCTCAATTTTTCTTTGAAATGAGCCTATTTAAGTGCACTCTGCAAGGCATTAAATTCTGACATCACATGCCCGTCCTATTTCTTTTGAAAGTAAGCATTTTTAGGTCCTCACAAATCATGATGTCTGATGATCTTACGCTTGATGCTCTAGAGCTGTGAGATAATCATCTGCCTGTGAGCACTGCGTGGTCCTGACTATAGTCACCAGATGTATCATTCATGTCTGGAGCACTTCAAATGGGCCCGTAAAACCGAAAAACTCCATAAAATGGTAGGGGCGTCTAGATTGATTGAAGGATTTATTCAAATAGGAAATTTGCTTTTTTTCAGAGATATTGAAATCAAATCCTTTTTTGAAACCGGCTGTTAAAGTTTATATGCTTCTTCCTCATTGCAAACAATGTGAAATCGATATTTTCGACCGGAGAAACCTGTATGGTATGGACAATAGTGCGTGTTCCTTCGATTTATTGTGCAATTAATATTTTTTTTCGGCCTGCGATTTCCAGAAAACTGGCTTCTTAATAGATTCCCCGAAATCCAATTCTTCGAACATCTATGTGCAAATTTCCTTCATGTAATAAACCGTAGCCAGAATTTAATACCGTATTTAATTGAATACCTGCTGCTGCTACTCGGACAATAGTATCTGATTAGTTATTTAGACAAGAGACCTACAAGGAGCTATTTTGGCCTTAATCATTTTTCATTGACCATAACTCAGCCTTAAAGCCAGGTTCCATGGCACGCAACACCAACAAAAATTGCGTGCGAGCAGACGAAATGCCACATTAACTGGTGACGTAGGAGCGCCACTTTTTTGATAGGGTAGTGCAAAATCAGCCCAAAAGTGGATTTGAGAGGTAGTCAACTGCATTTGGCGCTTACTTTGTCCTTTTCCTTGGACAGCTTGCTTTTATAAGTCTGTAACAGTGATTCAGTGGCCAGTTTCCACTAAACAGTGGGTGACCAGCCATGCACTGATTTTCCTAACACTGAAATTACAGAGGTGAATTTACTTCTATGCACCATTAATGTATTTTAGCCCTTAACTGTGCTGGTGGGGTTTAAAATACACCAAGCACTTTTATTTTCTTAATATTAAAAAAAGTTTTAGAAAAATGGTAATGAATTTTTTTCATATTCCTCCCAATAGATATGCATTATGCTATGAGTAGCAGCAGGAGATGGAAACATTTATAGCAATGATGAAAATGGGGCCTTTGGTCCTTTGGACCCCACCAGCATGTTAATGTAAGTATCGTTTGAGGGAATTTCCCCCTCCCAGTAGCATGTTACTGAAAGTTTTGCAATGATTGCACAGTACTATTTAGTTAAAGGAAATACTTTTTCTACGTTTCAAATTACAATACAATCCACCCTGTTGGGAAATTTTCACTAATGCATTAGTGCAAAGGCCCACACACTGCCTTCCTGCAACTTACTGGAATTTTAGTCAGTGTCTTTTTTTTTCCAAATTTTACATCAAGCTTGTAAGTCTTGTTTAGCAGACAGTGATGTTTAAATAAGTAACTAACATGTGAAAAAAAAGCAATGCGAAAATTTTAATGCAGATGAATGCTATTTAAACCCATTAAAGAAACTTTTGCCTCTGGGGTCCAAAACACCCCACCAGCATCTTAGAAGCCTTGGACGAGCCATGGGGTGGTGAACATCACGGAAATAAATGAGGGATGGCAGGTTGAGGCGGCATGGGAGCGTAATGAGAAAAGCGGAGGAGGAGCTCGTTAGGTCCATTTCTGGAAGGCAGGTGGTTGGAAGCACCCGGGGCAGGGGGAGACCAAACCAGACGTGGGAGCAGGTTTTCCATAAGGATATGGGGGTGTGTGGGATGGACGGGGACCTAGTGGGAGATAGACGTGAGTGGAGGGCTAGAACCCGCAGACCCGACCCTGTCACAGGCGGGATAAAGGTAGGATGATGATTAATTAATAATGACCCATTCCTAATAAAATAATTTAAATCCAACATAATTAATCTGACAAAACATTTCCCATTGTCAAGAGTCTCAAAAAGTGGCTCCATAGGAATGTTAGGGATTCCCATAGACCAGATTTGATGTAACTTTGCATTTTGCTCTCTAGTTCCACAATGATCCATCAAATCTAAATGGCCCAATTAGAGATTTGTATCCAATGAACCAATCTTTTGATTGCTGTGCTATTCATCAAACGTCTCCAGGACAGACCTGAGTTATAACAGAGCAAAGCCATGGGTAGTTACATGCTGCGCCACCCGGTATATGCATAGTAACAAGTTGCTCATGTTCTGATAAGCAGTTGTCATCAGCAGCAGCTGCAGTTAAATTTTATAATTGTGCCAAGTGTCCTTAAATTGAAGTTTACAAAATGAATTTTCATTCATTGGAAATTATGTGAATGTATGGTGCTGATTTGTGATATTTCGCTTGCTAATTTCATATATTAATATTAAAAACTTATTTTCACCATTTTGTCTAATTACATTTTCCCACATTTTAATCGTGCTTGTATTCCTTGAAGTCCTGGATTATAGCGTACAACCCCAGTTAATACTATCATGGGTGACCACTTGGGAACTCTGGGTACTGCTAATATCCAAAATTCGTGGTAACAGCATAGTGTCTGTGCAGACTGCATTAGATCTATGCATGAGGACTCCATTGGCCATAATAGTTGCAGGGCCTTAAAACAAACAAATAGACCCTAAGAATGATGGTTTAATGCAGTAGCTGAAGCAGAGGAAGGGAACAGATATTTATATATGCTGACCTAACTCTCCTTGCTCTGACATAGAATGGAACTACACCAGTACTGAACTACACCCATGTTCAAAATTAAGAGAATAAACACGTTTATTGAAATTTCTGAAAAACTACTGACAGATATTAGTAAAATTTGGTATAGAGACAGTGAGCTAATGCCAATGCAGTGAGTGAGGGAGTTGTTTTTTTAGGGCCCTTTAACTACAAAGGTCATTAGAGCCCCATCCACAGCATAGTTCTGATGTAGAGACTGCACAGACACTACACTAATGCGACGATTTTTGGGTATTAGCAGTACCCAGTTTTCCCAAGCGGCTACCCATGTCAGTACTAGATGGGATTGCTCTGATTAACTTCAGTGATCAGACGATAGCAGGTGTGTCCAACGCAATTTGCCGCTCCCACATGCCATTGCAAAATCATGAGTAATTCGTCAGAGAACAGGATTGTTCAAAACTGACACTGTAAAATAGTGATGAAAATGAGACTAATAGGTAGTATGGTCACCTCTAACAGACACACAGGTTGCGCAGTGAGTCATCATTGTTTGTTTGTTTGTTGGTGTTTAAGGTCCCGTCAACTACGAGGTCATTAGAGACCCGTCCACTGCATAGTTCTAGTGCATAGACTGCACAGACACTACACCAATGCGACGATTATTGGGCATTAGCAGTACCCAGCTTTCCCGAGCGACCACCCATGTCAGTACTAACTGGGCTTGCGTTGCTTAACTTCAGTGATCAGACA
>JAAFCE010008833.1:10822449-10836495 GCA_013389805.1 Trigoniulus corallinus
GACCACCCATGTCAGTACTAACTGGGCTTGCGTTGCTTAACTTCAGTGATCAGACGAGAACTGGTGTGTCCAACGCAACTCGCCGCTCCCGTGAGTCATCATACTGTTCATGAGACAGTAGATGCGTCCCTGAGGCAGCCACACGCACTCCTACAATAAAGCAGTTTTAGCTCCTGTATGGTTCTGGGACGTGGTTGGCGAATTGCAGTTACCCTCCCAAATGCTTCCCAAACATGTCCAGTGAGGTTTAGGTCTGGGGATCTGACTGGCCAGTCGATCCACCGAATAGCCTCACTTTGAAGATCTTCATCTACCAAGCGGATGTTATATCAATTCCTCTTTCACTGGGAGGGGAGAAAAGTGGTCGAATAACTAATTGATTACTGCCAGAGGCAGGATAGGAGATGAGGATGCTTGTGCTATTTCAACCTGTTGAACGTTCCTTACTCAGTGGCAAACTGTCCATCTTATATCAATAATCTTAATGCAACATGGCCTCTACCGCTAACGTAATTGATGGACTAAGTGACGGACTATTAATTTTGTTATTGTGCAGTACTTGTTTTTTCTTGTAAAACCATCAATTTACCAATGGTCATTGGTTTTCCTTTTACCATCGAATTCAAGTTAATAGATTTAACGAAGAGGCGATTTAAGTTCTCCCAAGGGTGCTCTTTAGATAATGGATTTGAGATGTTCGTTACAGCATTAACCTAGTGCTTGCAAATGCGCATTTGGAGCGCGCGTGTTCGAAATTGCTTCAGTTTGCAATCGGTCGTACAGTTTAACGTTTCCAGTGCAAGTTAAGAGGTGAATAACGCGTCTCGCATTGGGCCACTTTCTGATATTTTCCATTGCTTTCTTTTCCGTCATCCATCTTTCTTTATCGGTGACGTCTTGCTCAGCTCCAATTATAATTTTAAATTACTTTGTCTTTTATTTCTTACTTTTGAAAGTAGTGGTTAACCAAAGTAGTGGTTCCATTCATGACCAACAGTCCAGAAACTGTGAAGTTCATAATTTGGCGGCCTTTTGGTTGATTGGTCCTGAAGATGTGTGCACCCAAAATGATGCATGCATGATCAAGATGAATGAAACGAAAGACAGACTATATACAATTTTTATTGGTCAGTAGACAGTCAGATGTCCAGGCGCGTTCCTCTCGACTGCAGTCCTGGGACCAACTATGTCGCATTTGACTGAAATAGGAATGGGGGATGTCATATACTTTGCACTAATGATTTGGACCTTCAGGAGACTGAAGGTCAGTGTGATTGTGTGGGATAGTGTCTGTCTGCCATCTACTTAGCCTTGTATATCTGCTGGGTCCCTCACTTATAGCAAGTGACTCATGACAAGTGTGATAACATTGTGATGTTATCAATAGGTCCAATCCTTATTCCGCACATGATTAGGATTGGACTCTCTGAACTTCACAGTGAAGGACAGAGTGAGAGGCAACGTCCCTACAATAAGTATTTCCTGTAATAAAATGACTGGATCATTATTCCTCACATCTTCTGCCACTGTCAAGGTCGGGTACTCATTTTTCCTTTGGTACACTTTATTGAACTCTTAAGGCGGGGATTTTTTATACCCGACTGCCAGCCGTAATGCCGTTACCGCTGCTTATTTAATTAAGGCCTTTTACCGACGTGTATGGATCTAGTTTCTTTTCTACACATGGAAAGTATATTTCGGGCATCTTTGCCGTCTGAAGTATGTCATCCACCTCGAATCCAACTTCCAACGATGGACTCAGCTGTCAAACACTTAACTGTTGAGCCTCTGAAACAGAATCGGTGTTTACGGCAGTAACAAAAAAACTTTCAGTGCTATACTGTCCAATTGTTACTTCAGTGCACTCAAAAATCACATATCTATAAAGATAAGGTGATTGACAGACAATTCCTGAGTAGGGGTGCCTCTGTATTATAGTTCACGATATGCAACTGCTAACCCTTTCTTTACCTTTAGTAGGGTCGGGTACCCACCTTTGTCCCTTGACATGGACACATGGGTGATAGATTGGACGGTATTTTTATGCACCCGGCAGCCGACCAAAGCTCAACCCGATGCCTGGTCAGCTCCTATACATGAGAATTTTACCTCTTTTTTAGAACTACGCAGTGGACGGGGTTCAAATGGATGTAGTTGAAGGGCCCTAAAGCACCAATAAATCAGTAATATACAAAATGAGATTGTACACCACAAGGGACCACGGTTTTACTTCTCATCAGACGAAAGGCGCACTCGGGGCCTCTCTCCCGCTCAAAAAAAGCCAACCCACCTCGATTCCACATCGAACCTAAAACCACTGACGCTGTAATGGAGCTGTAATAGGACATAGGATGTGAAAGGACGGGGACGATGAATTGATAGTTGGTGTCTCGTTCAACTCCACATAGGAAGCGGCTTATTGTGTTGGACACACCGGTTGTCGTCTGATCACTGAAGTTAACCAACGCAACCCCAGTTAGTCCTGACATGAGTGGCAGCTTGGGAAATCTGAGTACTGCTAGGGGCCTACAACCCTAAAATCGTCTCATTGATGTAGTGTCTGTTGAGTTTCTGCGTTAGAACTACGCAGTGGACTGGGCTCTGATGTCCTTGTAGTTGAAGGGCCCTAAAACACCAACAAACAATCAACTCACATAAATTCGTTGTTACCTACGCTCTTGTGCGGTCAAGCAGGGCCAAGTTGCGTTGGACACACCAGTTCTCATGAGATAACTTAAGTTAAGGAACGCAAACCCACGTTAGGGCCAACATTGGTGGTTGGTAGGGAACGTTGGGTGCTGCAAATTTCCCCTCTATATCCCCCACACCTACCTCCGTCTCACCCGCGAGCAGCCTCCTAAGTGTTTGGCCTGTTATGGTTGCTTGGCTTGCTCTCCAACTCGTTAGTGTAACATACCATCTTATGAAGAGGACTTAGAACGTCATCTTTAATGCGAACTAACCCTGGCATGTGATCTACTCTATTCGTTAACATTCGTTCCATAGAATCCTCTGTGATAGAAATCATTGTCGTAAATTGCATGCCAACTTCAGAGGTTGCCTTTTGTGGTGTCATCGTCTTGACTTGCAAATGGGCAGACTAAATTTTCTGCAACACCTAGATTTATGTTCGTCTAAGAAGCACTAGGCCCTATAAACTGAGAATATGAATGGCTTCGAAATGAGTTTTTATTACTGTTTCGGTTCATATTTTGCAAGATATATTCTTAGGCACCGAATTGGCGAGCATGGAATTCAATTTTATTGGTACCTTATTAAATATTAAATCCCGACAGTAGTCTAACCATAATCTTGTAGCATTAAATTTGCCCAATAAAACTGATATTTACAACCTCGAATAACAAGTGGCCACAATGCAATGACCGCTTTCATCATGCATTAGATACAAACGGCCCATCTTTGTCGTTATGAGGATACCCTTTCTTGGTATTTCAGAGTGAATCAATTGCAGATATAAAAATGGGCAAGGATGACTGTCAAAAGATAACGTGTAAGAAAAAGACACATTTAATTTATACGCTTTTACTAAGTTGACAAAAGATCCTAACAAATGGAGTGCTGAGATGAGGATCTTTTCGTGAATATAACCAGAATTTTATCTCCTACCATGTTTCCCCGATAATAAGCCACTGTCTTATTTCAATTTTGGTGCCAAATTGAGCACTAGGGCATATTTTCGGGGAATGTCTTATTCTTTTCTGTAATATTGTCTTTTAAAATCAGCTTTTTTGGGCAAGAGAAACCCTGAGTGCACCTTCTTTCAGATGAGCAGTAAACCGAGGTTCTGCGTCACATACCATGACATCTGCATGTGAAAGAACCCTCTCTATTATGGAACGGGTAGAGGAAGCAAAATTTCCAGGTGTAGGACCTCACCCCCTGGGTCCCAACGAACAGTAGAGAGACGATAGGAAGGATAGGGGTTGCAGCTTTGGTCAGCAACTGGGTGAAGGAAAACACTGTGCAATATATCGCCCTTGTCCACTCGGAGAGACAAGATGGGTACCCTCGCCTGCTACTTGTAACCTAGCCCTATGCTTTTTAGCAAGTAGTAAGAACAGTAATATTAGTGCCCATTGCTTCAGCAAGTCCCTCCTAGGAAGGCAGAACTGAACGAATTACTATTCCCGGTGGTGGCACATTTCTTCAATCTCGTGGCACAGTGGTTGAGAATCACTGCTCTATACTCACCACTCCCTATAATGAAATCACCCTATCAGATGCAGGAAACAAAAACGGATGTGCTATTTGCCTTAAGGGCCCCACGCTCTTTTTTTTTTTTGGCACAGACTATACAATGTGTTGGGTGATTGGGTTGAGTGATCGAAATGGTCGCACAACATGCCTACAGATTACACAATTTGTTGGGTTGGTTGGGAGGTTGGCCCAACAAGTTGGATAGTGTTGGATAGTGATTTTCGGGGAAGGGCTTATATTAAGCACATCTGGAAAAATGTTTGCAGGTCTTACTTTTTGGCTAGGTCTTATTTTTGGGGAAACGCTGTAGTAGTGGAAATACACTCCACGTTATATAAAGATAATTTCTGGTAAAAAATTGGCGGATATTGTGAAATGACGGAAGAATGCTGCAGTAATGTACAAGAGATAAGTTTTTTAAATCACATATTACTTTACATTATGGTATACTGACAGAAAAGAAGGACGTGATTCATTTGAGCCCCTGAGTGGTGCCCCCATCGAATGAAATGAGATCACAGAGAATAGGGCAATCAAACAAAGCAACATTAACACTACAGGAATTGTTGGCCATGGGTGGAAATGTTCCTTCAGTATGGTGTATAGTCTCCTAGAATGGCCGGCACTGCCGCACACCTTTGTGCCATTGATGCAATCAGATTATTGATGCATTTTTGGGGGATACGTGGGCACTCTTCCATAAGAGCTATATCAGTGCTGGTCTGCCTGCATTGCGCCTTCCCAATGAATTCTTCACATGCACAATTGGATTTAAGTCCAGTGAGCAAACTGGCCACTGCATATGCTTGATACCCTCCAATTCCAGCATGTTCTCCGCCAACGCAGCTGTTTTGGGACGAGCATTATCGTTCCATGGCACCAGAATGTGGCACGTGAAAAGGTTGGGGAAATCTCATCTCTATACCTTATAGTGGTCAAATTACCACCTTGGGTATTGTAGAGGTCTGTACATCCATCAATGCTGATACCTGCCCACACCATCAATCCACCACTACCATATGGGGCTCTTTCTTGGACAAAGGCTGGGTTGTTTCTTGTCCCTCATTCCCTCCAGATGAATACACGTCGACTGTCACATTCCACGTTGATTTGGGACTCATCAGAGAATAGAACTGCTTTCCAATCGGCATGCTGCCACTCACGATGGTCATGTGCCCAGTTTCTGCACTCTCTACAGTGTCGTGGAGTTAACCTGATACACACTATGGGCCTACAGGCCCTATATCCTGTTGCTGTTTGAAGGGCACTATGCAGTTGAGTTGCATTCCACCTTCCATTCTGACGGCCTGTTAACAAAAGGTAATGGCCATCCCTTGCTGTTGTTGATCATGGTCGACCTTGTCCTGCTCTTCTGTTAACAAGGCCTGTTGTTTGAAAACGATTCCAAAGTCTGGAAATCACACTTTGGGGCAACCCAATGGCTTGTGCCACCTCTCGTTGTGTCTTTCCAGCTTCCATCCTTCCTATGGCTCTCCAAGCCACTGATTTAGGTAAATGACGTTGTGGCCCACCGTGTTTCCCACCCATTGGCAAGGTTGGCTTGTTTTTCTCCTCTGCTGCATTTTGTATCGTTAGTGTTTTAGGGCCCTTCAATTGCAGCATTCATTAGAGCCCAGTCCACTGCGTAGTTGTACTGCAGAATCTGCACAGAAACTACGCTGTTATGACGATTTTTGGGTAATAGCAGTACCCAGTTTTCCCAAGCAGCCACCCATATGAGTACTATTTGGGGTTGTGTTGCTTAACTTCAGTAATCAGATGAGAATTGGTGTGTCCAACGCAATGCAGCTGCTCTTCCTTTGGCGCATTTGTCCTCCACTGACTCCATGGGGCCGACGTCATATACCATGGAAATTTGCTGGTCTATTCGCATGTGCAGTAGGGCTTATGAGGACAGGGTGTACAGGAGGGCATATGCCAGAGGGACAAAAAATGGGTACCCAAGCCTGCCATAGGCAGGAAAAGGGTTAGTAGTTTCTTTTGCTTGTATGTTTCATTTCATGCAGAGAGAGTTTTTTCAAACTGTACAGAGGCCCCCAGTGCGCCTTCCGTCAGATGGAAATGAAAACAGTAACTCACGCATGAGGTGTGTGCGATGTCAGCTGCACGTAAAAGGACCCTTACTACGTGGAATGAGCAGTGCCGAATTTACCATGCCTTGAGCTCATGTTCTTGGGGGGAAAAAATTGTAAAAATAATGATTAGCAGGTAACACGTAATTTTTTAACTACTCCAAAATTTCCTTAGTATGTATGTCTGGCTGCCTGTTTAGACCTACAGGACTTTGTCTCCTTCAGGACCACCATAAGCGGTCCTCATCACTTAACTAGCACAGGGCAACATTCGTCCTAAATCGGAAATGAGAGTGAGATGTACACCTAGTTTGGCAGAATATTGAATTGCAGAAGCTCTCTCTGCCCTCTGTAGAGGAAAAGTCCTCTAGCGAAGCCAAATAGGCCGACAATAAATATGCGTAGAGTTTCGCCCATCAGATCTCTAATGTATTTCAGTAGGATAAAAAGTGACACCCAACTCGGCCACTGACACGGAAAGGGTGAATTTTACTTGATAGGAAAGCGGCCCAAGGCTTAACTGAATTTGACACTCCTGCACTAAGCAGTAGTAGGCCTACTTCCTATCGCTCCGCTGGTACATCTTCATGTTGCGCTCCACGTGTTTTTATAGTTAGCGACCTAAATATTGCAGAAATTAATTTTCCAGGTGTTCGAAAGTCAAAACGTTAGCGATTGAATCCCATCAGTGTCAGAGGCGGATCCAGGGGGAGCAATGAAGCAATTGCTCTCCTCTCAGTGACTCAATGGGGCGCATAGTTCAACTGATGCATGATTCATCTTAGCAACTGATCAGTTGTTTTTGAATTGCTATCTCCATTTCTGTGCTGCCAGTCCAACAGCTGCAGTCCAATCTGCAGTTGGCTAAACCACTGAAGATGGATCGATGTTTAAAGGGCAGTAGAGGACCAATTGTAATTGCTAGCTAGAATTATAGGAAGGGATTCTGAATATTTAAAAATACTTGTGGCGCACTTTTTTGAAGTGCTCCTCCCCTGATCAGTATTATAGTGGCTGCCCATTCATGGCTGAAAGAAAACAATGATGTCAACCTCTACTGAGATAAGCACATAACACCACTATTTGCACTATGAAGGAACAGGAAAGGTGACATTATGTATCTTTCATAGGACGATAAATTCGAGACTTCAATCTCTCTCCAAAGAAATGGCATGCACGTGTCAGAATTGAACCTTAGGGACAGATATTTCTTAGGACAACGTCGATATTCAGTCGCTGCATGAAATAGAAATGTCAAAAGTCGATAGTTACAACCATTTGCTATGTATTGACTTGGTATCCCCCCTTGTGTGCTGAGGGACTGAGTTCAATTTCCCTCCAGCCTTGAAGAGAGAGAGAGATAGATGATGATGACGATGATGGTGTTACCACTACTCTTCTGTAATGCCATATTGGCATCTTGATGGACGTTAGTCTGTTGGTTCCAATGTAAATGCCATTATTAATATTAAAGCCGGTTCGAATCCAAACTTTGGGTTCTGGTTTTCGGTTCCCTCCTATTCCCCACGAGTTCCCATCCAACATAGAGCGGCCGTATTACGTTGGACACACCAGTTCTCGTCTGATCACTGAAGGTAAGCAACACAACCTCAGATAGTACTGGCATGGATGACCGCCTGGGAGCACTAGGTACTGCTAATACCCAAAAATCGTCGTAATACCCTAGTGTCTCTGCAAACTCTGCACTAGAACTACGCCGTGGACGGGGCTCTAATGAAGGGCCCTAAAACACCAACGAAACAACAAAACCCATTCAATATACGCAGTACTACGGCCAACCTATTCCCAAGTTTTCATTGTCCATTGTCGAAACTATTGATTGGGTACCTCAAGAGAGGTCATAATGTCAATATAGAAATTCTTTATACAACAGAGAACCTGAAAACGATCTGCTGGGTGATCACCCAAGTCAGTAGAAATTGACTGACGGGCCATCCCCAATTAAATATTAATATGGCACTTAAAATCTAATAACATCAGGTTCCTAGACTGCAGCCACGTTCTTGAAAATCTTTGCGATGGACCACACTAGCACGAAATTCCCATATTGTCTAAATTTCTTTTCTTCCATCAAAGAGCTAGTAGATAGGTGTCTTTCCTGACCACTGGTGGCATCAAATAATAAGCTACTTATTAAACAAGATTCTAATGATATTTCAAATTTGTTTCAAGATTTGTTTGAAGTAATTTTGGTAGGTGGCATATTTTTTTCTCTTTCACTTATTTAAAGTCTAAAACTAAAAATGTAATTTCTCATGCGCAGCGTCATAACAATTTCAATCTAAATGTTTATCATTCTGACTGATAGTTATTTTATGTTTGAAATCCGACTAAAACATCAAAAATTTATGACTCTCCATTACATTATGTCTTGTTTCTTTTTCGTATTGTATAATTTGATATCCATGTTGCGTAGTTTATTAAGAATTACCATTTATATAAAAAAAATTATCATAAAAGATAAAAAAAAATCCGTTGTTGCGTACAAAAAGAGAAGGAAAATAGTTTTTGTACATTTATGAATGTCGTGTCGAGATTCCCTATAGCGATTATGGAAATTCATAGGCTAGTGGCACTGACTGCACCACTTGTAGTTACACAAAACATAACAACCGCATTCAAATCACATTTTGAAAACTTAAGTAGAGTGTAAAAATGTTAAATAGAAAATTTTCTAAGAATATAATGCTATAAATGATTCACAAAAGACAGAGTTTTGATGTTGAATTTTCAAATTAATATTTATACGACACAGAAATAAAAAGACATATCGTTGTTTAGATTATTTCACAGTTTGAATGAAGATAAAAAACTCATAATGTTCAAGCCAGGGTCAGAACTAATTATTTTTAGTGTCCCGAGCAGAGTACTTGATGGCGTCCCTAAGACTTCTTATATTTTAATATTACTGTACATCTAAACCATCAACCCTGTATAGCAGTAATTCTCAATCTTTAGTTCATTACGGCATACTTTCAATATATAAAAATTTTGGCGGTACCCTAACAACGGCACATTTGCGGGCACACAAACACGAAAGCGACTATATAAGTGCTAACCTAACCTCATGAACACATCAACTGGGTAACTAGCAGACAAAACTAGTATATACCTTTCTTAGCCAGAACTGAAATATTCATGCACATTGGTTCAGCTAGTCCAGGGGTGGCGAACCTGTTTTTTTCTGCTGGCGTGCCAAAAATCTAAAAAGCTATATTTCTTGAGGTACCAACGTGCCAGATACTTTGTTTCAGGAATATAGTTGGGTACCCTACTTCCGATTTGTTATAGGAAAAGGATTTTTTGTTTTGTCGGTGTTTTAGGGCCCTGCAAACAACAAGGTCATCAGAACCCCGTCCACAGCACAGTTCCTATGCAGAAACTACACTAATGTGGCGATTCTTGGGTATTAGCATTACCCAGTTTTCCCAAGCGGCCACCCATGTCAGTACTAGCTGGGGTTGCGCTGCTTAACTTCAGTGATCAGATGAGAACTGGTGTGTCCAACGGAATTCGCCGCTTTCATAGGAAAAGGAAATAGAGGTTATCCATATCAGTGGCGTCACCCGGTGCGGTGAAACCATGGTGTCACCCCCTCTCCCGAAAAAATCCGCTTTTTCTGCTATGGTGCGAGTGGTTTCACCCGGTGCGGCCCACACCCCCTATTGACGACACTGATTCATATGCTGTATATGCCACGTGACAGCAAATTGTTCTGCTTGCCGTAGGTTCGTCACCCCTGAGCTAGTTCCTGCTGGGAAGGTAGAACCGATTGAACTATTTGTCTGATGTTGCTTATGTATGGGTATTCGCATTGGCGGCACATTTAAGAATCTTGCGGCACACAAAAGTGTCGCAGCACATGCGGTGGTTGAGAATTACTACTGTAACAGTAATCCAAAAACAATTGGTGTCTTAACATGATATGTGCCAATTTACTTAAAACAACTGGCACCTCAAGCGATCAGTCTAGGGTTGTCAGACCCAGTGTCTTCTTAACAGCATTATGGGTACCTGGGCAAAGCAATGTGATGGCGCCCCACATGGCAACCATTCACAGGAATGATATGTAAATGATCACTTGACATCTGGGGCCCACCGGGGGCATGCGTTAACACTGCACCTGCCAGGGAGCGGCGAGTTGCGTTGGACACACCAGTTCTCGTCTGATCACTGAAGTTAAGCAACGCAAGCCCAGTTAGTACTGACATGGGTGGTCGCTCGGGAAAGCTGGGTACTGCTAATACCCAATAATCGTCGCATTAGTGTAGTGTCTGTGCAGTATATGTGACTATACAGTGGACGGGTCTCTAATGACCTCGTAGTTGACGGGACCTTAAACTCCAACAAACAACAACAACTGCACTGGCCAGACCAGTGAACATCACAACCAGGACAATAAAGGGAAGCTGTAATACTCCGCAGGTCGGAGTGGGTGCAAGAAAAATAGAAATCAACTTTCGCAACAACAATTAACGCTTGTTTACTTATGGCAGGGTCGGGTACTCATCTTTTGTCCTTCTTATTGGACACGTGAGCGATCAGTTGGACGGTATTTTTACATAGCCGGTTGTCGACCAATGCTGCAACCCCTCTGCTTATTTATCGCCGGTCTACTGTTCGTTGGGACACTTCATCGACTCCAGGGAGCGAGTTCCTACACCTGAGAATTTTGTCTCATCTACTCATTGCGTAGCAGAGAGGGTTTTTTGTCGTGCGAGTGACGTACACCACACGTCAGCACTCTCGGGGCCTCTCACCCACAAAGAAACTGATCCATTATCGAACTTGGATCCACTGGCGCAGTAAATTGAGCACGCTGCTTATCGGTCGTGTGATAAATGAACACAGCAAAATTTACAGGTATATAAACTCCAGAGGGGCTAAATGAGAAGTATGTCTGCGATGATCAGCTTTAGTAGCATAGTAACAGGGGTAAACTGATATTTGGGCTTTGATTCTTTTTATATTACTATTTGAACTAATGTTCTAAGGGCACCTCATTCACTTGGTCGGCCACGGCCCGCCAGGCAGAACCTGGCATCACTTATAGACTAGTCCAACTTTGATTTATAATATTAGCTTATATGAATTTCCCTGGGGCCTCCGTTCCTACGATGTGAACCAAACGGCCTTCTTCCTCCTTACTGTCACTCTGATGGGGGCCTATAAGTGGTTGTAGCGTAGTTAATGAATAGAACTTTCTATATTTTTGCTAAAACCCTTTGATTAAATTTCTCAGTGTCGGCGTTCTGTCCTCTATACATCAACTCAAGTAATGCTAAAAGACCAATTAATTTAATAAGGCAAAGAAGCTTAGAGGATAATAAGAATCGGTACATGTGCTCTTCTTTAAAGTACGACGCACCGTTGAGATGCAATATCTTATACAACAGATAAGATGCTAATCTCGAAAATAGTTTTGAAACAGGAAGTACCTTTATATATAACTGTTTTCAGTCCATCTTGGTTTATTGGTATATCAGCCTGCTTCCGGCCTTCGACTGTGTCCGGTACATATTTCAAATCCATTGTAACACTTAGGCCGTCTTTTGCACAGTAACTTATGGAGCAGGCTGCTAACCTAATTCTGCAGTTCCTTATGCCTGTTTATCACCGGCCTATATTTCTTCGTTGGGGCACTTTATCCTCTAATGACGTCAGGGGGTGAGTTTCTGCACCTGAAAATTTTCTCGAAACACGCGTATATTTTATCCATGATGCAAGGTCTTTTATTTGTAGATTTGCTGACCATATTTGCATATTAAATAGAAAATATGGGAGTTACGGTGGTGACGACAGCACGGTGGGAAGGGCTGCAAAGAAAACACTGCCAATTTATGATAAACACGTGGGAGAGCTCACTTCTGTTTCGATTTCGTTTCGTTGGTGTTTTAGGGCCCTTCAACTACAAGGTCATTATAGCCCCATCCACTTCGTAGTTCTAATGTAGAGACTGCACAGAAACCACACTAATGTGACTATTTTTTGGGTATTAGCGATACCCTGTTTTCCCAAGTGGGCCCCCATGTTAGTACTAGCTTGGGTAGCGTTCAGTGGCGGATCCAGGATTTTCGTCAGGGGAGTTGAGCTCGCATATATTATGCGAATAAGTTTATATGTGCATAGGGGGTTGCAACCCCCAAAAACCCCACCATGGATTCGCGCGTGGTTCGGTTGTTTAACTTCAGTGATCAGAGGAGAGCTGCTGTGCCCAACGCAATAAGCCGCTTTCTGTCGGTTTCGGACAAGATCCTGGTACCTGGAGACGAAACAGAGGATGGCAAAGACCACAGGAGAAAGGGAGGAGTGTGGATATTGTGGGTATCTAGTGGAGTATGCCAGACATATTATTCCGGCATGTCCCATGCTGGGCCACTGCAGGAGGGTTTGGGGAACCCTCACGTTGGAAGGGGGTCCTGGGTGTGGTGGGTGTTGGGGTGAAAACGACTAGAAACAAGGTTTACACGTTACAAAGGGTTACATATTCATATTCACATAGAAAATAACCAATATTACTTCTTATCAATACAGGTGGGTAAGAGGTGTGGCAGCCCAAACGCTTTATTCCAGCCCTGAGTATAATCTCTTCGTTGCAAAACCATTGGTCCTCCATTCAGTTTTCTTTTAGACAAGTCTTCTTTTAATCAGAATTATTTCTGTAGTGCCTATAGGGAGCGGGTTGCCTATAGCCTGAAGTTAAACAACGCAACCCCAGCTAGTACTAACATGGGGGCCGCTTGGGAAAACTGGGTACTGCTAATACCCCAAAATCGTCGCATTAGCAGAGTGTCTGTGCAGTGTCTGCATTAGAACTATGCATTGGACTGGGCTCTAATGACCCTTGTAGTTGATGGACCGTAAAACACCAACGAGCCAAAAGAGTAGTGCCTATAACGGAGAACTGGGCAGGACTAATAGTTTTGTTTTGCAACTTAAACTGCAATTGCCATTTAAATTGTCTGTTCTTCACAGTTTGTTGACCCGCCGCGGTGGCGTAGTGGTTAGCACGCTCGGCAACTGCGTCAGTAGTTCTAGTTTCGATACTGGGCCGAGGTGGGTTAGCTTCTTTAGGACGAGAGATAGAGGCCGCGAGTGTGCCTTCTTTCGGATGGGAAGTATAACAGAGTTACCGTACTGGTGTATGATCAGTGGCGCCTTTTTAAGATTGAAAAATAGTCAAAAATTCAAAAGAGAACCCTCTCTACTATACAACTGGTAGATGCAGCAAGATTTCCAGGTGTATGACCTCGCCCCCCTGGCGTCGGTAGCATTTCCCAACGAACACTAGACCGACGATAAATAAGCGTAGGGATTGCAGCTTTGGCCGGCAAGCGGCTACCGAAAAACTATGACCAATATATCTCCCTTGTGTCCATTCAGAGGGGCAAGACGGGTACCCGATCCTGCCATAGGCGTGAAAAGGGTTAGGAGTTGCTTTTTTCCTTTGTTCTGTACAGTTTGTTTACGATGAAAGTAAATACTGTACATGTAGCAAATACTGTACATCCATGCATATTTGAAAATGTTATCGCCCACCAATCTGCCACTGTTGAAACCAAAATCATATTGTCCTTGTTGATACTGCAAACATGGTAATTAAAAGGACATTACAATTGCTAATTAACAGAGAATGGAAGAGAAGCGGTGTTTTTACATTTTCATTTTAAATTATTCGGATTGAAACATTATTATCGATCATTGGTTGGTCGTA
>JAAFCE010008833.1:10841495-10923943 GCA_013389805.1 Trigoniulus corallinus
GTAGAGCACAGGTTTTGTACTAATCTATGTATCTCTCAAAACCCACAGTATGTTGGCCTCAGGACAGGATAATTATTTTCTGGTCGGAATCGAATTATTTGTATTTGGGCATCTGATCAGTAACCTCCTACAATTGTGTTATAGCTGTCGAGACCAGCGACGAATGTCAACAGTGTAGTTAGTTCAGAAATGAATATTCAGGAGACAGTTGCTGCATTGTAAGAGTGGGGTCGTAACCCCGTAAATCCGACCCTAATCAGAAAAAGAATGGGGACAGCTTATTGTGCTGGACTCACCATTTCTCGTCTGATCACTGAAGTTAAGCAACACAACCCCAGCTAGTACTAACATGGGTGGCCGCTAGGAAAAACTGGATGCTCGTATTAATACTCAAAATCGTCGCAATAGTGTAGCGTCTGTGCAGTCTCGGGATTAGAACTACGTGGCCCTGTAGTTGAAGGGCCCTAAAACACCATCGAAACGAAAAAAAAATAGAAAAACAATTTGAATACCGTCCTGTCTCGATGACAATTTTAAAACTATTATAATGTATCCAAAAATCTTTCCTAGTTTGATCCTGGATTGAGATGGGGTGGGTTCTTTTGCGCAAGACAGTTGCCCAAGTTTGAAGTGTGATATTTCACCTGCTACTAAAAGTACCCTTGCAGCAAACCAGCACCTAACCTTTTCCTGCCTATGGCAGGGTCGGATACCATTCTTGTCCCTCTGAGGGGACACACAGCCGGTGTGTGCGGCCAAGTTGCGTTGGACACACCAGTTCCCGTTAGATCACTGAAGTTAAGCAGCGCACACCCACGTCAATACCAACCTGGGTGCTGCAAATCAACCCTCTTCCTTGTCCTTTCACCTACCTCCTCATCTCCCGTGGGCAGCCACCTAAGGGGTTGACCTGTTATGGCTGCCTGGCTTACACCCCAACCCACAAACTAATCCAATCCAAACGGTTGCCGACCAAAGCTGCAACCCCTTTGCTTATTTATTGTCGGTCCACTGATTGTTGGGGCACTCCACCGACGCCAGGTGACGACCTCCTACACCTGGGAGTGTTGCCTCGTCTACCCGTTAAATAGTAAAGAGGGCTCTTTTACGTACAAATGCCATCGTACACCACACGAGACCTCTGTTTTACTTCTCATCTGAAGGACGACGCATTCGGGGTATCTTTCTCGCCCGAACGAAGCCAACTGCGCCAGTGAGCCAACTGAGCCATTTTGAATTCCCATCTGCATGTCCTATGCTTTACGTGTTAATGTACATGGTTATGAGAGACTTGGATAAAAGAGAAACTCACCTATATGAGAGCACATTTTGACAATTTTGATTTGTCACTCAGATATAAGAGAATAATGAGACTGAGTGATCCATGCTGAACAGTGTATGTTATGCAAGGCAGACAGATGACGTCCTGCACAGGCATTTTATGATGTGGAGCATATGGTGGAAAGCAAAGCTTTAAAGAAGCAGGTTCAATGCAAAATCACAGATTTCTTCAAATGATTTTTTTAAATATGTAGTCATCATCATAATACCCTAACCCGCCGCGGTGGCAACGCTCGCTCGGCAACTACGCCAGTAATTCTAGGTTTGATACTGGACCATTGTGGGTCGGCTTCTTTTGGGCGAGAGAGAAGCCGCGAGTGTGCCATCTTTCGGATGAGAAGTTAAACCGAGGTCCCGTGCGGGTGTACGATGGCACTTGCACGTAAAAGAACCCTCTCTACTATGCAACAGGTAGATGAGGCAAAAATTTCCAGGTGCACGAGCTCGCCCCCTGGCGTCGGTAGCATTCCCCAACGAACACTAGACCAACGATAAATAAACGTAGGGGTGCAGCTTTGGCCGACAACCGGCTGCAGAAAGAACTATGACCAATATATCACCCTGTGTCCATTCAGAGGGACAAATGGGTACCCGACCTTGCCATAGGCGGGAAAAGGGTTAGCAGTTGCTTTTTGCATCATAATACCCTTATCCCACCTGTAGCCGGTTCAGGTGTGCAGGTTATAGCTCTCCACTCCCGTCAATCTCCAACCGGGTCCCTTTCCACCGCATGCACCGCCATATCCCTAGAGTGGCTTATTGCATTGGACACACCATTTCTTGTCTGATCACTGAAGTAAAGCAACGCAACCCCAGCTAGTACTGGCACAGGTGACTACTTTGAAAACCTGGGTACCACTAATACACAAAAATCGTCACATTAGTGTAGTGTTTATGCAGTCTCTGCAATAGACCTATGCAGTGGACGGGACTGAATGACCTTGTAGTTGAAAGGCCCTAAACGCCTACCAACCAAACTAACCATATCCCTATGGATAAATACCAGTACAGTGGTACCCCGCTTAACGAACGTAATTCGTTCCAGCTATACGTTCGTTACGAGGGGTGTTCGTTGTGCGGAACACAATTTCCCATAGATCTCTATGTTATATTGTGTAATTCGTTCCGGGTTGCCACGAAAAATTGTTAAGAAGTTAAAATCAAAGTGCAGTGCTGATTGTTAATGAACAAAAACACTCTAAGACCCATTTTTGGGGGGGTTCATACTTCACAAATACTACGAATTGCCCTGCAATGAGAAGGCAGTCAATTACTTGCAGTGTGCAGTTGAACGGTGCTCGTCAGCAAATGCCATGCATTGAGGGGTCCATTCTCCTACTCCCGTCAGTAGCTCGTCCATAACCAGAATAAAAAGGTATGGATTTGAGTACTGAACCTTGGTGCACCCCAAACTTCACTGGGGAGCCCCCAGTATTTTCCCCAAGGTGTCCTTACCCTGGCTGTGGAATGGAACCATCATACGAGTACATATCCTAAACTGTTCGAATAAACCCCTTTTTCTACCCCCTTTTGCGTAATGCCTGTTGTGGAACACTGGTAAGCCTTCTCTCCAAGTCGATAATGATGGCATG
The DNA here is from genome assembly GCA_013389805.1 of Trigoniulus corallinus. Lineage (NCBI taxonomy): Eukaryota > Metazoa > Arthropoda > Diplopoda > Spirobolida > Trigoniulidae > Trigoniulus > Trigoniulus corallinus. Next base: position 10,844,429 of record JAAFCE010008833.1, read on the forward strand.
GAGATCCTTCTTAGCTGCTCTATACTTTTCTATCATCTGCCTCAGAATGAAGATTCGTTCCATTGTGGACCTGCCTAGCATGAACCCAAACTGATTTCCACGGACACTAGTTCTATCCTGGAGGCGACATTCTATTACATTACATTGGTATAACTTATTGAATTAATACCTCTATAGTTACTAAATCTTGGACATCCTAAACCAGTGGTGGCGAACCGTTTTTGAAGACGGGTCACAATAACACAAAAGAAAACCAAGAATTTGTCCACGGGTCAGATGCAAGCACTATTCAGTTTTATGAATAAAAATAAGTTATTATTAATAGTGAATAAAGTTTATTAAAGGAGGGAATAGAGAACATCATCCAACTTTTATTACACCTTTAACATCATCTCATTAACACTCGGGCCACTTAAAATTGCGCGGTGGGTTACAGGTTCGCCACCACTGTCCTATACAGTTCCTAGTTCACTTTGTATATTGAACAAGTGTTCGTTATGTGAAACAAGTTCGTTATGCGATACTCCCGCGCTTTTTTGACGGTGTTCGTTATAGGGAACATTCGTTATACGAGGCGTTCGTTAAGCGGGGTACCACTGTATACTGTAATATACTGTATAGTTTTTAATCTGCATGCAGTCTGGAATATCCCTGTTGTGCATTGTTATTGTGCAATAGGTCAGACACCATGCACTATTATAACCAACAAAACATTAATTTACATGCCAAATTTCTATTTTGGTTGTATAATGTGATGCTTGAATAAGTGGCGTAAGGTCGGCATCCCCCACACACTACCCAGCCAATATTCCTGTGGGCTCGAGACGCCTGCCTGGGGTGCCCCCAGTCAGAGCATGTACAGTGAACCTGCAGACCCAATCCTGCCACAGGCGGGATAAGGGAATGATGATGATACTGTATAGTTTTTAAATTTGGATTTTTGAATCTGTTTTGGAATGTTTGAATCTATTTTGGATTTCCCAAGGTGTCTCTTATATCCAAGTTCTACTGTATACGTAAATTTCAGCAAGAATTCTTGGTATGAACGTTTTTGATGAAAATAGGTACCTAACCCCGTCGGTCGCTGGAAAAACTTTAGTGACAATACCAAATGCAATAGTTTTGAAGCGTCCAGTGGCGAGCGTGCAATTCATGGACGCATTGTTTCTGTAAAGAATATGTACATGAAGGATGTTTCAAAATTATGATATTTTATAAGATTTCTCAATTTCCTTTTCATGTAAAATGACAGAGCGAAGTCTATTATGTATAGACGGTCTGTTCAATAAAACCCATTTTGTATTTGTTTGGTGTTTTAAGGCCCTTCAATTGCAAAATCATTGGAGCCCCATCCACTGCACAGACTGCACAGACATTACACTAATGCGACGATTATTGGGTATTACCAGTACCCAATTTTTCCAAGCGGTCACCCATGTTAGTTGTTGTTGTTTGTCGGTGTTTTAGGGCCCTTCAACTACAAGGTCACTAGAGCCGCGTCCTGTAGTAATTATGAAGAGACTGCACAGACACTACACAAATGCGACGATTTTTGGGTAGTAGCAGCACTCAGTTTTCCCAAGCGGCCACCCATGTCAGTACTAGCCGGCAGGGTCGTAAAGAGAGCGTGGCGAAGAAGGGGCCGCCACGGGCGTAAGTGGGTTTGGGGCGCAAAATGTTTAAGTTTTTTGTCAATATTGGGTTACTGGCAAGTGAAAGTTAGACACTTGCCACAGGCGCTTCATACCCCCGTTACGGCACTACTAGCCGGGGTTGAGGTTGCTTAACTTCAGTGATCAGACGAGAAATGGTGTGTTCAACGCAATGAGCCGCCCCCTGAATAAAACCCAAAACTTAATGCCAGAATGCGGGGCTCTGACAATACATTCTTGTATAGGTGATCCAAACTGTAATAAGATATACTGTATATCAATAAGCACCGCACAGCGGTTCCACAAATTGTATAATTACTTTTTCTTTCTAATTTCCCCACGCGTAACTTCATAGCATACCTTTTAAATGTTTCACAGGACTCTGAGGAACCGAATTTTATTATTTCTGACCTGCTGTTAAATGGAGACTTAAATGTCTGCACGAGTAATATTTATTTTATGTGATTTTGGCTTGTTATGTGCCTATCTCACTAATTGATTATATAGATGTTTATCACTTACCATTTATTGTCCACTATAGACCTGCCTCTGCGCTATAGGTAGCAAGCTCAAGTTACTGCTCCAACGGTTCCAGGTTCGGTGCTGGATCGAGGTGGGTTGACTTCTTTCGGACAAGAGATGGGCCAGGAGTGCGCCTTCCTTCGGATGAAAAGTAAAGCCGAGGTCCCGTGTTGTGTATGATGGCATGTAAAAGCGCCCTCTCTGCCATGCAAAGGATAGCAAAAGCAACTCCTAACCCTTTTCTCGCCTATGGCAGGGTTGGTCTTGTCCCTCTGAATGGACATAAGGCGATATATTGGTATTACTTTTTCCGCAGCCGGTTGCCGACCAAAGCTGCAACCCCTATGCTTCTTTATTGTCGGTCGACCTACTGATGATTTTTGGGAAATTCCACAGACGCCAGAGGGCGAGCTCCTTCACCTGGAAGTTTTGCCCCATCTACCCGTTGCAAAGTAGGGGGTTCTTTTACGTGCAAGTGACTTCGTACACTAACACGGGACCTCGGTTTACTTCTCATCCGAAAGAAGGCGCACTGGGTCCAGTATCGAACCTAAACTACTAACGAAGTTGGCGAGCGTGCCAACCCTACGTCACCGAGGCGGGTTCTACCATGCAAAGGATAGATGAGGCAATATTTCCAGTTGTAGGAGCTCGTTCCTCCCCCCTGGCGTCGGTGGAGTGCCCAATGAACAGTATACCAACGTCGAAAGCCGGCTTCGGCATTCAGAAGGATTGTCCACTACTGGTATTACTCTGAAGTCAAATTTAAATGTTGATATTCAGATGTTTTGGAAAGGGATAGAAGAATTTCAGAACTAATTGTTGGTGTTCAGTGAGAATAAAGGCACCAGAGTTTATTAGTAATAGCCACGTTAGTGACGCATAAGCAAAAAATTCTATTCTATTTGCATTCCACCTCTTGTCTCTCCTAAGTAAATCATTAGCAAATGTTTGGAAAGTACATACAGTATATCTTAAGTTTGTCTTATATTACATTGATGCTGGAAGACATTGCTCTGAGAATAAAAGTGTCCATGGGTAAATTACATCTGGTGAATTACAAATCAGTAGTTGCAGTTGGAAGAAAGCTCAGGATCAACATTGCTTCAATCCATTAAAATATTGATTATCACATTTAAAGTTTCCAAGCTCACAATTCGTGAGGTCAGGGCCAATAGTAACTATGAAGGTTTTACTGCAAAATTTTTCTTTACGTTGGTTATTAACTATTGATCATTGCCTATTCACTGTTGATGTGATCGTCATTTGCGTTTTGTCGGCAGGAATGAAATGAAAAATGAAAGGCAGGCCTCAATTCGTGGACATTGGATATTAGTCTCCCCCTGCCCTTGGTGCATCCAACCACTTGCATACCTGGAATGGACCTAACAAGCTCTTTTTCTCCTCTTCTCATTACATGTCCATACCACATCGATATACAGTGAAGTGTGGTTTTAATGAGCCCGGAAAATGTACAAAATACGGTTCGTTATAACGGGTAAAAAGATTTCATTGGGAAAGATTTCCAGGGGAAACTTTCATTATTGAAATACAGTACGTTATAACCGTACTCTACTGTACTTTCCCTCATTTCTTTCCGCGATGTCTCCGACCCCCAAGCTACCTTTAAGCAGCGCAAGCCCACGTCAATACCAACAAGAGTGGTTGGTAAAGAACGTTGGGTGCTGCAAATTAACCCTCTCCTTCGTCCATTCACCAACCTCCTCATCTACCGCGGGCAGCCTCTTAACCTTTAGCTACATAGGTGGGGTGTTCACAACACCCCAACCTCAGAAAAGTTAGGAAAAAAATCAATTATAGTTACACAGTGAAACCTCTCTATGGGTACACCCCTCTAAAGGGTACACCTCTTATATCGGTACAAATTCTTCAGGTACCGATTTTTCATCTATAGGCTATTACTACCCTCTTATGGGTACACCCCTCTGATAGGTACAATTTGGTTGGGTCCCCCAGGTGTACCAATTAGAGAGGTTTCACTGTATTAGGGCTGTGAATCCTTTAGTAGCTTAGTTTTATTTAGCCCTCTACAACATCCAACAAAAATTGTGTTGAATTTATTAGTTATTTTGATAAATCAGGTGTTTTATCAGCTTGGGGTGCTCACAACACCCCACCTATGTACTTATGTAACATTCTTTGTAAAAAAATTTGGGGGTTTAAGCTTAATTTTTAATTAAAATTAAAATGCCCCAGATATACTGACACTTTCCTTATAGGGAGCAGTTTGACCCATGCACAGGGGGACGAGAAATTGATTGGGTTGTTGACCAAACATACAGAAAAGGGTCACTTGTCTATGTGTGGATGGCTAGTTTTTGCAGAGAGAATTTTTATATAATTTTTGGTACAGCTTAAATTTTTTTTGCAAAAATTTTTAATTTGGTTTCCCATTAAATGACATTGGGGTTTTAAAATTCCTGTCAGTTTATCTAATGATATGCTAATTTTGATGCTAATTGATAAAAAAAATTTTTTCTTCTTATTTTTAAGCATTTTCAAAATTTTTTTTTGCATATATTTCTTTGCTATGCCCTAATACATATAATAAAATTTTTAAATAATTATTTTGGTTATGCAATCTTTTTTAAGGGTTGGGGTGGTGTGAGCATCCCACATATGCATTTATGAAGCTTTTAGTCACCTGTGTACTTAAAGGTTAAGGGTTCATCCTGTTATGGCTGCCTGGCTTACTCCCCAACCCACGAAACTAATCCAATTCAATCCATGCATATCTAATTCTATCAGTTCTCGACACCCCACTCATGTACCGCAGCATTCGCATCTTGACTACTTGAATTCTGTTTACGTGGCTCTTCCACACTGCCCACCACTCTGTTCCATATAGCATAGCTGGCCTTACCACTACCATGTAATACTTCCCTTTCAACTTTATTGGGACTCTCCTATCAAAAGGACTCCATTTCAGTCATCCTCCATTAATTCCATAGGTCAAATCTGAATCTAGCTCCCCATTGATGTAGAACACTGATCCAAACTACTTTACCTCTTGCACGTTTATTACTAGCTCGCTTCCAGAGTGTATGTCGTCACTATTTTCCTGTCCTTCCCAATTGTAAGCTAAATACTCTGTCTTCATGTTTATCTTTACGCCTCCCTTTTCTATCGCTTAGCCCCTTCTCCACTTGTACTCCGGAGTCACTGATGGATAGTAATATGTCCCCTTTTAATGTTGGACTTACAATGCCACCTGCCCATAGCGGAACCTTATCCGCATGTTGTAAAAAAAGCCGTATACAAGATGAGTATCTGCACTATTCAAAATTTATAATGCGGTTTGTGAATGCACTTATTTAAATCAATTCACAATAGGCTTACCATTTAAATTAACTTAAACACCTTAAATAGTTAATTTTGAATGTGAATAATTTGTGTGTTGAACCCAAAAACAGTTCCGACAACCATTTATAGGCATAATTAATCAAAGGAACGCCAAGACTCATTACTGATCTGCTTATGTGGGATAGAGGAAGCGAGCTCGGCTGTTGAGTCAGTGGTTTCAAGTTCGATACCCGAGAGAGGGAGAGACAGAGATGTCCCGAGTCTGCCTTCCGTGACCCCGTTGAGGTGTACGATGTCATTCGCATGTTAAAGAACCCAAACTACTATGCAGGAATAGATCATGGAAAATTCCCGTGTGTAAGAGCTCGCTCCATAGCGCCAGTGGAGTGCCAACGAGGAGCACGCCGACGATAGATAGGCATAAAGGTTGAAGCTTAGGTTGGCAGCCGGCTGCATAAAAGCACCGTCCAACAAATCGCTTATTTCCAGAGTGGTAAAACGCTTATCCCACCCTGCCATAGGCGGGTAAAGCGTTAATGCTGCAGTTGCTTTGCCTGGAAGCATCAAGAAAGTATGGCGTAAACAAATGGGATATGCGCAGCCCTTAAGGTCCCCATGTGTTCTGCCACCAAACCTTGCAACAAGATCCAAGATCACTGTGACACCTCAGACGGAACTGCGCTGCACTGTGCTGGTCTTAAAGGACAACACCTAAAATAGCGACACTAATTGGTGAGGCTCGAGCTTTTCCGATTGTTCATTGGAATAATCCGATGGAATTCTGAAAAACCTATTTCTCTTAGGAGCAAATTTTAAATTTATACTCGTCGTAGTATCAGGAATATATTCTTGAACCCAACTATGTACTTAACATGGTGATGGTTTGGAAACGAATTACTTATAATGGGCTGGACTGTCCAGTATTTATAGACACTATAATGGCAATTTTGATGTTGCTAACAAACGCTTGGAAATTGGCGAAGTTCAGGACACTCATTTCTCTTTTGGTAAGATAATAATCAAAAGCATATAGCCTAGTTAGTCACCAAGGAATAGCTACTGTACAATGCCCCAAGAAGACGTGTAACTCTTTGGTAATCTCCACACATTAATCCTATTTAGAACTTATGGATGTCTCTAGATAACGAGGTTCAAAAAAATTTTCAAGTAAGAATGACGAGATTATTTCAGGACTAAACGGAGCGCATGAATCCCCCCCATAACAAAGAAAGTTAAGAAATCGATACCATACTGCCTTGAGGCGGTTGTTAAGGCAAGGAACGTCAAAGGAAGTATTAATTTATTTTACAGCAGGCCCCCTATATCATTTTCTGTGTTTAAAGTCATCCATTGTACAAACACTTCTTCTGTATTGCTTTTGGTGTTCTATATTTTAAAATATTATTGGTTACTTGTGTTACATTTCCTTTTGCATTTATTTATTGAACAACTACGTAAAAAATGCATTACAACTCATCGTCATCATCATACCCTTATCCCTCCTGTGGTAGGGTTGGGTCTGTGGGTTCTAGCCCCCCACTACCGTCTATTTCCCATCAGGTCCCCGTCCACCCCACACACTACTATATCTTTACGGACAACCTGCTCCCATGTCTGCTTCGGTCTCCCTCTGCCCCGGGTGCTTCCAACCCCCTGCATTCCTGAAGTGCACCTAACGAGGTCCTCCTCCCTTCAGGGCCGAACCACTACCCTGTAAAACTTCCCTATCATCTTGATTGGGATCCTCCTTTCAAACAGGACTCCACTTGCCTGTCTGTACTTCAACCAATCCGAACTGCTTATATGGGTCACATCCGAGTCTATCTCCCTATTGCTTTGGAATGGTGATCCTACAGTAAGTACTTTGCCTTTTGCACCTTCGTCACCAATTCTCCCTTAGAGAGCACGTCACCTCTATTTTCCTGTCCTTCCCAATTGAAAACTAAATACTCTGTCGTCTTCATGTTTATGTTTAGCTGTAGCTTTTCTATCCCCTCAAATATCATTCAGGTCCTTCTCTACTTGTTCTGTGGAGGTACGAAGGCTCAATACCGTGCACTGATGGACCCATTCTCCTACTCCCGTCAGCAGCTCGCCCATAACCGGAATGGAAAAGTATTGACGTAGTGCTGAACCTTGGTGTACCTAACCTTCACAGGGAACCCCCAAGCATTTCCCCAAGGCGTCCTTACTTGGGGCTTATATTTTATTTAGCAACAATTGCAGTATTTTGTTGTGTGGAAATATTCATCTTGCATACTGCCCATATAAATTCCTCTTTGCACTGTCTTGGAATCATCATCATCTTACCCCCGATGGCAAGATTGGGTCTGTGAGTCCTGACTCTCCATTGTCATGTGTCTCCCACCAGCTCTCCATCCACATGCTAACATCACCTTGTATGCTGTTATCATACTGTTCCTGTTTTCGGCTTCCTCTATCTCGTCAGTTTCTGATAATCTGCATTATCATGACGGACTTAACCATCTCCTCCCCTCGCAACATGCCCATACCACTTTTATGTATTTTATCTCATGTTTTGTGTAATGCTCTCTCAAGCTACCTTCAGTGTAGTTATTCCTAATTTCACCTGCTCATGACACTTTCAGCTTGTACCGCAGCATGCACAGTCGTAACTATTCCGCATGGTCCAACTCTCTGATCCATGTAGCTTAGCCAGTCTAACCACGGTTCCTCTAGAACTTCCCTTTTAACTTTGTTGGAACCCTCCGATCACACAGGACTCTACTTGCCTGTCTCCACTTTAACCAACCTGCATCGGACCCTATGGGCCATACCTAAATGTATTTCATCACTATTCCTACTTGATCTTATGTGTGCCTCTAGACGTGTAGCACGTCATCATCGCCTCATTGGGGCCTTCCGTCCTCTGGGGACCGTGAGGCGATCACTTAGTTGACATTTTGGCCTTTTTGTGATTATTGCCATACCACCAAAAAACCCAAAAATCGCCTCATTGGTGTAGTGTTTGTGCAGTTCCTGCATTAGAACTACGCAGTGAACGGGGTTCTAAGGCCTTATAGTTGAAGGGCCCTTCAACTCCAACGAAACAAAAAAAATACAGTAGAATCTCGTTATATCGATCCTCAGGGGACCGTGAAAAATAGGTCGATATATCCGAGATTCGATATATCCAAATCCGGAATTATAGGGAGCGACAAGTTGCTTTGGACACACCAGTTCTCGTCTGATCACTGAAGTTAAGCAACGCAAGCCCAGTTAGTACTGACATGGGTGGTCGCTCGGGAAAGCTGGGTACTGCTAATACCCAATAATCGTCGCATTAGTGTAGTGTCTGTGCAGTATATGCATTAGAACTATGCAGTGGACGGGTCTCTAATGACCTTGTAGTTGATGGGACCTTAAACACCAACAAACAAACAAATCCGGAATTATATGTAAAGCTAAAATTTACATCGAACGGGACCGGCGCTCAAGCTTCGATATAAGCGGGAATAAGCAGGATTTCGATATTAGCGAGTTCGATATACCGAAGTTCTATTGTACACATATTCATACCGACCAGTAACATAGAGAAACTTAAAGTAATCACTGACTTCAACCCACCATCAATTACCCATTTTTTGTTGTTGTCTACAGTGTTGAATGGGTGATGTGTACCACATTTTTAATGAAGACTCTAGGGACGGGTTGTTATTTCACTAGCGGATGATTTTGAAGAAAAAAATGCGTTATCTATCTCTGTTGTTTTTATTTTATAGTGCAGTTTCTTTCTGTTTTCTCAACGTCTAGATGTTACCATTAGTTTTTATGATCCATTATCTTAGCTGCTTTTGCCTCCTTAAAGCATTTGTCCATATCTTGGGTGTTCGTTTTTCTTAAGACTTCTGAGTCTAGGTTAAACCTGATTTTTAGTAAAGTTGTTTTTTTTATCGGAAAAAAGTTACTGTTGCTAATTTCTACAGCTCCATTCAACGTTTGTCCATTTCTTGTCTCTGTCACAAATGTCTAATAACTTTTTGTGTCTTTTTTTCATCGTCCTGTTTTTTTAAGAGCTTGTTCATATTATATTACTCCGAACATACGATCGATTTTTGATATTTGTATTTTATTGTTTCTTACATAGCCTTGCAAATGAAATGCGTAGCCGAGTTAGAAATGTAATTTTTTTCAGGTAATTAAACCTAATAAACATCAAGTTTATTGATTTTGGGTTATTTACTGTTCGGTACTCTGCTAAAAATATCAAAAACGTTGTTTGGCTTGCTGCGTAGTTTATTGCTTTTTGTTTTTCTCATATATTAAGCTTGTCTTTCGCCTGTGGCAGGGTAGGGCAGAGTCAGGTGCAAATAAGTTACGTAACGTGAAACAGAAAATTACTGTAGAAGGAAAAATAACAATGAGATTCTTAGATGAACTGTTGGATAATGTTTATCGTGTGCCCCCAACCGCTTTCTGCACGAGGAGGGGCCAAGGCGTGCCCCTCAACTTGGCGGCCCAAGACTAAAACTTTGATTTGTAATCAAATACAGTGGAGTTTAAATATATCAAGACTTAGTACCGACAGCCCTCTCATCTACGGACTAATAGTGGGAAGGGTTTGTTCGTTAAAGCCGATTGTCCGTAGATGGGAAGTGATTTTTTTACACAGACACACATTGTAGTGATCATATAGTGCAGGGGTGGCCAACTTTTGTGTACAGAAGATCTACTTTTTGCCTCAAAAATGTGTCGCGATCGACTTTTTATCTTAAAAAAGTATCGCGATCGACTTGTTGTCATAGGCGTAGTCAAAGTGGGGAGAGGGAGGTTCGATACTGGACCCACCTCGGTCCAGTATCGAACCTAGAACCACTGACGCAGACCTAGAACCACTGACACAGACCTAGAAACACTGAGCCACTACGTCACCAAGGCGGGTCTTAAGTCAACACATCACGAGTGATCGACCAAAATTGGCTTCGTGATCGACCAGTCGATCGCGATCGACTTGTTGGCCACCCCTGATATAGTGGAGACTCATTTTGGTTTCTTACAATAGGTGCGTTTTGGCGATTGACCAGGTCACTTTTCGTCACATTGTTTTAGAAACAATGCGGTTTGGCGGTGCGCAAGCTGGTTTGGTCAGTTGCTTTGGTCAGACCAAAGGATGACCAACATGACCAAAATAAAAGTGTGGTCTGTGTGTGTGGTCAAGGAAAAATAAAAATGGCGGCATGCTCCAACCAGTTGTAGTAGATGATAGAAGGTTCTAGTAACAAGTTTAAATTATACAAATCCATTTGTTGTATTAATGTAGTGATATTTTAGTTTGGGAAATTCAGTTTTTTTAAGTTTATTGAATTCATTATTTTTTTAACTTTAGTGAATTCGTTTTTTAGTTTGTGAATTAGTTTAGTTTAGTGGGTTTTGTTTTCATTTTAGTGAATTTGTATTTTTTTAGCTTAGTGGATTCATTTTTTTTTTTTATTTTAGGGAATTGTTTTTACATTGTAGTGGATTTGGCTTAAAGTTAAGGGAATTCATTTTCTTAAGTTTTGTGAATTCTTTGTCATGGGTCCCAAAGTGTCTTACCAAAGCGTTTTGGCGATCCCTTTTGGTCAGACCAAACATGATATTGTGGTCAAACCACAATTGACCAGGTCAATTGCGAAAACGCACCTAATGAGTCAGAGAAGCTATTAAGTTCCTCTAAAGTGCTTCTGTTGGCTATTAAAGGTATTTGTTCAGTGCTGTTGCTTGGGATGCTCTGGCCAGAGTTTGATGGTTTGAGCTTAAAAATGAATCCAACTTTAATTGCTTTCCACATTTGTACTGTTCATAGGTTATTAATTCTCTTTAATGTGCAGAGATGTTGATAATAAGCTTTAATAGAAGGGCTATCTGATGTATCAAAGAATTGTAAGAGTGTCAATGGAAACGTGAGACATTATTGGTTTCACTACCACCTCTTCCTCTGAGTCACTGGAGCTCTGAACTGAATCATCATCAGGTTGTGCTGGACACACCAGTTCCCTTGAGATCACTGAAGTTAAGCAGCACAAGCCCACGTCAATACCAACATGGGTGGTTGGTAAAGAACGTTGGGTGCTGCAAATTAACCCTCTCCTTCGTCTTTTCACCTACTCATCTCCCACGGGCAGCCTCCTAAGGGTTCGTCGTGTTATGGCTGCCTGGCTTACTCCCCAACCCACAAAACTAATCCAGCAATCCAGTAACCAGGATTGGCATCCTTCTCATCGAGCCAGTTTTCAAGATTCACATCATTTTGTCCACCATATGATAAAACTTTGTGAAAATCATTTCGTTCAAAACTTTCAAAGTCCAGTTCAGGATCTTCACTCAACATTAATGTTTTCTCCAAAGATTTTGAGAGAATTTTCATTTTGACGTCTTTCCAAGCTGATGCAAAATTGCAGATTCTGGATTTTAGATTATTGATTCTTGGGTTTGTACCCTTCCTTTTCACACTTTCCTTCTGCTTCGATGTCATGATAAGGGCAGAACAATTAATATATTAAATCAAAATGGCAAAAAAATAATAATTTCTCTGTCACTATAACGCATGTTCCACTATTTTGTTTACATTTCAAAGGCACGCCATGCAGTAACTTTGAGAACTTTTCAAGATTTTTTTTGACTGTTGCATCCGAAGTCCGTTGAAGCGGCGAGTTGCGTTGGACACACCAGTTCTCGTCTGATCACTGAAGTTAAGCAACGCGAGCCCAGTTAGTACTGACATGGGTGGTCGCTCGGGAAAGCTGGGTGCTGCTAATACCCAATAATCGTCGCATTGGTGTAGTGTCCTTGCGGTATATGCATTAGAACTATACAGTCGACGGGTCTCTAATAACCTCGTAGTTGACGGGACCTTAAACTCCAACAAACAACAACAACAACCGAAGTCCGTTGAAGGGGGGGCATAGATGAGAGGTTCGTCTGTAATTACATATTAATAGCAACGGGCCCCAATCCTGCTTTTTCGCCGCCCTGGCCAAAAATTATTTCTGCTGCTCTTTATATATTATTATTTTAAATCAAGATATTTTGACAGCGAATTTCTTTAGTTGTTTTTAAAGAGTGGAAACCTTATTTTGAAAAAAGGAATGAAATGTATTTGTATAACTATAATAACAAAAATACAGTATCCGTTTAAACATTTAAAATATTGCCTTTCTTGCTGTTTTAAAATTAATAGTCAATAAAAAATAAACGGAATGACCCAAAGGGCCGTCCAAGAACACACAAAGCCTTCAGTCAGGTCCAGGACCATGGATCCTCGTTACGCCTCTGCTAACATGAGTTAGCATTTCGGAATACTGGATACCGCTAATACCCAAAAATCGTCGTAACAGCGTAGTATCTGTGCAGTCTCGGGGAGCGGCTTGTTGTTTTGGACCCGCCAGTTCTCGTCTGATCACTGAAGTTGAGCAACGTGCCCCAGCTAGTGCTAACATGGGTGGCCGCTTGGGAACACTGGGTTCCGCTAATGTCCAAAAATCGTCGCATTAGTGTAGTGTATGTGCAGTCTGTGGATTAGAACTACACATTGGACGGGGCTCTAATGCTATTGCAGTTGAAGAGCAATAAAACACCTACGAAAAAAACTGTACAGTCTCTGATTTATAATTACGCAATGACCGGAGCTCTAGTGATCGTTGTAGTCCAGGGGTGGCGAACCTTTTTCTGCTGGCGTGCCAAAACTTTAAATAGTTATAGTTCTTGATTTACTAACGTGCCAGATACAGTAGTGTGTTAAAGGGTAATATATAGTAGGGTACCCTTACTTCCTGCTTTTTACAGGAAATGGAAATATCACTAATTCATTGGTAGTACGCTCGGCAACTGCGTCAGTAGTTCTAGGTTCGACACTGGACCGAGGCGGGCTGGCTTCTTTTGGGGGAGGAGGGCTCCAACGAACACTAGACCGACGATAAATAAACGTAGGGGCTGCAGCTTTGGTCGACAACTGGCAGTCCAGTATATTGCCCTTGTGTCCATTCATAGGGACAAGATGGGTACCCGACCCTGCCATAGGCGGGAAAACGGTTAGAAGTTGCTGATTGGTTTGACTTTATATACTGTAGGTTACCCTGTACATGTATCTGATACGTGCCAACAAAATTGCTCTACGTGCCATAGGTTAGCCACGCATGTTGTAGTCGAAGGGCTCTAAAACACCAACGTAACAAGAAACAAACTCGTTACGCCTCTGAGTAGGCGCTCACGCGGGCCGCAACTTTAGGCGTTTGCGGGCCATCATGTTGACACTCCTACAATAGATATTTATTACACCATTTTAATTGAATTTAATAATTACTTTTATAATGCAAGTTTGACCGTGTTCTTATGACTGTGACACACCTCATTTTATGCTAACTTTGAAGAATGCAGTAGTTCAACCAATACATACTAGTAAAAGTTTGAACAATTGCCTGAAAGGAATTTTTGAAGTTACAAGTATAATACTTTTATGTTGATTTTTAGCTCTGAAGGGAAGTGATACATGTATGAAAGGGCACGGTGACGTCACTGTGTTACAAATGATTCACTCACATCTTCAGAATATTTGACCCCCGCAGCATTTATTTAATATCCGATGTTTGTTTGTTGAGAAAAAAACTGAATAGTAAAAAATGTCGATCATCTCTTATCAATATAGTTTCTAAGTTTTTTATTTAAGAAAAAAAGTAAGTGCAGAAACGAAAAATTCGGGTTAGTCGTTCAGTAAAAAATATTTATACTTCCTCTGAGACACACTTTGCTAGGAGTAAAATGATTTGTTACTCGGTTGTAGCTATTGAATCAATACTTTTCATTTTCTTCATCCACACACACACATCATTTTTTTATTTTCAATTTTAATGAATAGAAATGATCGATTTCAACCAATGTCACGTCACCCCTCCCCCCTTTTTTTTAATGTAGTGCATTTAAATAAAAATGCAAAATTCATAAGTAGCTTGACAAACGCTATATACACTTATACCCTCGCTCTCAGAGATGCACTCTATATTTTGTCTTCCTGTAATTTTCTGTTGGAAAATAACGAGAAGTGAAATGAAGTGGTGTTGCATAAATAAAGGAGACGAACGTTAGACGTGTTGCATACAAATTCATGTTGTGTAACCTAAACCCCTTCATCTCTCTTTCTCTGTGTCTGAAAATAAACCTCTGAGAATGTCTACCAGATATGGCTGATTGCCTACCATCTTTTATAGATGACAGCAACTTAACCAACTTCATAGATCCTCCATCTCCTCCTCATTTTGAACATTGGTGCAAATTTTACCCCCAGTACTCATCTCGAGCACTTTCACATCACGTCTTACTAATGTTTAAGTCTTGAGGAGTTACTTTGAAAGAAAAATTACCGATGTGTAAAAAATTCGAACCACGTTTTTGAATTTGTAACAGAGATCTAAGCAACATTATTGTAAAGAAGTTCGTAGATATTGTCAATGGCAAACCTCTGTTTTACTTCATCCTTTCTTTGAGTTCAAATTACGAAACTATATTTTTTTTCGTATGCTCAACCTCCACTCCTCCCTCCTTGATACATCCCTGTTCCTGATGCACGTGGAGTTTGTTTTTCATATTCCAAATTTGCATCTGTCGCTGTGTCTGCTCTAATTGCGAGAGGAAATTTTTTCGTGGAAGTACGTTGTTTGCATTTACAATTGATTGGAGTGCATTAATGCTGAAGTTCATTATTTTTAATTTTTTTAAACGTTAATTAATACTGACAACAAAAAGAAAATTAAAATTATATAACTGTTGAGAAGTTTCAGGCCTGCGTCATCTCTCTCTCTTTCGTCATCCCTAATTTTTTTCTCGTTTATGGCAGGATCACATGCTAAATGTTGCTGAACCGAGCTTAAATTTTACTTTGTTAATCAAGAGCTCTTTCCCGTTCTGATGACATTGTGAACCACGCGAAGCTCTGGCTTTACTTTCCATCCACCAAAAGGAGCAATGGAGGCTTCTTTTACGCCACGTCGTGCCTAGATCCCTTTCTAAATTTTTTGGGTCGATGAAATGCGTTTAGGCACGCTGTGTCGGACACACGATACCGATTAAAATATCTACCATTGTCTCCTAGACACTATACCGGAACTATTGGAAGTGGCTTATTGCGTTGGACACACCAGTTCTCATCTGGTCACTGAAGTTAAGCAGCGCAACCCCAGTTAGTACTGACGTGGGGGCCGCTTGGGAAAACTGGGTACTGCTAATACCCGAAAATCTCGCATTAATGTAGTGTTTATGCAGTCTCTGCATTAGAACTGTGCAGTGTAATGGGGCTCTAATGACCTTGTAGTTGAAGGGCCCTAAAACACCAACAAACCAAACCAAATCCGGAACCGTTAAACACATTACATCAGGGTAGGCCTTTTGGTGTGCCCTTAGGACTTCACTGATTATTGACTTGAGTCTGAGACACTTCTAAGTCCAGTTCACTCTTCTCTTCACGTAGATGCTCTCTTTGTGGCGTGGTTGCCTCTCAGGAATCCAGAGCGGCTGTGTTGCCTTGGACACACCAGTTCTCGTCTGATCACTGAAGTTCAACAACGCTGTCCCAGCTAGTTGTCCCTAGCGTGGGTGGCCGCTTGGAAACGCTGGGTACTGCTAATTCCCAAAACGTTGATGTAACAGCGTAGTGTCTGTGCTGACTCTGCATTAGCAATACGCAGTGGACGGGGCTCTAATGACCTTTGTAGTTTAAGGGCCCTAAAATATCAACGAAACTAATCCAGAAGTCCAAGCTTCTCAACATGGTGTCCTCAGTAATTTGTGACTGGGCAGCCTATCTCCCTCTCCAGAACTCCTCGTTGGGTGCACATCTACTGTAAGCAAGGAAGCCCTTTCTACGTGGAGCGCTGTAAATGTGTAGTTCGGCAATATTTCCAGGTGTAGGAACTCGTCTCTTAACTAAAAGTAAGGAGTTTCCGAGTAGGTCGACAGCCGGGTGCGTAAAGTTGCCGCCCAACAGCTCGCTAGTGTGTTCTAGTTCCAGCCCCGACTCAGGCAGATGAAAAAAGTGGTTTGGAATGATGATGATGATGATCCTACTTTGCATTTGAATGCTACCTTTTCATTCAAGGTATACTACGGAATCAACCTTTTAAAATATAAAGAGGCTTTTCATTTTGGTTTACCTCTGCTCTAGACTATGTTATTAGAACGAACTCTCATATTTCCTGATTTTCAGTGATATTTGCGAGCACTCCTCTGACATTACTTTTCCTTAGGTAGATTTAAAATCGTAATATGCATACTGGAATGTTTGTGAGGGGCCAATAAAATGGGATTTCCCCTAAGTTATGGAAAAGTTTTCCAAGTCACGTTATGCTTGTTATGCAGTTTGTAGATAGAAATGATATTTGTTTACAAACTCCAATGTTTAAATAGGGTTTTTGGCGATTCAAGCTCCAAAAAATAGTGTCATTTCTCTTCCTTTCACCCTCTGAAAGTTGTGAAAAAAAGTAGAGTCGCATAATGTCATGACATCGACTTAGAAATACCACGCCGAGTGTTGCATTATTCAAAAAGTGGGATCAAATCTCCTATTAGTCAGAATGTGACTAAACATGGCTTTAGTTGCATTTACATCCAGTGTTTATCAGTATTTCAGTTTGCAATTTACATTTATAAAGACATTTCAACAATATTTTTGACTAGATCTTTAAAGATACCTTAACGTCATAAGTTGGTGTATTTATTGTTATTGTTATTACGCCAAATTTTTTATCTGCTGTTTTCAGGTGGTGGAATTTCTGAGAAAATCACTTTTCTATTTTAGTAACACGACCCTTTTTCAATGTGTATTAGAAGGATTTATATGTCTGGTTCTCTAATGTGCCATCGACATCCGAGGTCCAATAAAGAAATTAATAGGGCCAACAGGCCGCCAGTAAAGAAACTAATAGGGCCAACAGACAGCTAGTAGAGAAAATAATGGAGTCTGCCTACCTTTAAATATGTTTAAAATGGAGATTGAAGTTGTGGGAAAATCCTTCGACATTCACAGATTTCCGTTTTATACTGTTGCACCAAAGGGTTGTTTTATAGTATAACTGATAGGTCGTAACTCTGATCATCAGCAGCAGGGGGATATGGCCCATTGGTCCATTGCCATCCAGGATCGAGCAAATGCTTTAAAGGATGTAGGATGTGTTTTACTAATATCAAAAAACATAAAATAATTTTCTGAAAAACAAAAGAGAATTACATAAAATCGAAATCAATTATGATTGTATGATAAATGCCACCACGTAAGCCTCAATGAGGTTTTTAGTGTACAACATGAGCACCATAAATTTTTTTGTGGGACACATCATCACATGAACACCGTAAAATTCATTCATTTGACCATATGAGCATCTATAAGGTGTTCAGCGGGCCACTTCAACATCCATAAGAGGTTTACTGAACTACAGAGCACTGTGTGCCGTTAGCAAGCTGTAGTTTACCCGTCTCGGCTCTAGTCCAATAGGACTAGAGATATCTTGGTGATCTTTGTGACGGATACCTTGCCAGTGAGATTTTTCATGCTACCGTGTTTCCCCGAAAATAAGACCTACCAAGATTTTTCAAGATGTACTTAATATAAGCCCTTCCCCGAAAATAAGCCCTATGAGAGCCCTAAGGCAAAGAGCACATTCGTTTTTGTTTCCTGTATCTGATAGGGTGCTTTCATTAAAGGGAGTGGTGAGTATAGAGCAGCGATTCTTAACCACTGTGCTGCGAGATTGAAGAAATGTGCTGCCACTGGGAATAGTCATTCGTAAGTAACGTCACACAAGTCATTTAATTAGTTCTGCCTTCCTAGGAGGGACTGGCTGAAGCAATGGGCATGAATATTACTGTTCTTACTACTCGCTAAAAAGCATAGGGCTAGGTTACAAGTAGCAGGGGAGGGTACCCATCTTGTCTCTCAGAGTGGACACAAGGGCGATATATTGCACAGTGTTTTCCCTCACCTGGTCACTGACCAAAACTGCAACCCCTATCCTTTTTATCGTCTCTCTACTGTTCGTTGGGACATTCCACTGTACCCAGGGGAGAGGTCCTACAACTGGAAATTTTGCTTCCTCTACCCGTTCCATAATAGAGAGGGTTCTTTCATGTGCAGATGTCATCGTACGCGACACAGAACCTCGGTTAACTTCTCATCTGAAAGGAGGCGCACTCAGGGCTTCTCTCTTGCCCGAAAAGCCGACTCTTTGTCTTTAAAAGATAATATTACAGAAAAGAGTAATACATTCCCCGAAAATAAGCCCTAGTGCTTATTTCGGCATCAAAATTGAAATAAGGCAGTGGCTTATTATCGGGGAAACATGGTAGATCCATATGCCTAGATCTCCACCAGCACCCTAGCAACACCTTTGCCACTCCGTTCCAGTCGCTCCACCCCAGAACCCATCACCCCTTGAACCTCTTCCAAAGTTGGGGTTCCCCAACCCTTCCTGCAGTATCGATCCAGTGCTGGACAAGCCAGTATCACATGCATGACATCCTCAATTTGTTCCACACATAATCCAGAGCCCTCCTCTCCACCTGTGATCTTTGCCATCCTCTGTTTCATCTCCAGTGACCCAGCTCTTGCCTGAAACAGAAGTGAGGTCTCCCACGAATAGTCAGAGATTACCTCCCTCTCTATATTAAGCTTGTTCCCATACACCCTCAGCGTTTTCTTTGCCATCCTTCCCTCCATACTCTGTCGCCACTGCCCTAACCCTCATTCCTTAACTTTGTCCTGTACTAGTCTTTGCAGTGTTGTTACCCCCTCCTTGCCCTCCCTGGAGTGTAGTGTTATGCCTAGCTTCTTTGATATCCTGTTTACCCTCCTCTCGCAGTTGGTACTGTAGATACCCTCATGTTGTTTACCCATGCATTTGCGTGCCATACTGGATGATTATATCCCTTTTGAATTATTCTATTAGAACCGGAAATGTTTTACTTGAGGTAACTAAATGTTTCAATTTATTACAATTTTACCTTAAATGGCGTGCATTTTAAACATATTTCGCTGAATAGCAATAATAAAGTAAGGCACTAATTATTATTACTTAATGGTTCTGAAAATAATCCCCTTGTTTATTGTTGCTCGTTGAATGGCTGTGAACCCCAGGCCGAATTTTTTTGCGCAGTCCTACTCTGAAAAGGTCCTAATAATGAAGCATCGCTTGACATTTTAAGATCCTATTTTTTGGTAGGTTTCACTTGAGCTGATTAAATTTTTCATACTCTTTAGATACTTGAAAGTTATCCTTTGCATCACCACATTGCAGTTGTGAGCGCATTTCGATACAGTTAATTGTTCATTTTCGTAGTGGCAAGAATTTTGTTAGTGGTAGACTTTGGTTTGCGAGGATTTAGTTGAAGAAAGGTAATTAGATTAGCAATTTAAATAAATGGAGGAGGACATGAGACAAAAGTGCCTTTCAATCCGCGAAATTTCATTTGGTGGCTGAAATATCTCTGGAAATTAATATACTGTCGAAAGGATTGATTCTTACGTGAAAGAGCTAAAGAAGCTCCATTGACTTTATAGTGTCACATCGAATGTTATCCAACCCGTAGTCTGCATAATGTTAAGTGTAGGATTCAAATATGAGAAAGAAAATTGATTTGATGACGACGTCTACCTTCTCACGTCTTTGAAGTTGCTTGACTGAGACATGTTTTAGTGCAAATCTTTCTTTTTCCAACTTTGCACTCTTCCACGTTGATGATAATTGCATTTTCCAAGTTGTTCCTGCCTGAAAACACCGGTGTAGGTTTCACTTTGGCTAATGGAAAAACTCTTTCAAGTTATCATCGATGTGGAGGCCATACACTACCTTTCCTGTTTTATTTTCAAGAGATTCGCTTTCTAAATCAATATGCTTGACAAGCTGTTTGCTCTCACTCGCTCTCTCTCATATATAAAATGAAATGTGTTTTGGCAGTGGAACCATAAAAGTTATAAACGTTTTTATTTTCATTTGACACTGTAAATTAATACGTAGTTATCATATATTTGTTTTTTTTGTTCTGCTCTTGATAACCAAGGGTACTTAATCGCATATGGCTCACATCAATATAATGGACTCGTGTTCGCATGACTTAATGTCACCATTGTCTACCAGAAGCCAAACATTTCACCTATTTTGGTGAAAGCATAAACTGACACCATCATTTACCATCTTCAAATGCAGATACGATGTCCTCCTTTCGTCTGTTTTCGTCAACTTTTAAATGCCTTAGTTTGGTCATGGTGGTTTTTACGTGACTACCAATTCTCTTTCTCTCTCTCTCTCTCTTTTCTGAACGGCTGTGTAACGTTCCACACATCAGTTCTCGCTTGAACCCCAGCTAGTACTAGCATGGGTGACCGCTTCAGAGCACTGGTTACTGCTAATACCCAAAATCGTTTTAGCAGCGTAGTGGCTGTGCGGACTCTGCATTAAAAGTACGCAGTGGACGGGCTCTAATGATCATTGTAGTTGAAGGGCCCTAAAACGCCAACGAAACAACCTCGTTTTTCTCTCTCCTCTCTTTCCTCCCTTCTCTCTTTCTTTTATCTCCTCTTTTCCCTATTTGCCCACTTCTCTCGTCCCTTCTCTCTTCTCTCTTCCTTCGCGCTCTCTCTCCCTTTGTCTTTCTCTTTCTCTGAACCCCTTTAGTTTCATTTCACACGAAAGGGGCATCACTCCCATATACCTTTGCAGGACTTTTCAAAGGCTCAACTTCTAAAACCTTTTCCTTCAGGAAATCAGGTATTCATGGAAAGCAATTTGAGTAGAAGCTCTCTTCCTGGCTCTGGTAAAACAAAACTTGCTTCTCCCACCCCACTCCAGCTTTTATACATGAGGACGGGGTTATGGCAGCATGTTGGTAGTCGGGTGGTTATCCAAAATGTCACCCCTGTGCTACATGTACCAAAGAAACGAATCCCTGATGAGGTTCTGGTTGAAGACACAGTGGAATTCCCCTTTGATAAATGCATTCGTAGTTTTTACTATCAATGTTAATTGCGTCGAGCGTTTTCAGTTGATTATGTTAATTGCGTCGGCCTCTCACCTCTGGAGTCGATTTACCGTCGACACCTTGCGGCCTGGAGTTCCATCAAGAATTTTAAATAGCTTCTTACAAAAGCAGATGACTTATGCTCTATCAAAGTAAAACCACTTTCTTCTGCCAGGAGTTGTAGAGTGTGAACCTCTGCATGAATTCTAGTTATTAAATGTGGTATTCAATCGGAAGTTTGTGAATTTCTCCAAAGAACAGTCCAGGCGTTTTCTTAAAATATACAATTTCTGCCTGTGTTTTTGTTTTGATGCGAAATTTCATAGTTGATTTGTGAGTGTTATGGCTCATTCTGGTGTTGTTTTGAGCAGAGGTAGGCTGTTTCTGAAATGAAACGTAGAGACAAGTGATTAAGTCAAGTAATGGTGCAATGATTATTCAATTTATATTTAATGCGAATCATTAAGTTTGCAAAATTGCAATTATATTCTTGGAGTATTTTTTCTTCAATGAGTCCGCTCGTACATTTGATGAAAGTAATGAAGTGTGTTCAGTAATTGCTCAAGTTAATCGATATCCACTGTATGAAATTTGCGTAATATTATTTATCATAATGTTTTGTGTGTAGTTGGGAGGAAGAAAATTGTTTGTCTTATGCTTTTCTGTTCGGTTTGATTAAAATGACTCAACGTCCGTTTTCTTAAATACCGTTTTCTTTTAAATGCATCAAAAAGACATGTGCAAACGGCATCTAAATGGAAGTAGTAGAGATAATTTAATTGAGATGTTGAGAATCAGGGTTGCTAAGAGACGGGTTGCTATGGCAATGAGGATGGGATGATATGTTGAAATTAAATGAATACCACGGTCGAAATGACATCGACTAGATCCCTGCCTCCCATTTTCTGATTATTACATTTGGCGCTCTTAAATACGTCACTGACAATCATTTTTCTATGAAGAAAGGATACAAGTAAACAAAAAATACTTACGTTGACAAACTGACCGCAAACAAGACATTGCAATTTTTTGTATTAATGATATTTTGATTAAGAATTATCATTTCACTGTACAAGCATCCTAAATGAAAGATTGATGTTCACTTAATATCGGCCTCTTGAGTAGTTAGGACGATGGACAGGGCAT
Source organism: Trigoniulus corallinus (assembly GCA_013389805.1). Classification (NCBI taxonomy): domain Eukaryota; kingdom Metazoa; phylum Arthropoda; class Diplopoda; order Spirobolida; family Trigoniulidae; genus Trigoniulus; species Trigoniulus corallinus. The sequence goes on from JAAFCE010008833.1 coordinate 10,867,069, forward strand.
CATCACAACCGACATACCGTTACCTTTTGTCTTTCAAGCAGTACTACAAGTAGCCATTTTCAGTCTCTTGTATGAAAAATTGATGAGCTCGTAGTAGTAAATGAATTCGTAAGTCATAGTGCTTGTCTCATACATGAAATTGATTTTTCCTAAATACCTCCACACGCCATTTTACCCCACAAGTCGTTTCCAAATCAAAACTGTGCCCAGAATTGCTTCATGAAAATGAATATGTAGTCCTTTGTAACGGATACTTCGCTATTGAGATTTTTATCATGCTAGAGCCATATGTCTAGATCTCCACCAGCACCCCAGCAACACCTTTGCCCTTCGAACCCATTCTAGTAGCTCCACCCCAATACCCATAACTCTCAGGGCCTCTTCCAATGTGTGGGTTTCTTAACCCCCCCTGCAGTGGTCCAGCCTTGCACATGTCAATATCACATGCCTGACATCCTCGACTTGATCCCCACACAGTCCACAGCCATCCTCTACGCCCGTGATCTTTGCCATTCTCTGTTTCGTCTTCAGTAACCCAGCCCTTGCCCGAAACAGAAGTGATCTCTCCCACGTATTATCATAAATTACCCCCTTTCTATCTTAAGCTTGTCCCCATACACCATTAGCGTTTTCTTTGCTGCCCTTCCCGCTCCATGCTCTGTCGCCACTGCCCTACCTCCATTCTTTAGTTTTGTTCAGTTCTAAACTTTGCATTTTTGTCGACTCCTCCTCGCCCTCCCCGAGGTGCAGTGTTATGCCTATCGCGCCATACGATAATGATGACAGAGTCGATCCATTCTGTGTTTGCTCTGTGTTGTCTCACCATTCTGTGTTTGCTTTCTCCTACTACTTCTACCCCCGTGCTCGGCCCTTTGCAGTCGTCTATGATTCCTACGCCCCTTCTCCGCTTCCTGGATCAAAATAAGTAAAGACGTAAAATAAAAGTTGAACACGCGAAACGCATGAAATCGGATTCTGGGACTATTATCTCCAAAAGTTGCCCTCCTCTTCCTCCTCCCTCTCCTGGAAAACTATCTGTGGTGCCCATGCACCCGTGAGGTACCTATAACCTTTTCATCTTTATGATGGACCTACCGACTGCAGGAACCGAGCTCCTACACCTGAAAATTTTGCCGATTTACGCTTGCTCTTTAAAAAATGCGAGCTGTAAAGTGCAACAAAAGACATCAGTCAGAACCGAACCAGGAGCCATGAACACACGATTCAAGCACTGTGCCATCACAGAAGCATGTCTAGAATGAAGATGTGGATAAATTGGAAAATGAAGGATGAATTGAAAGACTAAATAAAGTTGAGGGGGGGGAGAAAGCTGTCCATCAAAAGATTCGAGTAAAATAAGTAAACATTGGCATTTACGGCTGACTAACGTAAAACCTGGCTGTTGGCGTTAAGATGCAACTGTTTTTACCACTATTTACATTTAAGAACGTGCTGGAATTATCGGGATGTTGACGTTCACCTCCACTGCAGAGGACGAAAAATTTGACACGTGAGATGACCACGTCAAGCATGGAATGGAGTTCCCTGTAACATGAACAGGCTGGCGTTAAACAAAAGCATGCAGTCAACCAAGAATTCCGAGTTAATCAGGCTACGATGCTCAGCATCTCCAAATATAAATCACATTTGAGCTTATCTGTGATCGTGAATGTGAGGCGAACAGTTAGGGTATTTCTTAATGTCATTTATTTTGTAAAACTCCATTTCACTGATAAGGTTAGTTTTCCTGACACGAGAGGGCGAGAAGACAATATATTGGAAATCGTTGTTCATATTATTGCAACCAATGCAGAAAAAAATTACTACTCTATAGAAACAGCAGAACTCGTCACTGCATTGTCTTTAAAATGAGGTGTATATATTGACATATGCCAATCTGTATGAAACTCTGATTGAAGGTCTTGCACATACTTCAGTGGAATTTCCATTCCACTCAGTGGCAGTGAATTGTTAGAGATGTCAAACATCGTTGCTATGAATTTCTACGAACACTTCTGCCACATCCTTAAGGAAAAGTTCCACAGTTTAGCCTTCACTTCCCCTAAAGAGTTTAAAGTCATAGTGTATATTATCATCGCAGTTGCTTTTCTCGCTTTCACTGACGATTCGTCACTTCAAAATATGAAGGATGAAAGGGTTGTTTTGTTTCATTGATGTTTTAGGGCCCTTCAACTACAATGGTCATTAGAACCCCAACCACTGCATAGTTCTAATGCAGAGTCTGCACAGACACTATGCTGTTAAGACGTTTTTGGGGTATTAGCAGTATGGGAAGGTTTCCTAATTTGCACACCACCTAAATCGTACAACCATAGTAAGATGGCCAATGATAACAAATTATGCCATCTAACGTCCACATCACGTATTAGCCATACTCAATAGTGGATCATTCCATGTCAAAAATCACCAGAGGCTTCCCACTCGACCCTCTCCGAATCTGATGAAAGTTTGTAATAAAGTAACCCTATGCCCCAAAAGAAACTGTATGAAATATTACAGCTCAATGTACTTTAGTTCAGAAGTTACAGCCTACATTAAATGGGCACATTAATGTGCACATGCCACAAAAGAAGACCAACTTTGATCCCTTATCAAATTAGTTCTAGTTGCCAAATAATTATGAAATTGGCATACTAGGTGAACGTTTGGTGCAGGATGTAGTAGCATGATCAAAAAGGTGGTACTATTGGCCATTCAGCTATCTATCCAAGTCAAAGTCACCACCAAACTTGTCATGACAAATTTGGACCCAATTTTGGGCACCAGTTGCTCAGCATCAAAACATGTCTTGATATTTTTTCAACTACACACGATGCACACTATATTCATCTTGGTTGAAATTACAACTTAGTGGTATTTATATATCCAGAAGTGTTCTACATAAACGTTACTGAAAATTAGTCAACTTTCAGGGCAAAGCATCTCAAAATACTTCAATTCCAATTTGGTTTTAATGTTACCATTAGAAAGAGCAAGTTTTTTCATCAACAATAATACCCCTAAATAGGTACAAAATTATTTTCCATATAGCATAAAAGTATGAAATGGAAGGTGGACCCAGGTTAAGCATAGTTTACCTGTTGCAGCACGTTTGAATGGTGATTATGGACTACATGAATGTGCCAATATCAAGACATTAGGAAGAAAAGCAGTATTGTAAAGAAAACGGAAAATGAAATTGAAAAATGCATTTTAAAATTTGAAGTTGTTGTTTAAGGTCCCGTCAACTTCAAGGTCATTAGAGACCCGTCCACTGCATAGTTCTAATGCATACACTGCATTGACACTACAGTAATGCGACGATTATTGGATATTAGCAGTACCCAGCTTTCCCAAGCGACCACCCATGTCAGTACTTACTGGGCTTGCGTTGCTTAACTTCAGTATTCAGACGAGAACTGGTGTGTCCAACGCAACTCGCCACTCCCTTAAAATTGGAAGAGATGATGTTCAGTCTAACATCAACAGATGTGAGGAAACTTCCATTTGTAATTGGAGAGATGCAATTGTAATTTCCAATTGCCACACAATTTTAATCATGACCAACGTATGGTAGGAATAAAATGGTACTATGGATTTATGAAAAGACATCCTAATTTTTCATATAGCAACTTTGCAACTTCACAAGCAACGAAGCAACTTCGGTAATAGTGCATTTTAGTGTCCAAAATTATTTTGTCATACTTTGCAGACGACTTGCAGCACTTTGGACGATTAACCCTTATGTCAACAACCGGGTACCCGAGTGCCCACCTGACAATATATACTGTAGTTAAAATTTATAATTTTATCATTAAAATTTTTTATATCCTCCAGGATCATCTCTATTTCACCTTTTTTCTTTCATTATATGTAATAATTTTTGAGTTCCAAGCATCATAACATATTTAAATTGTGTTTTGAATTTGCCTATGCAATTTTAACAACCAGGGTACCCGGGTACCCAGTGGCAATTTTGAATATAAATCGTTAAAGGTAGTTATCCAGAAATAATTTATGCCGCTAAGATGATTCAATAATTACCATAGAACTGCACCGTCTTTACATTTTGCTACAGTGAAGAAATTTTTACCAGAATTATCAGAAAATGTTGTTGGCTTTCCATGCCAGACTTTCTTGTTTATCTGTTTCTTTATGGGTGTTTTGTCCCTACCATAATGCAAACAATGAGCCCTAGTAGAATTGCCTTCAGATCACACAGTAATATCAGCAATGGAGAACCATCATCAAACCCTTATCCTTCCTGTGGCAGGGTCTGGTTTGCACATTCTAACCCTCCACAGCTGCATATTTCCCAACACGTCCCCATCCACCCCATACACAACCATTTCCTTATGGACAAGCTGCTCCCACATCTGTTTTGGTCTCCCCCTGCCCTGAGTGCTTCCAACCACTTGCATTCCTATAATGGACCTATGAGTTCCCCCTCCGCATTTCTCATTATGTGTCCATACCATCTCAATCTACTCACCCTCATTCTTTCTGAAATGTCCCCCATCCCAGGCGACCTCAAGAATACTCTCCTAATTCTATCAGCTCTTGACACCCAACTCCTGTAATGCAGCAATCTCATCTCAGCTACTTGCATGTGGCTCTTCCTCAATGCCCAACACCGATCCATAAAGCATAGCTGGCCTAACCACAGCCCTGTAGTACTTCCCTTTCAAATTGATTGGACCCCCCCATCGCAAAGGACTCTGCTTGCCTGCCTCCACTTCAAACATCTCCCATTGATTCTATGGAAAGCATTCCAATCTATCTCCCCAATGCTGTTGGAGTAGCTGAGTTGCATTGGACACACCAGTCCTCATCAGATCACTGAAGTTAAGCAATGCAGCCCAAGTTAGTACTGACATGGGTGGTTGGCTGAACATTGGGTGCTGTTAATTTCCCCTCTCCTACCTCCCTCTCACCCTAGTGCAGCCTCAACAAGGTGCAGCCCATTATGACTGCTTGACCGACTCCCCAACCCATTGATGTAACATACTAACATCATGCAGCTTTGCTACCAGCTCACTTGCTCGCCATTATTATCCTGGCCTTCCCAATTGAAAGCTAAATAATCTCGCTAGACGTTGGAAAATGAGGGTCCATATAAAATTTAAATCGAATCTCCCTTTCAAGAAATCAGAGGTCTTTCTGTTGGATGAAAATACGTTATGAATACTTGTGTTGCAAATTGCAATGTACAGGATGGATTAGTAGTATTGACTTTTAGAACTTATGTATGCCTTAGAACAGTGGTGGCGAACCTGTGACCTGCGGGTCACAAAGTGACCCACCATGCAATTTTAAGTGACCCAAACGAGAATCATATCTAGTTCATCGTCTCATAGTTTTTGAGGTGGATGGGGACCTGGTGGGCTAGAACCTGCAGACCCCCCCCCCCGACCCTGCCACAGGCGGGGTAGGGTATAATGATGTTTTCTATTTGCTGTTTTAATGAACTAATTTATTCATTATTAATCATAATATTTTTATTCATAAAATTAAATAGTGCTTGCACCTGACTCACGGACAACTTTTTTGTTTTTTTTTTCGTCTTATTGTGACCCGTCTGTAAAACAAGGTTCGCCACCACTACCTTAGAATGACAAATCAGGCTTCCAATTATCATAAAGAACAAAAAGTAGCCAACTTTAAGAAAAAAAAACATTAGTTATTCAATAAATTCAGTAGGTGGGTTCCCGGGTACCCTGGTTGTTGAATAACTTAGTGAAAGTTGGTTGTTGACATAAGAGTTAAAGAAATACATGTTACAAATACATGTTCCAGGGTCTGTTGCACATGTTATTGTTTTGAACATATGACCATTTGAAAAACAATGACTGGAACAACTGTTTCCATTCTCAGTTTATCAGTTAAAACTTCACAACCATAACATGTGCAACAGGGCCCATAGTACTTCGCTGACCATATGTTCATCCACCGTCTTTAAAAACACAACTCGGAAAAACATCCTATTTTTACTCACCATTTGAAAATCAACTGTGTCAAACTGTGTCCATTCTCAGTTTATCAGATATTCAGTAAAGCTTCAAAACAGTAACATGTGCAACAGGCCCTGGAACATGTATTTTTAACATCTTTAACCGACCAAAGTGCCATGTATCATCTGCAAAGTATGACGGAATAATTTTGGACACTAAAATGCATTTCTACCACAACTTCCATGTGCCAAGTCCATAGATTCACTAAAGAATGTGTATATGAATTATTTGATCTTCGGGAGAAGATACATGACAAACATAGCTTAGAGGCTACCAGAATTTTCAATATAGATGAAAGTAGGTTTTCTATAGTGCAGAAAGAAACTCAGAAGATTGTGGCTGAAAAGGGCAAGAAACAAGTTGGTATAATCTCCAGTGGCAAAAGGAGAGCAATCACAACAATGATATGGCGTGTTATTGCCTCTGGCCAGTTTATTTTACCAATGATTATTTTCAAGAGGCAAAGGATGATGTGCATATTAATGATGTGATCCTGGCTACATAAACTCAGAAATATTTATGACAGGGTTGCAGCATTTCATTTCCAGTGCCCATCCTTCAAAAGTTGTTTTTGCTTTGTGTGTGTGTGTTTTTGTTGCACTAACGGGTTGGGGAGTAAGCCAAGCAGCCATAACAGGCTGAACCCTTTAGGAGGCTGCTCACGGGAGATGGGGAGGTAGGTGTAGAGGGTGTAGAAGAGAAATTTGCAGCACCAGTGGTCTCATGAGAACTTGATGGGCATACAACCCTGCCCCATCTGCAGGTTGTAGCCTTTCACTCCTGCCTATCTCCCACCATGTCCCCGTCCACCCCAAACACTACCACATCCTTATGGAGAACTTGCTCCCATATCTGCTTTGGTCTCCTCTGTCCTGGGGGCTTCCAACCACCTGCATTCCTGTAATGGAACTAACGAGCTCCTTCCCTCTTTGCATTATGTGTCCATACCACCTCAGACAAACATGTCATTTTACAATATAGAATTCTGATGCCGAAGATGTCATCATTTGTAGTACTTTTATGTGACTAGTAGCTTCATTTCCTTTTTCTGCTATGCCAATTTCTATAATGTTTCGTTTATTTCTGTCTTTTTGTAGCAACCTCGGCACTTTCGAAACACCCAGTTATATTTCACAGAAGATGAAAGCAATTATTTGGGACTTTCACATGATTTCGACAGCGTTCATACTGGAGATGAAAGCGACCAACCTGGTAAGTTGCAACTTACTTTACAATTAAGTGACCAATGGCGGATTACCGCCCAGGAACAAGAAGTACTCACTTGGAGCCTCCAAATGTTAGCAGTTTTGCAGTCACAGATGTGAAAGGCTAAATTAAAGCTTTATTTTGAAGGAAAAGTATTTTTAATTAGGTAATAAAGTGATTTGAGAGCATTATTTAAAAATTTTAAACAGGGAGCCATGAAAACTGGGCTGCACTTGGGGACCCTCCAAGTGCTTGGTCTGCGATTGCTCACGTAGTTACCCGTCATATTTAACTGATAAATGGAACTTGAAACCGCTGATTAAAGTGGTTAAGTAGGGGAGTTACTCTGCTGTCGAAAACATAGCTAATCATGTTAATACCATCCATTTAACTCACCATCTGTTTTTCTACCCTGCTATTGCACAAAATCGTTAATGGAGATGAGGAGACTAGAGACGATCAATAGATGGGTTGTTTCTGTTGTTAAGTAGCTGTAATAAGTTCGCTGTCAACACAAGTGGAATACTACAAAGGGCAGTCACTGTTGCAAGATACGCAAACCCAGACAGTTTCGAGCTATTCCGTAAGCCGGATTCAACTTGATATTTTCGTGAAGAATCAGAGAGACTTTTTCTTAGTTCGCGCAGAGAAGAGAGCTTGCAGGCCCAGATCTAGGGGGCAAAGGTGGCATTTGCCAAGGGGCGGCAAAAATTGTTGTAAAGAAAAACCAATATTTATAAATTCAAATAAAACTTGTAAGACATGAACGTGTGTAACATTGTCAACACTCCGCAGGTACTTAAGATAGTTGGGCCCCTTAGATCAGGGGTGTCAAACTGGTGGCTCGCGGCCCTAAGTCGATACCACGTAGTATACATATGCGGTCTGTTACTTGCCCCACCCCTCCGGCGCAGTTGGAAGGGAACGATGTGTGCCATATTTTGATTACAGCTATTATTACATACCATTTCCGCAGTTGTTATGTCAGATAAATCGACACCGTCGGGCGGGGCCTCTTAGTAATTTGCAATTTTAAAAACAAATTACTAAAAAGTCAACTCTGCGTAGCCCTCATGACAACGCCCATTACCAATGTGAACTTTGGGGTTCCCCTGACATGCCTGCTCTTTGACATGCCTGCCTTAGATGACATCGACAAATTGCTGCAGATCATTTAAAATCCAACAATAACCGATTGTTATTTCTCGCGCCAGCTCCAGATCTGGGGGAAGGGGGAAACTTGACATTTGCACAGGGTCGACAAAAGCTCAGGGATCAGGGCCTTATTGGTGGAGTGAATTCTTTCGGACACCAGAAAGGTCTATCTTGTCCCTCTGAATGGACGGACAGACACAAGGGCGATACTGTATATTGGGCAGTGTTTTTCCGCAGCCGGTTGTCGACCAAAGTTCCAACCGCTATGCTTGTCGTCAATCTACTGTTCGTTGCGGCACTCCGCCGACGCCAGGGGACGAGCTCCTACACCTGGAAATTTTGTCTGATCTACCCATTTCAGAGCAAAGAGTGTTCTTTTACGTGCGAATGCCATCGCCCTCCACGGAACCTCGAGTTTACTTCTCACCCGAAAGCAAGCGCACTCAGGGCCTCTGCTTCGCCCAAAGGAAGCCAACCCACCTTGGTCCAGTATCGAACCTAGAACTACTAACGCAGTTACCGAGCGTGCTGCCCACTACGCCACCGAGGCGGGTTCGTTCAATACCTAATAATAAAGTCAAAATTATTTTCAAAAATTTTATTAAAATATAATTGCGAATTAGCTTGGTGCCCCTTTCCAGAGCCACTTTCATCTGTAAAATTGTGACATTTGTGTATGCGTGGTCCTTTTGAATCACTGGTGCCACTTAAATTTTATGAGAGACCTGCAATTTTGGTGAACAGTGTTTACTAGCCCCCAGGGACACAGATATTGTTGGCTAGCGAAAATATGGTAATCCGGTGATAGACTTAATGTTTATTTCAGTGAATTATTTACTTTGTTTTTATCAATAATTTTTGTACAATAAGTTTTGCGATTATCAACTGCTGCAAAAATGTCGTCCTCCAAAGCCCATGAAGAGAATCCCCGGTAGTGTAGCGCCTAAAGCAGTGCTACCTAACCATTTTTGCCTATGTGCTCACCTAAGCATCTCAAAAATCCTGATGTCGTTCACCCCTGTGACATAATTCTTATTCCTGTGGAGGAAATCTAAAAGAACAGTAACTGAAATGCATAAATTTAAAATAATATATATTTACATACTGGAGGTGAAACCCCTAGAACCATAAGAAATGCAATAACTCCACTATTAATAACTTTCTCGAATTGCCCCCCCCCCCCCCCTTGTGGGACTTGAACTCCACAATGAGAACCACGTGTGTAATACCTGGCTCATAATTTTTAGACTTTTTCAATACGACAACCACTTCTGCACATCTTGCAATATTTCGAGTCATAGATAAGTTTGAAAGTGATCAAAAACTCAGGCATAAAACTTGATAATCAATGTTAGGGCAAGGCAATTAAGATCCTAAACAGAACGAACCAAGCCAAACCTTACTTCCTGTACTGTACTAAGCCCCGTTTAGTGACCATAATGAAACCTAGACAGGAACACAGCTTTGAAACACATCCATGGGATCAGAGTGACTGTATTGAATTGGACACACCCGATCTTGTCTGATCACTTAAATTAACAACACGACCCCAGATAAATCTAGTATGGGTGACCGCTTGGGAACACTGAGTACTGGTAACACCCAAAAATTGTGATAACAGCCTAGTGTCTGTGCAGACTACATTAAAGATATGCAGTGGACGGAGCTCAAACACCGCTGTAGTTGAAGGGCCCTAAAATACCAACGAAAGCATATTAGGAACAGGAAAGTTCCAGTGAAATAGTTGATAGCACTACTAAATTGCCCTCTTTTTAAGATTGCATTCTAAAGCGTAGTTCAGTGGTATGTGCCACAAGCAACAGCAGTGCGTGCACAGGCAGCAAAATGGTGATGTTGCAGTGGACTACTTGTAGTGACGTCATATGACTGTTACTATCTTATGTGTAGGCCTTCATATAGGAGGTGCTGCTTTTCCACCGATTGCTTACCTCCCTAACAAAGCACTGGTGTGCCCAAGGCACCATCTTATGTTGCGTTTCATCTACTTAAGCACTACTGTGGTTTATGGAGCGTACCATTGAACCACGCTTAAAGGCGGTGATTATATTCTTTGTAATTTCTGAGCTTGACAGAATTTCAGTCTATTTACGTTTGCCCCCCTCCTTCCAAATAGCCCGGAGCTAATTCAGATAACCCAGTTTCTACCGTATTTCCTGAAGAAGGATTGTATTGTTTCTTTAGTATCAGTAGGAACAAGACCGGCCCTGGAGTTTGTAGGGCCCAAGGCAGCAGGCGATAGCGGCCCACAGTGCCAAAATTAATGGAGTTGATTGCTTACCAATGCAGTACATTAGTGTCTTTAAACTCACGTGAACTCAAAATACTGTAATGCCATAACCCATAGCTCTACACAAATTTAACAAAATAAATATTTAAATTTTTTTTCGATACACCATTGCGGTACCCAAGGCGGTTGCCTTGGTCGCTTTGCCCTAAGGCCGGCTCTGAGTAGGAAATTAAGGAGCCCTAAACACCTCCCCCTGCACTTCTCTCGCCAATGAAATATTGAAATGTGATTGAATAGCGTACGTATTTAATTATCTATAATTATGTTCTTCAAAGGATTGCTTATCGCACTTTGGGCTCTTAATTTAAAGCCATTTAAAGGGTCAACTATCCTTTGGTACTCTTTTTATCTGTGGAATAGCCTACGTTGGGAGGACTCGGGAAAACTGATAACAGTAATCCAAATTCTGACTACTACAGTTTTAAGAGCCATATTGCAGTCAGATAGTTTTTCGATGACCATAGAGCGTCATAATGTGGTTTTCAAACACCGTTGTAAAGTGTTTGTTTCAAGATTTTTCAATTCCTCTACATTCCGCAGTTTGTTCGCGGTTCTGTTTAATGTTCGAGGATGCACTAACCTCTTGGGTAATATGGATGCTTCTCAATGTAATTCTCTATGTGTATTTAGTTAGCAATTCTGAATATGTCAAGAAATGAAATTACTTTTATGCAAATTAGAGTAGGCTGCACTATCCCAAATAAAACATTGAAACCCTTTTACTAATGAAAAAATTCAGTATATTGTTGCCTGTCAAATTAAAAACTTTGTCTAGATAGCTTTTTGCGGCAAAGTTGCATTGGACACACCAGTTCTCGTGAGAACTTTAGAAGTTAAGCAATGCAAACCTACGTTAGTACCAACATGGGTGGTTGGTAGAGAGCGTTGGGTGCTGCAAATTTCCCCTCTCCTACCTCCTCATCTCCCGCGAGCAGCCTCCTAAGGGTTCAACATGTTATGGCTGCTTGGCTTACTTCCCAACCCGTTAGTGTAACAATGAACATAGCTTAATTTGGTTATTATGTTCGCCAGTTCATCGTTGCAAATATGCGCAGGCCAAGGCGAATGCCATCCTTCGAGTAGGACGAACTCGCCGCCCCCCTCCTGGTGTCTAAAAGTGAACTGCTAAACTTTTTCCTGTTGATGGCGGGAGCGGCTTTATTGCGTGTGACACACCAGTTCTCGTCTGATCACTGAAGCAACGCAATCCCAGCTGGTTCTAGATTGGGTGACTGCTTGGCAACCCTGGATACTGCTAATACCCAAAAGTCGTTGCAGCAGCGTAGTGTCCGTGCAGAGTCTGTATTAGATATACGCAGTGGACGTGGTTCTAATGACCGTTGTAGTTGGAGGGTATTAAACTACCATGGGGTGCACAATTTTTCTCCAATTTGCCAGCCTGGATGATCTTTTCGACGATATATTTACCTGACTGTCCACTTAATGATGCTACACCTATAGTTATTTGTCGCTGGCCTACTATTCCTTGGAGCGCCTTTCTTTCATTGATACCAGCAGGCGAACTCCTATACGGTAATACTGCAAAATGACCAAATTTTACTCCATATAGTAGGGGTTCTCTTACCTGTAGGTGACATCATAATCACCACACGGGCGACGGCTTTACTTCCCATTCGATGGAAGGCTCTCTCTCTTTCTTGCCTGGAATAAGCCATAACATACGCATTAATTTAGTGCGCTACCTTTGCATCTTCTAGGCGGGTTATAAATCGTTTTATTTGTGAAGAAAAAGATGATTAATCAATGCTGTGCTGTATTTATGTTCTTTACGGACAACCTGTTCCCACATATGCCTCGGCCTCCCCTACCCCAGGTGCTAACAACTACCTGCATCCCTGTAATTGACCTAGCGAGCTCCTCCTCCCGTCTTCTCATTACATGCCTCTACCACCTCAATCTACTCTCCCTCATTTTTTTCCGCGAAGTCCCCCACTCCCAGGCTTCCTCTGATTTACTCATTCCTAATTCTGTCAGCTGTCGACACCCCACTCATGTACCGCAGTATTCGCTTGTTGCTGTTTTACGGCCCTTCAACTACAGCGTCATTAGAGCCCCGTCCACAGTATAGTTCTTATGCAGAGACTGCACAGACACTACACTAATGCGACGATTTTTGGGTATTAGCAGTACCCAGTTTTCCCAGGTGGGCACCCATGCCAGTACTAGCTGGGGCATTTCGTCCCCTTTCGCTAGCTGCATAATATCTACCCTGTAAAAATCCCCCTTCAACTTGGTTGGGACCGTCTTATCACACAGGACTCCACTTCAAGCGTCCGCCATTCATTCTATTGATCATTTGCGAGTCTATCTCCCATTGCTGTGGAACACTGAGTCACCCAAATTATTATCATGCTGATTGTATTAAAAATGCTTAAATATGTTGGTAGCAGAATCGATGCATATATTATTTTGAAAATATTTGTTTCATTGGTTGCTACAAATTTACTATTGTCTTAGCCTCTTAGGAATGACAAGCAGGAGGTAGAGCCGTAGTGAAATTTTTGGTTCGTTTGTACGACGTGTATATTATTATTATTCACATTTTATTTACTCGTTTTTAACATACGGCATCAGAACAATTTTTGATACGTGCATTCACTTGTAATTTGAATAAGCATATTCAGAGAATGGAATATTTATCGAACGGTTGATTTGTTTATTGTTGAGTGCAGTTCCTCGAGTAATGAGATAAGTATTTCAAAAGGCACTATTATATTTCGTGATTGTCTTGTAGGCTTCATGTTTTCTGCTATAAAGAATTCTTGTTTTCCTATAGATCTACTAAACCATATTTACAATAAAGAATTCATTAGAATGAATCTCTTTTAAGTCAGAAAGAAATCGACTTGTATCATGTTTTTTCCAAACGTTATACATTTTCGGATAGGAAAATGGAGGGTATATTTGGTTGGTTAGTCCCGTCACGTCGTATCCCGAAGCGAGCCAACTTTTATGCTGCATGAATAAAAGCAAACTTTTTCGCATTCATTTGTCAAATTGAAAGTTAATGAATTCACCATATATAAAAAACAGAACAAGGCCTTCAAAGTTAACAATTATCTCTGCGGCAAAGTATGTTTTAGTTTTCATCACTACATACACGTGTCCTAACTCGGTTGTGTTATCATTCCAAGCCCTTTTTCTTCACAGCTGGGTCCTCACCCTGATACAATCGTTGTGAGTTATGTCCAGGCTGGTTATGTCTCTCCATTTGCTTATAAATTACAACTACAACCCAAACAGGACTGGTTGTGCCCTGCTTTGGACTTCTCTTCCTGTATCAAACCGGTACCTGACTCGGTAGTGCAGAGGTAGCATGCCGAACTTGTTTGTCAGTGGTCGCAAATGGCGTTTTTTTTTCAGCGGGAGTAAAGTCCTTGGCATGCCTTCTGTCCCAATGGAAGCAAACCTTTGGGCCAATGTGGTATGTACAATGAGCCTGCACGTCAAAGAAATCTTACTACCGAGTGGATGAGCCTGAATAAAGAAAGGAGTAACTAAACTCCCAGTTCTATTTTAGTAAAGATATTGGCATTTGCACACATAAAAACCCTCTCTACTATGCAACAGATAGAGGAGGCAAAATTCCCAGGTGTATTTTTTGTTTTGTTGGTGTTTTAGGGTCCTTCAACTTCAAGGTCATTAGAGCCCCGTCCACTGCGTAGTTCTAATGTAGAGACTGCACAGATGCGATGACTTTTGGGTATTGGCGGTACCAAGGTTTCCCAAGCGGACCACCCATTTTAGTTGAGATTGTGTTGCTTTACTTCAGTGATCAGGCGAGAACTGCTGTGCCCACGATGAGTACCCGAAGAGGACGATGGGCACCACTGTTCCTGCTAAGCTGCGCAGCCGCGCAGAGCGGCGAAAGATGTCGCGCATAGGAAAAACAATTTTTGAACATAATGTGTTAGGAAGGAGTCTGCCCACATAAAATATATTTTGCACATAAGCCTGTCTTCCTTAGACGCAGGGGCATCACTAGGGGGGTTGCGGGGGTCACTGTGCACCATTCGGGACCACTGTTGTACTTCACATATGACGGAAGGCGTACTCGAGGCCTCTCTTTGGCCTGAAAAACACCAGTTCATCTCGTTGCACTGTGGAGCTTGAAACTACTGGCGCGGTAGTCGGAACACACTACCCCTGAGCCACCTAGACAGGAGAAAATATTGCTTTTCGCGAATTCAAAAATACTGTATATAAGCAAATAGAGTGATTTTTTACGCCGGTATCATAAGCACCACACCAAGAGTTGAAGCATCTCAATCCTCACCAACTCGCAGCTTGTGTCGTTAAGTGACTTTATAGTTTTTAAATCAATATTTGAAGAATGAATCACTAGCTTAGTTTAACGCTTAATGACTGTTTTGTTTATAGATGTGTCTGGTGATCTTTAGTCCTCTTTCAGGAAATGTGTCTTAGATGTTGGCCTAAATCTTTTGATGTCATTTAATTCACTCCAGTTATTATAACTATTAATCCTTCGTCTGGACTATTTTTATTTGCCAAGTATGCAGAAAAGCCTTGGCCCTTCCATCCATTTAAGTCCATGCAGCTTTCAGATATAGACGGAGTTGAATATTATTTGACATTACTCATGGTCTTTTGACTTTAGTAATATATTTATTTCTTTGTCTAATGGCTATTGTTGTGCTAGTCATAATCAGTGAGACTACTAAATGCCTTTTACGACTTGCAGAATATCTTTATTTTGCACTTAATAAACGAGATATCCGACACATTGAATGGAAGAAGTTATTTAAAAGGAAAATGAACTCGTGTTTGTTGACAGTAAGTTATAATTAGTGCGAAGAATTTTACGTCGAAAGTCGCAATATTTACTTTATAGCCTTAAAGTGCCTTTCTTGTTTGTGTACAAACAACTTGGACCATTCACTAGCGGTACTGTCTCTATCTTCATCATCACCATTTCAAACCCTTTAATCCTCCCTTAACGTAGGAAAGTGTTCCCGTTGATCCTGCAGCAAACGGGAACATATGGAAGTACGTTCGGACAGTACTTATATGTAGTTGTTGTTGCTTTCTGGCCCACAGCTACTATGATCATTAGGGCTCAGAAAGACAATCATGCTGTGGTGGGGGTGTAAAGTGCCATCCCACCATGGTGACATTGAATAAAAAGGCAAAAGCCCGATATATGATAGCAATGATGAGATAAAAAGGAAAAAACGGAAACAAGGATAAGAATGTCAAAAGCCAAAACGGACACAAAAATAAGAAAAGGCGAAAGCCAAAACGGACACAAAAGCAAAAGGCCGAAACAGATGTGTTTTGCCCTTTAGGCTGCTTCACACTGGGCTAAGTAGCAACTTGCAACCTGCCACGTGTGATCACGCTAAAAATAGCAAGTCGCGAAGTAAAAACGGCAAGTAAAATGAATAGATTCACTTCCAATTTTTTGGGGGCAAGTAACGCCTTCCATTAATCCCTTACTGCTAAATTGCTGCTTCTGATTGGTTGCTGCTGTGAACGCAACTGGGAGGAGCAAGGATAGCGGGACTTTCAAACTTTTCGTCGGCCCCCAGCTGTATAAAAATTCCGTCAAATATTTTTAATTTCACCGTTGCGTTTTTCGGTATTGCTTTTCTTTGAATCGGGCTTTTTCGATTCAAATTTTGGCGTTTAGTCGGTTCATTTTGGTGGATATCGACAGCTGCAAATTATTTTGCAGTCGACGTCAAAAATTTCGTTGTTTTTAATATAAAAATGTGGAATTTGTTTCATGATATGTGGAATTTCCCCGAATGTGTGGAAATTTCACATCCCGAAATTATAAGGATAAAAACACGAGACAATCGGCTTACAATGCATTGGAAATGAGGATTACATTACTGGATTCAATGAACTTGAATGGTGTGTTTTACATGGGAGGGGAACCCTATGTATAAAACGAACCCTTGGGAACTCTCACCCCTAAGTAATGTTATAATAATTCTAAATATAAAAATATAATCCAATAAATATTATTAAAATATTATACAAGATAAAAGGAGAAAAAGAAAATCAAAAGTATGGGGTTACTGCTGCAGAATTTATTACTTTCCAAATGCAATCTATGTTGTAACCCTGTAGTCTGTTCATCTTTACAGCTACTCACTTATGAACTTGCATGTGATCACTTTTTTGCTACTTGCCCGATTGGTGGCAGGTAAGTCGTGTGTTACTTGACTTGCTACTTTGCCCAGTGTGAAGCAGCCTTTTTTGATCATTTAATCTTTGTGCATAAAGATTAAAGTCAAAGGGCGAAACAGACACAAAGAGAAAACGCAAAAAAACATGTACAGTGAAACCTCTCTATGGGTACACCCCTCATATCGGTACAGATTTTTCAGGCATCGATTTTTCGCCCATAGGGTTAATGGTATTACTACCCCTCTTAACGGTACACTCTCTAATCGGTACACCCCTCTGTTGGTACACCTCATACATGTCACCACTTTTAAGAAAACCACCTCTCTAATGGCTACACCCCTCTATTGCTACACCTAATACATGTCACCATTTTCAGAAAACCCCCTCTGTAATGGGTACATCCTGCCTCGGTGACGCAGTGGACAGGGTGCTTGGTAACTGCAGCAGTGGTTCTAGGTTCAATACTGGACCAAGGCGGGTTGCCTTCATTTCTGCAAGAGAGATGCCCCGAGTGTGCCTTCCTTTTGATTAGAAGTAAAACCATAGTCCCATGTGGTGTTCAATGGCATTTATACATAAAAGAACTTTCTACTGTGCAACAGGTAGGTGAGGCAGCATTTCCAGGTGTAAGAGCTTGTCACCTGGCATTGGTGGAATACCTCAAAGAACAGTAGGCCTACAATAAATATGCACAGGGGTTGCAGCTTTAGTCTGTATTTGGGTGTGAAAAAACGCAGTCCAAAAGATCACCCTTGCATCTATTCAGACGGGCAAGATGGGTACCCACCCGACCCTGCCATAGGCAGCAAATAAGAAGGTAGCTTGATTGTAGACAAACGTCCCTTGATTGATTTGTTTGTAAAAATTAAATTTGTGTACTTCAATAATTTTGTGAAATATTATATTATACAATGCATTTTTTGCAGTTAAGAAACACAATATAAAACAATATATTGTTTTGATTAATTTATATACCCATACCCCTCTTATGGGTATACCCCTCTGATGGGTACACTTTGGCTTGGTCCTGCAGGTGTACCAATTAGAGAGGTTTCACTGTACTTATATGCAGCCAGCACTGACCACTGGTACAATCCCTTGCTTATTTTCTTCATTTGGACATTTCCTCCAAAGACCTGCTGCAAGCATCGTTTGGAAAAGGTGTGTTATCGTTCAGGTAACAGGTGTTGAAGAAGGCCCCCCTTAGCTTCGGTAGTGGAAATCTGCCTTTACAAAGAAATACCATATTTATTGTAATAAACGGTGCACCATTTATTGGAGCGCCGTTTATTGGAGGGCGCTGTTTTATTATTTTTTTCAATTTACAAATGGAAACTTTTTAGCCGGACAAGTTGATTCCATTAATTTTGATTTTTGCTGATGCCACTCTCGAATCTGAATTTATTGGCAAAATGAAATTGAGAAAAATAACACAGGGCTGCATTTTGAAAAAAACTTTTCTGATGATTGCAAGAATTCAGCTGATTCCTAATCGTTTTTGGCTGCTGATTTCAAATATGGGTTTAGTTTTTCTCAGGCACGTCCACATTTTTCACAAATCGCTAATAATTACTTCAACTTACATGAAGTTTGATTGATTTCTTGGAAATATTATTACACAAAAGCATCTCCTGAAATTATAATACTTTTAAGATGAATGTTAAAATAACAATATTTACTCTGATTTCTTGGACTTATAGAAAATGGATTGGTGACGAATGGATTTGAAGTACTTTTATTCTACTTCGAACTTCCCTTTCTTTGACTTCCTCGAACTTTTGGAAGTTTCTTGCACTCTCGTTCCAGGTTCCAGCAGTAGTCCGCCATCATGTTAGAATTCCACCTTCCCTGGTACCTCTTTTCCATCTCTTTAATATCTTGGTGAAATCTTTTGCCATTCTCCTCACTAAAATCTCTAAGGTTCTTTGGGAAATATTTCAAATGGGAGTGTAGAAAGGACAATTTAACACTCGTATTGCATCCAAGTTTCTTCTACTTTTCCAGCATGGTCTCCACTAAATATTTTTTATCCCTGGCAAGAGATGCTTTCTTTTTGGCCATGATTTCTTCACCCAGTGCTGTCCCACTCACAAAAAGCACAGCATTTTTGTATAGCCTGCTTGCTGACCAAGAAGTATGCCTATCATTTTGAAATCTCCACATACATGGCAGTTGTGTTCATTTTTAATTTTCATCAACACCTTTTTCACACTTTCAAAGACTCTCTTAGCTGGAGAGAATGAACTACTTACTCCCATTATGAAAAAAGTATTGACTTTAAACTCGTTTTGGAGAAGTCAATGCAGAGCCTCCACTCAGAAGCAGCATATTTGATTTCAAAATATTTCATGTTGCCAGGAATGCCACAGCAAAGCACTTTTGAGTGTTCCTTTGAAAAGAATGACAGTAACTCTTCTTCTGTATGGTGAAACCATAAGAAGAATGTCCCTGGTTGCCAAAGGTTTTTTTGATTTTAACCTAAAACCAAGAACTTCTGCTGCACTTTTAGATAAGTTCAAATCATCATCATCATCTCACCCTTCTCCTGCTTGAGGCAGGGTCTGGTCTATGGGTTCTAGTCCTCCACTCCTGCCTATCCCCCACTAAGTCCCCCTCCATTCCACATGCCCTTTAGATAAATTCAAATCTCTCACCAAATCATTAAGTTCTGCCTGCATGAATAGATAATTTATTTGGGCCCAAAATCTTCACCATGGTGCCAAATGCTATGACATCTCTCAACTTCATGCAAGATAACTTTATTTCACAGCCCTTTATTCTTGAAATTCAACCCAGAAATGTGGCCTTTTACCTGTTGTAAACTCAGACACCAAACAATAATCTTGAAATTTAGCATACCTCAGCACATCATTAAAGCAGATTTGTTGAAAAACTATACGTGATGGAAAAAAAACTAATTGCATATTTAAAACCAGCATAAAACACTGGTTTCAAATCACATAACATCATAAAGACATCAAAAATCATGCTGACAAGTGTAATCAATGCTACACACGCGGGTTTGAGAGTAAGTTAAGCAGCCATAACAGGCCAAACCTTCAGGAGGCTGCTCACTACCAACCACCCAAGTTGGTACTAACTTGGGTTTCAGTTTGCAAATAGTTGTAAGGTGGGCACTCCTGGATGAAAGACAAAAAGTCAGCTTCATTCTCGTCCTTCTGAGCTGTCTTCTCTATCATGAGGACAAGGAGCACAAAAATAAACGTCCCATTATGAATGGATTTCTCCATGATTGGCTACATGCCCATGCATGCACAGATAGCTCCTTTAGCATGAGGTCTGGTAGCCATATTTGCTATAAGCAAAGTGAAGGTGTGCAGAAATAAATCATAAATATCAAATTACAATGTACAAATAGTAGAACATTTAATTTCTTCAAATTTATGATCCTGACATGTCGATTTTATTTTCTTCAGCATTGCTTGTGTATCTCTAGGTTAGCATTGTGTTTTCTTTGGTGCTCACTACATGGTGGAAAGTTACAGGGGCTGGATAATTGCAAAGTGACTTTATAATAACGGAGATGAAATAGAAGTGATACTCGTCTTTCGTTTCGTTCATCCTCACTATTTGCAAACTCCCTATTTTTGCTTTTCTTTCCTGCATATTGTATCATTCACAGTTTCAGAGTGCTGCCATGGGTGATAAAGTATTTATAAGAAATTTGATAAATTAGTTAATTTCTGCCATTACAGTTCTAAGGCTCATCCCAGTTTACAAATGGCGTTGACTGAGTACTCATTGGGCTTTAAGCATTTAAGTCCAATTATCAAAAAGCAAGTTTGTAGATATTATGGGCGTTTTTGCAGACTTCGTATTTTGTTATTCTGCCACCGCTTAATAATTGATTAAGATGTGTAAGAATGTTTTAAAGTTAGCAATGAATACTTCAGAACTACATTTCACATACAAAACCACTGTAAAATTCATTTTCCAAAGAGCATCTGGAATACCCTTAGCAGCACTTGTTTTGCAGTGGGGATTTTTGAAAAGAAAACAAGTTTTGTATTCAGAAAAGTAAGAGACAGGTCTCAAGTAAATAGTGTACCTTTCAGGGCAGGTATGTGTGGTGTGTACGATTTTACTTGCTAATAAAAGAACCCTTTCTAGCTTGAGTAAAATATACGGGTATAACTGCAAAATTCCCTGGTGTACGAGATAGTTCCTTGATGTCAATAAACGAAACTGTTTGCTTGAATAATATAACCTGACGTTGAAATAACCGACAGCTTGCAGCATTAGGTAAGCGATTGGCTGTGCAAGACTCCCACTTTATGATTAAGGGCTTCAATGTTCACCTTTAGGGATGCATCTGTGGGGGATCGACAGCAAATGAATCAGGCATGGGGTAAAGCTTGCAGACACTCACTAGACATAAAGGGCAAGTGGATCTACCAAACCTTAATAAGACCATAAAGCATGGTATACACGAAACGTTTCTTCTTCAGTCTTGCATGACAAACACATGGTTACGTGTAGACAGCAAGTTGGACATCTTGCATGAACTGAAGTTTGGGCAAACCTCTGAAAGGCTGATGGGCTAGAGCAAGAGCTTTATGTACATGCAAGATGGTCACACTTTGCTTCCCTGTCGTCTGCTTTCAACGACTCTGTAGGTTGTAAATGATATTTTTATTGCGTTTAGTGGTGAAAGTAAATGGCAACAGACGTGCAGCACTGATCTCACAAATTTTTCCACTGAGTTTGTAGAGCTCTACCAAAGCTTATCTTGCCTCAGGCAAGTAAAATCAAAGGTTTTTTTTACTGCAACAGGGACAAGAAAAATCAGGCATGCACTCATGGGGACTGACAGCCATCCTCATGGCAGCGTCTTGCTTTTCTATTTTTGGGTTACCAGGGTTAACAATTTACAGTACCTGTCTACATCCCTACGCAAATAATTATGGCAATCTTCTGGTTCCTGCTGCAGCTCTCAGATAACATTCGCAGTAACCACTCCCAGGACCGTGAACGACATGCAAACTTCGTATTTTTTTTGATTTTGGGCACATAGTCAGTAAAAGTAACAGCTCTTCCCCCATGGTGGTTTCAAAACGTCTGGGCAAAGTTTGAGTGAAAGTTTGAACTGTGTAGCCCCACGATTTGTGTCATTCTTCTTCGTCAGTCTTTGCAGATCGTCTGAAACTGATGGGAAAACATCACGTGTATACCAGGCTTTAGACAGACGAAACATTCACCCTTCTCTGTGCTGGTTGATTTTCCTAGCAATAATGCGCTGGTGGGGGTCTGTTTCCCAAAATGAGAAATGCAAGGATTAGCATAAAGAAGCATTCTTTTGTATTAAAACTTCTTACATTTGTTGAGTGGTATGTTATTAACTATATCAGGAAGTCATTTTGAATAGAACTTCCGAAAATTATGGAAAATCGTTAAAAGGAGCACTGACGAAATTTTAATAGATGACATTCATAAGTGATTATAAATGATTATTTTTAGAAAATGAAATGTCAAATTTTGAAAAATCCAACATTAGACAGCTAATGTTAAGTGGTTTTATCCAAAAAAATTTTACATAGTGCTATACAATAAAATTCGTATGCTATCTGGACGCAAAATACCCCAAATTTAAACTTACGTTATGGACCCCAAGCCTGCATTTATTAGGGCTGAGAGAATTCGACTTTTGCCCGAAGTTACCCATTCAATACTAGGTACCTCTTAGAAGAAATACAAAAATTTTTGTGACATTTCAACTGCAAAAACACACATTACAAAAAAGAATAAAATTCATTGGGGTCTTTTGGACCCCACCAGCACCGTTAAGGGTTAAGGTTAAGAGCGAAAGGTTACGCACTATCCCAATCATTTTAACGATTATAATTTGTGGATTTTTACTGGGTTCCAACGGAGGAAAGTGCCAAGTTTACTTCCCTTGTGTGGACGCCAGATCGGACCACATTGTGTCTGATGTCTATGCTGAATCAACATGACATAACAAAATAGATGCCGTAGACCCTCAACATTCGCAACCCCCCACCGACTTCTATTCTCTAAACACTAACTCAACGATCTACAAAACCTCGAAAAATGACAGGGCTTATTGGTTGATCACTGAAGTTAATCATCGCAACCCCAGCTAGTACTAAGATGGGTGGCTGTGTGGGAAAACTAGGTTCCTCTAATACCCCAAAATCGTCGCATTAGTGTAGTGTCTGTGCAGGCTCTGCATTAGGAGTATGAAGTGGACGGGGCTGTAATGACCTTGTAGTTGTTGAGCCCTAAAACACCAACAAACGAAACTCAATGAACAGTAGACCGACAGTAAATAAGCACACGGGTTGCAGCTTTGGTCGGCAGCCGGCTGCGGGAAAACGCCGTCCAATACATCACCCTTGTGTCCGTTCAGATGGGGAAAATGAGTACCCGACCCTACCATAGGTGGGGACTGGATTAGTTGTTGCTTTTATTGCGTCGTTGAACCTAACCCTCTTTTTACAAAAAAAAAAAAACAGATTTTGCATTCGCTAATTTGACTTTCGCGACCAACATTTGGAACCCAACCAGTGCAACCCGCGAGCCGGTTAACCTTTATGTCGAATATGCTGTGATGAAAAGTTGAAAACTGAATTTGTCATCATCATCTTATTTAATTTGTCTTTCACTTGAAGTTGGCGTTATGAAGATTACTTTTACTCCAAGTTTTGACGCTGGCTCAAAACCCTTGATGTGTAATCCTCTAACATTTTCTTTGCCGCCAAAATACAATTGTCAAAATAAAGCATCTAATCCGTTTTGAAGTGAAAAAATCAATTCAGTCTTTTCTGTCGGTTGAAGCATTCACATGCTCTCAACAACAAGAACTAGTCGTAATTGATTTTTTTTTTTACTTTCTGTAAGGAGGAAAAGTAGATTTTGCTGAATTCCGTCAATATTGCAGTTTTTACTACGTTTGCATTTTGGGTCAGATGTTTTTGAAATCTTTAAGATCTCACATTTTGTGAAGTGTGGCCATGTCGGTTTTTTTCAAGGATTTCAGATCTCCTTGTTATTCAACATGTGTTTAGGACAAATTAGGGCATCTTTGCGTCCTAGTGCTGATATTAAATTTAGTTTTAACAATCGTTATTTAGATGTACACGTTTTAATTGGAAATACACGCCGGAAGTAATTAACGTGTGACTTCCTTCTCTCACTCCTTTCTCATGTCTGCAGTGTTCCAACCACTGGCTTTCGTTTCCCTATCCATTTTTTTCGAAAATCATCGATGTCTGCATGGTGAAGCAACCCCAAAATGTGTACTTTCTCTGAGATGTGAAGATAAGCCATGGTACCAAGTGGCATCGCACGAAGCAACTCCCAACCATTTTCCCGCTTATGGCAGGGTTGGGTATCCATCTTGTCTCTCTGAATGAACACAAGGGCGAATATTGGACAGTGTTTTTCCACAGCCGGTTGAGACCAAAGCTGCAACCGCTATACTTATTTATCGTCGGTCTACTGTTCGTTGGGGCATTCCACCAAGACGCCAGGAGCAAGCTCCTACACCTGGAAATGTTGCCTCATCTACCCGTTGCATATTAGAGAGAGTTCTTTTATGCGGAAATGCCATCGTACACCACGGAACCTCGGTTTTACTTCTCATCCGAAAGAAGGCGCACTCGCAGCCTGTCTCTCGCCCGAAAGAAGCCAACCCACCTCGGTCTAGTGTCGAACCTAGATTACTAACGCAGTTACCAAGCGTCCTGCCCGCTCCGCCATCGAGGTGCCCCGTGTCCCGTTTATATCATTGCACTAGTGTCTAATCCTGCAGCCTTATGCCATTATATTTTCCATCTTGTACAACGTTTCATGTTCCATCTCCCACTTCTGGATGGCAGAGAATCCTTAAGTGGGTGGTGGAACAGAGCTGTCTGTGGCGAAGGTGTGGCAAAAGGAGTTTCCCTCAAGTGGACGGTATAAGGCAAAGCGGAGGACAATTCAGTCCGCCTTTCTGCTTGCGTGCCACCATGGTTAGCATATTTGAATTCATGAATCCAAAACTATAGGATGGATCCCACCCGAGGCAAGTGACTGTTTTAGAGCGAGAAGAAACCCTCCAAGTGCACTTCTGTCGGACAGTAAGTAAAGCCGTTCCCGTGGGTTGTGTGTAACGGAGAGTGGGGCAGGTTGTCATTTGTTTGTTTGTTTGTTGGAGTTTAAGGTCCCGTCAACTACAAGGTCATTAGAGACCCGAGGCAGGTTGTCATAGTGTTGGGTGTCACCAGGGGCGGACATTGACACTGACAAATGGAAATTGCGTCTCCAATCGCTGCCAATAGCTCAACCCCCTCCCCCTGACGAAAATCCTGGATCCGACCCTGGGTGTCACAAATCTCAGTTCCAAATTCATACTGCTACTTCGTCACCACTCATTATTTCCTTCATTTCCAGTATGTATACGTAGTTAACAGTCTCATGACAATTCTCTGGATTTTATTGGCGTTTTTCGGTTTTTGCACCTGAGAGTATTCATTGAACGATATAATTAATTCTGATTATTGGGTCACCAGATTATCGGATTATTGGATTAATTCGGATTACTGTGGTCACCCCAGCCAAAGCATATGCAGTGTACACGCAGACCCCGACCCTTCCACAGGCGGGTAAGGGTATGATGATGATTCAACGAAGCCTGCTTATAAGGCGGAAAACTGAATTAAATATATTCAACACAATAACAATACCGCTACATAGATACGGTCAATAGACAGACCTAAGCACATCCAACGTTGATACATAAGGCGCACCGGACTATAGGGCCAAATATCGATATTTTTAGCAAATATAAGGATTTTAAGTGCGAATTACAGTCCAAAAAATACAATATATGAGCAGGGGGTGTCGAGAGCTGACAGAATCATCAACATCATCACACCCTCATCCCGCCTGTGGCAGGGTCCGGTCTGCGGGTCCACTGAACATGCTCTGATTAGGGGTACCCCAGCCAGGCGTCTGGATCCCGCAGGAAATATTGGCTGAGATGTCTGTGGGGATGCCGGCCTACCCCACTGTTCCACCATCGCATTATACAACCAAAATGGAAATGTTTGGCAGGTAAATTACTGCTTTGTTGGTTATAATATTGCATGGTGTCTGATCTATGGCACAATAACTAAAATGAAACACGAGTCAGGCTTATGCCAAGAGATCTGATAGAATAAGGGATGAGTATATTAGAGGTATCCTGGGGATGGTGGACATCGTGGAAAAAATGAAGGAGAGTAGGTCGAGGTGGTATGCACGCGTAATAAGAAGAGAGGAGGCCGAGCTCGTTAGGTCCATTTCAGGATTGCAGATGGTTTGAAGCACCCGAGGCAGGGGAAGCAGAAGTAGACGTGGGAGCAAGTTGTCCACAAGGATACAGTAGTGGTGGGGTGGACGGCGACCTGGTGGGAGATAGTGATGATGGTGATTCAATGGCCAGTTCCGCAACTTGTTTTCTGTTATTCTATAACAGCGATTCTCAACCTCTTTTTCGTCATAGTACGCTTTTAATAATTTAAAAGCTTGGCAGCACACTAACAACGACACATTTCGAGGCACACAAACGCTAAAGAAAATATACAATATGTATCAGTTGTAGCCTAACCCAATGCAAAAACTCGCCTCGGTGGCGCAGGGGGTTTTTGGTTTGATATTGGATTGAGGAGGGTTGGCTTTCTTCAGGCGAGAGAGAACCCCTGGGTCGCCTCCTTTCGGACGAGAAGTAAAGCCACGGTGAGGTGTGGTGTATGATGGCATCTGCACGTGAAAGAGCCCTCTCTTTCACGTGCGGATGCCAACGTATTATGCAACGGGTAGAGGAAGCAAAATGTTCGGGTGTTGGAGCTCGCCTCCTGGCTTTGGTAGAATGCCCAAACGAACAGTAGAAAGACGATAAATAGCAAAGGGGTTGCAGCTTTGGTCGGCAACCGGCTGTGGAAAAACACTGTCCAATAGATCGCCCGTGTAGCCATTCAGAGGGACAAGATATGTACCCGACCCTGCAATAGGTGGGAAGAGAGGTAGAAGTTACTTGTAAATTAGCCCTATTCACACACAAAGCCAGCTACTAGTAGACTAAACTACTACATTGCTTTGTTAGCGAGTGGTGAGAACTGTAATATTCATGCCCATGGGTTCAACCAGTCCTTTCTAGGAAGGCAGAACCGATTGAACTGCTTGTCTGATGTCACGTATGTATGGGTATTCGAAGTGGCGGCACATTTCATGAATCTCGCTGCATGCTAAAGTGTCTCCACACACTGGTTGAGAAGTGGTTCGAAAGACTTTCAGGAATTGTAAGCTACTATTTGGTGGGAATTGTTAAAAAATCACTAGACAGTGCCATCGCTCCTTCTAGCTGGAGGCTGGCAAACGTTGTGCCAGTCTTGACTGGAGTAGAAAGTGGGAGTTGTCATTGAACCTGCACAAATGTAGCTTTCTTAGAATAAGCAGGTCTAACAAGCAGGTTGATTTTCCTTATAGCATAGGTGGTGTGAGGTTTAAAAGGGCTGAAACCCACTGACACATTGGAATTGTCCTAAACACTCGGGGCACATGGGAGGAGCACACTGACAAATTGATTGGGAAGGCTGGGCGTGCTCTCCGGTTGGTTAGAAGGGTGTTGGGGGACAGTACAAAGAAAGTAAAAGAAATAGCCTACTTTTCACTGGTACGGCCAATTGTGGAGTACTGTAGTCCAATTTGGTTTCCGTTTAGGCAAGACTTATCTTGGGAAATTAAATTGTCCAAAGGAGGGCAGCAAGAGTTGTGCTAAGTCGGTTCTCTTGTAGATTGAGTGTGTCAGACAGCATCAAGCTGCTTGTCAGACTGTTGAAAATATGTTACCAGGGTCCTCTGGATGGCAGGTTATCCTTTGAAGAATATGGGGGAGAAATCTGTTCAAATGGAAGGAGATCAGGGTCCGAGCAGACTCATACTACTGGTCCTTTTTTTCCAAGGGTCATTCGGCAATGGAATGCTTTTGATGAGGAGAAGGTGAAGAAATTTCTCGAAAAAGGTGCCATTATAGTGGGCAGACTGTGTATGACAAAATAGGTGCTATGCTTCAGTTTCCTTGGGGGTTTTGAATGAGTTAGTTGTTAGGAATGAGATTTATTCTCTCCACTTTTAATTTTGGCCTATCATGGCAGTTTGCTGTGTATTCAACTAGAACTATAATATTGCATTATGCGAATCTGTATGAACTTTGAGGTTAGGTTGTATGGCGATTCCACTATATTGTGAAGCGGCTTATTGCATCGGACACACCAGTTCCCGCCTGATAACTGAAGGTAATCAACGCAGCCCTAGCAAGTACTAACATGGGTGGCCACTTGGGAAAACTGCTAATGCCTAAAAATCTTCACAACGGCGTAGTGTCTGTGCAATCTGCATTAGAACTACGCGGTGGATGGGGCTCTAATGACCTTGTAGTTGAAGGGCCCTAAATATAGAGCTATGGCCCACATTTGGGGCTAGTTGTTACAAAAGAAACAGGGGAGGGGGTGATTGTCACATTGTGAGAGTGCACTCGAAAGCAGTTCTATTACTAGCCTACTTTTAATGTCTTTTATTACTAAAATACAAAGTTTTGGTTTAATCCGTTCTTAATAAAAAATTTTGAAATTTTAAAATTGTGCTTTTTTCCCATCTACATACAACCAACCCCAACCACAACGTCTGTGACAACCTACGCAGTGTCAGGGGTTGGTTGTCTCATAAGTTTTTCTCAGAAAAGTTTTTTCCTGAGTAACTCCCTTATTGCTATGGTCACATATCTGCTGAAAGACATAGCCAAAGATGTTGTAATGATTGAAAGTTAAACTGTAAACCCTGCGTCTTCAACACCTAACAAGCAAGAATTGGGACAACCTGCTCATGTCTTCCCTATTTTGTTTCCTGAACGTTTAATAAGGCTGCTTACAGACGAACGACTGACGACCAACTACAAATTTGTAGGCAAGTCATCACAGAATAACAACTGTTAGTCGTAGTTTATTTTGATGCACATAGAAACAGTTAATTTGTCGGCCAGTGCCGGTCAGAAAATGGAACATGCTCCGTCTTTTTTGTCGTGGTTGCATTTCTGTCGTTCGTCTGATTATCCCCATTGAAATGCATTGGTTGCATTTCCACCGACTATTTTGTAGGTGACGATTGTCGTTCGTCTGTCTTCAGCCTAAAAGAACTCTTTTTACGTGCAGTAACTTATATGAGCAGACCAACGAGGCTCCTGTTTTTGAGGTCCTCCCTGGCTGTCCCAACGATGAAATTGGGTCAACGTTAAAAAAACGCGACGGGTTGTGGTTTTAGGTCGATAGCCGGCTGGGTAATAAGTAGGCCCTTCCACTGTACCAGTCCCCTATCTTGGGCAGTAAAAGGTTTAGGGATGACGATAACGGTCTATGATTGTCTAACGATCTTAATTAACATGCTGCCACTCGATTAAAAATTTGCAAAGTTATATTAGTTAAAAGATACGAAAGTGTTGGTTGAAAAAGTCCTATAGAACAAATGTGGCGGCGATCGATATTGCCTCTATCGGCTGAAATAGCAACTAAAATGGTTCTCAAGTCTCTGAAATCAGTATTTACCGCAGATTTAATTAAAGCAGACGTGCAATACGTTGTTTTTGCATATCAAATTATAATTGATTTATTGGTGTATTGACAATTGAAATTCCTACCTAGCCTACATGTTTAGTTAGATACGTGTTTTGGGCCCTATTCAAAGGGTCTTTTGCTGTGGTCTGCATTTTTAATGTGCAACCCAAAGTGAATACAACGCAAGTGAATGAATGTTTTTTATATTTATTTATTATTAATGTGATTAAGTTTACAAAACTGTAGTTAGGCCCGCGTAAGAGCAGGCAATAAGAGCGGAATCACCTATGGACTGGCAAAAATCATCATATACCGCAGGCTAAACTTCAGAATCAGGCGCGTTTCTAATTTCTGAATTTTTCAGGCCCGTTACCTGTGATGGAAAGAATCTAGCATTCAAAAGTGCCGCATGACTAAAATATGTTTATGACTGAGACCCGTGGTAGTTAATTTCTGTTGTTGTTCATTCAGTTGACTTATTGGACGATATTTTATCGCAGACTGCTATCGACCTTTCTTTAACATGAGGCTATTTCGATCGTGTGGGAGTAGGGAATTTCATCAACCGACATTGGTGGGGCGAGCTTTTGAATCTTATATTTTTGCCTATCTACACATAGATTTTACTTGTTGCAATAGGGTTCTTTTATGTGCAGGTACACACAACACGGGCGAACAGAAAGTGTACTTGATGCGTCTCGCTTGGGGAAAAGATGCAGCTCCTCCTCACCGAGGTCTCATGTCAGGAAGTTGACCCTTTGATGCAACCACAGCTACTAAACTCTTCCCGCCTCCGGTTGGGTCGGCTACTGATCTTTGCCCTCTCTGAAAGGACACATGGGCGATATATTGAACGTTATTTTAGGCAGCTGGTTTCAGCTGGCAGCAAAGTTTCAACCCCATTATGCATAATTATCGGCGGTCTACTGCTCGTATTTACCTCCTACACTGAGGAATTTTGTCTGATCTACCCGTTTCATAGTTGTGAGGGTTCTTTTACGCGCAAATGACATCGTACACCAAACAGGACCACGGTTTTACTTATCTACTGAAGAAAGGCGCACTTGGGGCCTCTCTTTCCCCTTAAAGGAGTCAACCCATCTCGACCCAGCAACGAACCAAGAACCACTGACGAAGATGTCGAGCACGCTACCTCGTGCGCCACCGAGGTGCGATAACTCCAATGACTGGTGTGGACTGGTTATCATCACACGGGCGCTATTACATTAAGGGGTGATTCAAAATTGATAATAATACTTCATGCCTAAATGATTGTGGAAAAATAATCTGCAGTTTTGAAAAATAATTTACTCTTATTTTTTCATGTACTTTCCTACCATGGTATATGTAGGGTCTTAAATATCGAACCGTGCCCATTTTTTTTTTCAAAAAGTACTAGGTCAATTCTTGACATGAATGTCTAAAATTCTAGTCATGCAGGGGTGGATCCAGAGGAGGGGAGCAATGCAGCAATTGCTCCCCCTCAATGCCCAATGGGGCGCATATTTCAACTGATGCATGATTCAACTTTGAAACTAATGAGGCATTTTTGCATTGCTATCCCTATTTGTATAGCGCTAATCCAACAGTGGTAGTGCAATCTGCAGTTGGCTAAACCACCGAACATGGGACGTTGTCTAATGGGCAGTAGAGGGCCTATTGCAATTCCTAACTAGAATTATACAAGGGATTCTGCATGTCTAAAAATATTTGGGGCTCCCGTTTTTTGAAGTGCTCCCCCCTTGATCAGCCCCTGGATCCGTCCCTGTGGTCATGTCATATGACTTAGAATGCTGTCGTTGACAACAACTAGGAAACCTGACTAACAGTCAACCATAATCTACACATGAATTCAGAATTGATATTTGAATAACAGTTGTGAAAAAATTGCTCAATTACCGACGAACAACATACTGTACTTGAAAAAAAAGTCCCAGAGGGAGTTTTGAATAAAAGCAGTATGTTATTTTGGAAATCGGAAAAGGTAGAAAAAGTTAGATCTAATGGCAAGAATTTCGATTTTTTTAACGGAATCCCGGTTACTATATTTTTCGCCCATCTGTACAAACAGTGCCGTCTTAACAGTATTATGGATCTCTGGGCAAAGCAATGTACTGAGGTCCTTACGACAGCCACTCACATAAATAATACTGTATGTAACTGGTCACTTGACATGCACAGATTATTATGGGACCGCCGGCAAGCGCCTTGCGGGCCCATGAGTTACGTCGGCACTGGGTACTGATCCAGAAAGAGGTGATGTGTACGATGTGGTGTCTACGATGTCACCTACACGAAAAAGAACTTTCTTTACGGGGTAAAATGCACATATACTGTAGATAGGCAAAATTTCCCACTTATTTAAGCTCGCCCTTGGGGTCCGTGAACGAAGTGACCCCACGCTGAAAAACCCAGCAAAGCCAATCAACTCCTAACCGTTTTCCCATCTTGTCCCTCTGAATGGACACAAGGGTAGGCATAATATTTGGACGGCGCTTTTCCACAGCCGGCTGCCGACCAAAGCTGCAACCCCTATGCTTATTTATCGTCGGCCAACTGTTCGTTGCGGCACTCTACCGACGCCAGGGGACAAACTACACCTGGAAATTTATGTCTCATCTAACAGATCGCGAAGCGGCTGTATTGCGTTGGACACACTTGTCGTCTGATCACTGAAGTTAAGCAGCCCAGCCCCAGCTAGTACTGACATGGGTGGCCGCTTGGGAAAACTGGGTGCCGCTAATAGCCACGAATCGTCACATTGGTGTAGTGTCTGTGCAGCCTCTGCATTAGAACTACGCAGTGAACGGGACTTTAATGACCTTGTAGTTGAAGGGCCCTAAAAACCAACCAACAACAAACAAGCCCACTTCGGAAGGCCGGGCCTCATTCGGTGGCTGAAATTACCCGTACAAAGGAACGGTTGCCTAAACTTACTAAGTAATAATTCGCCAATGAGGTTCCTGTTCCAATAGGAAAAATGGATACCCGACCTTTGCATAGGCGAGAATGGTTACTGTAGTCCTTTTATGACCGTGCAGTAATATATTTCTAGCTTTACCATTCAATTCTGATACTTTCAACAGTTATTACTGCTTTCATAATTCGGTTACGTAGGATATAAATTTTTTGTACCTCGAATCTTGAACTCGCCTTTTCTACTTTGAAATTGCGTACGAACGTATTGAAAACGAGAAGGGCACGAAATTAATATTTTAAGCAATTCGGAAAGCAGATATTTTTGTCATTTATTGAGAATGTAATGTCTTAGTTGTCATTCAGTGCTTATTAGGAAAACTTTTTTTCTTTTTTTGATATTAATACATTTTTTTTCAAAGGACGGCATCATACAACATGTTGAAATCATTTTTATTTGATATTTGCTGTGCAAGACTTGAAAAATATATCTATACTAATATTCTCCTTTCTTGGACTTCATATTACTCGTAAAGAAATTCTTTTTTTTTTCTGCTAAAAATAGTTCATTTTATTATTTTCAGGCTGAAAGTAAAATATTAACTGGTTTTCATAGCTGTTTCAATGACAACTCAGATCTTGAACTCACTTTATTTTGTAGTTGGATGAATTTTTATTATGTATGTCATTTTATCTGTCTGTGAACTTATTACATGTCTAAGCGAATGTTAGAAAGAAAAAGCTTTCAAACTCCTTTGAATAAGAAACAGACAAACTGCTCTCAAGAGTATACTTTATCATCTCCCAACTTTTTTCCAGTAAGTCTCTTGATTTCTAGTTGAACCTCCGTTTGAAAACATAGCGTTGAAGGTCTTTGGGTAGCTTTTAGACTTGGGGCCGTATGTAATAGGATGTGACCTTTAAGGATCCTAGCTTTACATACGAATGAAGCGCTTTTATTATCAACTAACCGACTTGGTCGTTCACACAATGGTACAATCTATGTACCGACAGTACTCTCACGTCGGATCAAAATGACAAGGGCTTACAGTATATTAATGACTGTCGTATTATCTGGTATATCAATTCCAGAAGGTATTTCTTCTTTGTGCTCCATTCTACATTGTCCAGGCGGTTCCACACTTTCCTATCGGCATTGAAATCCGTATTGAGTATTCTGAACAACTATTCTGTACGGAATCACTTTACATATGCTCCCAACGCTTCCCTACATCCGTCTTGAAAGATAGAGAGAGACTACTGGGAATGTTCCCAGGAGTACAATTGCATTAAGGCAAGTACATCTTTACGTAATACAAGAATGACTTCCAAATCGTTACTGACCACTCCACTTGTCAAACCCAGTCAGGTCCTTTTTGGTTGGTTATATGGTTACTTACGTTGGA
Source organism: Trigoniulus corallinus (assembly GCA_013389805.1). Lineage (NCBI taxonomy): Eukaryota > Metazoa > Arthropoda > Diplopoda > Spirobolida > Trigoniulidae > Trigoniulus > Trigoniulus corallinus. The sequence goes on from JAAFCE010008833.1 coordinate 10,900,856, forward strand.
CTCGCCACACCTAAAGCAATTTATCGGCGTCAGAAAGAGGCCCAGTTTTCATACACTTGGGAATTGTAACCCACCTAAGCAATTTCCTGCCGTGCCTGAAAGGTTTGTACGCATAGGAAATACGTGGAACCACACTTTTACTTCATAGGCACCTCAACCAAAAATAAAGCAAGAGCCTTGATATCAAGCAAGGTGAATGATAATTGCTGGCAAGATGAAAGAGGCGGGTGCAACGTCTTTTCGGCTTCTTCTTTATGAAATATAGCACGGGAACCATATATGCGGTAGGGTCGATCCTGTGGCAGGGTCGGGTTTGCCGGTCCACTGAACATGCTCTGACTGGTGTCACCCCAGCCAGGCGTCTGGAGCCCCCAGGAATATTGGCAAAGTTGTCTGTGAGGGGATGCCGGCCTATCCCACGAATTGAAATGTCGACTGTTTTCTCAAGTTTTGTGGCAGATCATCCTGTAGAAAATTGAGTCGATGACCGTTGCAATTCCACCATTTACTTTCATTAGAACGCAATTTTCCTGTGGAGAGGAGAGAGAGGAGGGAGAGAGGAGAGAAAGAGGAAAGAGGAGAGAGATAAAGAAATTGAGTAAGGGAGTATGTTAGTATGTTACGCCAATGGGTTGGGGAGCCGGTCAAGCAGCCATAACGGGCACGACCCTGTGGAGGCTACTCGCGGATGAGAGTGATTGAGTGAAAGTGAGTGAGATAAATTGGGTGAGAGAGAAATTGAGTGAGAGAAAGTGGGGAAGGAAATTTAAGCATAAATGAAAAGCAAATGAAATTTTAATTTTCACCAACTAAATAAAATAGTTCTGCCGAATTTTAATTTAAAAAAAAAATATCCTTAGAATTTTAATACAAGTAAATAAAATAGTTCTTCAGAACTTAATCGCAACCACAACACTACTGTAACCTCGAAAAGAAGTTAATTAGCAGATGGGCTGTCAGGACAACATCTTCATCACTGACAGTGACAACATCCTTAGCAAAATGCGTTCCGAAATCAATGCCGGAAAATTGAAGGAACCGGATTATTGATGACCGGATTTCTGAACGTCTAACTGTACATAACAGCAGTGCTTTTCCACATTGGTGATATGAACTCATTATAAGATGGGGCGTAAAGTATACTTGATGAGTGATGCTGCTCAGCACCGGACCGAAAAACGGGGGGCAAAGTTGACTTGCAGGCAGTGGCGCCATGGTGTCTCTCCCTCTCCCGAAAAAATGCCGCTTCTTCTGCTTTGGTGTCACCCCATTTCTCATGGTGCGAGTGGTGTCACCCGGTGCGGCCCGCACCCTCCGCAACCCCCTAGTGACGCCACTCCTTGCAGGGCATGACAGAGACATACCTTCGTTATATTGTGTCCTTGCCTTGGGTTGGGCGATATTAGGGTTATAGAAACAAAATTAAACCATTTTCTTTTTACGAATGCAGTCAGTGGCAATAAGGCCCGGTGCACACTTGCGATTTTTACTCGCGCGGGTGCCGCAGGGACACCGCAGCGACCCCGCAGCAATTCAATGCGCACATGCGGGGAAATGTCGCCAGTACACATTTGGCAACTGTCCAGAAGGCGTGCCCTTTTCGTCCACCAAATGTCAAAACTAAGGAAGCGCGCGTATGTGTGCATCGCTCAATAGACCACAAGGTACTACGTGACCGCATGTGCGAACGCGGCGCCGCGGCGGTTTCGTAGGGAACTGCGGGCATTTCCACACGCAACTCCGGTTTTCGGAGCCGCGGCGACGCCGCAGGTATGTGTGCACTTCCTCATTGCAACTAATGTATCTCATGCCGCAATTGCGAGGCCGCGCGGGCGCCGTCCGAGTAAAGATCGCAAGTGTGCACCGGGCCTAAGACTTGTGGACGCGCACTGTTCGCTCCACCCTCCGGCTGGTCCAGCATTTTGATTTCACAAAATCAGTAATTGGCGCGGGGCCATGTGTGCACTTGCTCCCTCGGGCTGGCTCTGATTGCTGTTCTACCATTGCATGTAATTCGACGAGTATGTGGACTAAGCCAAATGTATTTTTTCTTAATGACCTTCAAGTGTAACGATTCTAAAATATGATTCAATCAAGGAATATCGAGCTCTCATAAAGGTTTTTACAAACAAAGATTCTAAATACTGACACTAAAAGGCATTAAAACCTGAAAACTGTTACAATTATCCCCAGTGTTCCCTACCTCCATTTGAAAACTTTTCCAACTAACTCGGTCTCAGCCCAAGTATCCTGGCAAGGCGCCTATCTCCCTATTGATTTGGAACGTTAGTTCTACGTACTTTACCTCTTGCAGAGTACGCCACCATTTTTTCATCTCTTTCTCAATTGAAAGCTAAATATTCTGTCTTCTTCATGTTTATCTTTAGCCCTCCCTTTTCTATCGTTCCTGTAATATCGGTTAGACCCTTCTCTACTTGTTCTCTGGGGTCGCTTAGTTTTCCTATATCATCTCCAAATACCATGCACTGAGGTGCCCATTCTCCTATTCCCGTCAGCAGGTCGTCCATAACCAGAATGAAAACGTATGGACTTAGTGCTGAACCTGAAGTGCATTTTCCTGAAAAGGCTACTGCCAAAATTTCCGAATTGTTTTAGGAAATAATGTCCCACCTCCATCCACTATAACTTTTTCCCAAACAGTTTTTCCTTTATCTTAAAGTTTTTGAAAGAAAAGCATTGGTCACTTTAAAAATTATACTCTCTATATAAATACATTTTGTGCGACCCGTGTAAATTTTCCGTGTTGGAAATGCGGCCTGCTGCTGAAAGATGTTAGACACCCCTGTCAGAAAGTTATACTGAACAGTCTAAATCCCAATTTCGCTTTACAGGTGCAGTTTGAGCACAACTGTTGAAATTCCAGTTGATTGATTGATTGATTCGTTGATGTTTTAGGGCCCTTCGACTGCAAGGTTATTAGATCCCCGTCCACAGCGTAGTTCTAATGCAGAGACTACACAGACACTGCTCTAATGTGGTACCCAGTTGCCACCACCCATGTTAGTACTAGTTGGGGTTACTTTACTTAACTTCAGTGATCAGACGAGAACTGGGGTTTGGGTGTCCAGCGCAATACAGCTGCTCCTTTGAAATTTCAATTGAAATTATTTTTAAAACTAAGTTGGCTTTAGAAAGATCAAAGTGATGGTGTGCGCATATTAAACCAATCACACCCCTTCAAAAATCCAATTTAGAGTATCAGTTTATAAAGTTATATCGGTTTTGGAAAGGCATTGCCCTTGGGAAGCCACGTAGAAATTGCATTTTCTATGTGATCGCCTTTCCCTGCCCTTATCGAATCATGAGCAGTAACCCTGGTACATATCGGCGGGTATTTTAAGACCTTCAGATGTTTATTAAATATTTTAATGGTTTCGTGTTGATTACCGAGAGAAGATAATTTTTACCTCCTTTTGAATGTGTTGGTTGACATGTATGACATAAATATTCCTTTTCTGTTGTTCTAGATGATCCCTGCGATACAAAGTACTGTGGACGAGGACACGAATGCCAAGTAGGAAGAGATGGTCAAGCTCAATGCGTATGTCAGAGGCATTGCAAGAAGCATCGGAAATTAGTTTGTGGATCTGATGGAAACTTGTACCTGAACCATTGTGAATTGCATCGAGCTTCGTGTCTGATGGGGAAAGCGATTACGATCGATCGTAAAAATACCTGCTTGCGAAAGAAAGGTAAGCACTATAAAAAGATGCAAGTACTTCATAAATTATTAGCTAACTAATGTGTGGGCGCTGCATTGTTTGCTATTGAACGAATGAATGTACGTAGTATTCCACGTCGGTTTTTTTTCTCACGAACCACCACTTAGGTTAACTAGGTAGCTACTATGTATAGGTACAGTATTTTAATGGCACCTACAATACATATTTATGCCGAATATATTTTTTCTATCGTGATACTACACCAGCGTGTTGTTTCTCGCTGCTGCAATATAGCAACCTTTGTCACGAATGCAGTCAAATAATTTATTTATAATCCACCTCTGTTGCGTCATAAGGCGTGTGAGGTTTCTACGCAGCCTAACCTCCTTTCTACGGACAAACCTTAGCTCCCAAAATTGTATCCGCTGCCAAAAATAGGATGAGCAAAGTGGAAGAGATACTGTAGAATGGTTCCCTTCAGTACGTCTAGCAGTCACCACAATCTGAGTGAGACTTTACAGAAAATCTGCCCCTGGGAACAGTGGCGGTTTTAGGCACGTGCAAACTGTGCAAATGCACGGGGCCTCGCTTTTGCAAGTTGAAAGGGCCTCGCACTTTCAATTTGCACAGGCCTCGCGTATGCTAGAACCGCTACTGCCTGGGAAAAGCAGAGGTAACACAGGAATTGAGGTCAATAACACACAAGAGGTGGATTCGGAATTACAGATTAAAAAATTTAGAATTCAAAAATAGAATTTGTACGTTGCTTTTTTCTTATCCCGTTTTTCTGTACCACCTGCCCCCACGTCTGTTGTGATGTTCCCATACTCCTGATGGTTCCAATCACCTGCAATCCCATGTTGGACCTAATAAGTCCCACCTTTCCTTGTCTCATCACAAGCCCATACTACCGCAACCTATCTTTTCTCATTTTTTTCCGCAATGTTGCCCACCCCGAAGCAAAGCTCAAGTGTAATGGTGTAATCCTACCCCACTCATCGCCTTTCATGGTTCTTCCTCACTGCCCAACACTCTGAGCCTTACAGCTTAGATGGCCTAACCACAGGTATGCACACGTTGCATTTCAATTTTATCGGGACCCGACGGTCGCACAGGAATCAATTTATCTCTCTCCACGTTACCCTTCTTTCACTGATCGTATGGGTCACATCTGAATTTATTTTTCCATTGTTCTGAAGCCCCGATCTGAAATTCCTTGTGTTCTCCAGTCTGCAAACGAGCTTGTGGCTAGACTCGACAGCTGGTATTCATCTCTGTATACATTAATGTATCCAAAATGGAAATCCTTCTGCTGCATCCTATACACCGCGTACCTGCACCTACTAGCTGTAACCCTGTGTCCTCCACAATTAAGGTACTCGGTATATCATTTGATTCCCGACTGTCCATCTAGCTGCACCTGACCGCCTTGGCAGCTAAGATCAGTGCGATGACATATCTTTTACGACGTCTGCAGTCCTGCGTTACTAGATCTATGTTGGTTGTAAGTTTCCGTGACAAAGTTTACCCACTCATTCGGTTTCCAGCCCTTATTTGATTGGTCTGCCTAGCGTTCGCTTCAACTCACTGCAACGGGCATACAACCAAGTGCTGATGACTATGTTGCGGGTCCCTTCACGTTCTCGCAACTCAGTATTGTGTGTTCGACATCAGTTTTTACCACTGAAACAATTTCTTATTTATTGTAATCTTTGCTCCCTGGCCAGTGCTTTCTGCTATCACTCTCACACTTACCATTACATCGTTGCCTCCTTCTCAGCAGCTATCCATGTGAGGAAGGCTCAGAGATATCAGTTCGTTTCAACACTCCCACATTGAGATATTCGGCGCAGATTTTTTTCCAGTCAACTGTTATTGTCACTGCAATCGATAAATTGGGTGAATTGCCACGGTTCGTGCCTCTGTATATGCTTGTTCTTGTCTAAAAAGTCAAGCTCAATGCCGTCACTTCAATGACTTTGTATACGCTCATCTATTGTCTAGGGCAGTGGTGGCGAACCTGTGACACACCGTGCAATTTTAAGTGACCCACCCGTACGTGAATAATATCTAGTTTATTGTAGATTAGTTTGTGGGTTAGGGAGTAAGCCAGGCAGCCATAACAGGTCAAACCCTCAGGAGGCTGCCCGCAGATGACGAGGAGGCAGGTGAAGGATGAAGGAAAGGGTTAATTTGCAGCACCCAACGTTCTTTACCAACCACCCAAGTTGGTATTGACGTGGGCTTGCCCTGCCCCTGGTGCTACCGACCACCTGCATTCCTGCAATGGGCCTGACGAGCTCCTCTTCTTCTCTCGCATGACGTGTCCATACCACCTCAGCCTATTCTCCCTCATTTTTCGGCGTTGTCCACGACCCCCATGCTTATTCCTAATTCTATCAGTTCTCGACACGCTACACGTGTACTGCAGCATTCGCATCTCGTCTACTTGCATTCTATTCACGTGCCTCTTCCTCACTGTCCAGCACTCTGATCCATATAGCATAGCTGGCCTAACCACTGACCTGTAGAACTTCCATTTCGACTTGATTGGGACCCTCCTGTCAACAGGACTCCGCTTGCCTGTCTCCACTTCAGCCACCCCAATTGATTCTGCGGGTCACATCCGAGTCTATCTCCCCATTGCTTTGGAACGTTGATCCCAACTACTTTACCTCTTGCACCTTTGTCACCTGTTCGCCCCTCGAACGTACGTCACCGTTATTTTCTTGTCCTTCTCAATTGAAAGCTAAATACTGTATACTGTCTTCTTCGGGTTTATCTTTAGCCCTCCCTTTTCTATCGCTCCCCTAATATCGTCTAGTCCCTTCTCTATTTGTTCTCTGCAGTCATTAAGTTTTCCTATATCGTCGGCAAATGCCAAGCACTGAGGTGCCCGTTCTCCTATTCCCGTCAGCAGTTCGTCCAATACCAAGAAAGGTATGTTGATACATATTAAAGGTATGGTCATACATATCTTGAATTATCCTAATATGTCCTTCATCAATCCTCATTCTATCTTAAGGTGTTCCATACTATGTCTTCTGACACAATCATAAGCCTCCTCCAGGTCAACGAATATTGCATGAAGGCCACTGTTGGCCGCCCTATGCTTCTGTATCATCTGGCTTGGAATAGAGATTGGCTCCATTGTAGACTTACTAGGCATCAGCCCAAACTGATTTACCTGGACACTTGTTTGGTCTCTGAGACGACATTCTATCACTCTCCCACAGCTTCATAGAATGGTTCATTAGCTGAATGCCTCCATAATTTCCACAGTCCTGCGCGTGCCCTTTGCCCTTGAACAGTAGAATTATCCAACTCTATCCATGCAAATGGTATCCTTCTCCATTGACTATCTTATTCCAAAAGCTTCCCTAGCCATGCAATTCCTGTGGTCCATAAGGTATGCTAAACACCCATGGGAATCTTATCTGGGCCTACTCTTTGTGGACCTTTAATTTTTTGAAGATAAAAGTAGGATGCACTATTTCTGTCTGACTCACCCTGTCCACTGCTTCCGGAGTGACTAGACTGCTGTTTGTGACCCTTTCAGTTGGCAACATTTAGGAGGCTGTCGTAGTATTCCTACCAACTGTTAGATATCTCTGTCAATTGAAGCAGGACCTTGCCCGTGTTATCCATGGCTCTAGTCCTATCTTGGGTCTTGGCCAGTCTATAAACTTTGATCTCCTATTCTTTTGTCACGAACTTGTCATATAGAGCCTCATACTTTTGGTGCTTGGCCAGCGCAATGGTCCTAACATTTTCTTTCCCTCTATATACTTCGCTTCGAACCCTGCTCATCCATTTCATGCCACATATAGAATGTCACCTTTAGTGTGATGGCTGCTTCCACCTCCTTATTCCACCACCATGTTGCCTACCTGAAAAGTGCATCCTACTTTAGTCATGCTAAACATTGCCTCTCCACATCTAATCTTCTTGGCAACCCTGTCCCACGTGAAATTGGTCGGCCATTCCGAAATCCAGCCAACGTAGCTGAGTATCTCGTGCCTGAGTTCGTTGGCAACTTCCATCTAATGACCAGTTCTCCTTTCCATGTACTGCTGTGAAGTTAGAAGGGCATATTTGAAATGTAATGTTTACAACAATAGTTAAACCATAATCCTCAGTGCACAAGGATTTTTCTACTACTGTATTGTTTTATGTTTTTTCGCTCTGAACGCTGCCAATAGATCGCTCTAAATGAACACAAGGGCGAAACAGACTTAGAGGATTAAATATAAAATACCAAGCCCTGTCGTAGGCGGCAAAAGGTTAGTACTGCAGTTGCTTTCCTGCTGTGTAATGCTTACGACTTCGGCGTTTGGGGTTCTTTTTTAAATCTGCATATTAGGGATAAGAACCTCTTTTTCAATCCAGGGTTATCTTTTCCATAATCTCATGCCGGTTACTGTCCCCTCTATTTTATTCCTTATTCATTGGCAGTGCGGCCAAGTTGCGTTGGACACACCAGTTCTCGTGAGATCACTGAAGTTAAGCAACGCAAACCCCTCGTTAGCACCAATATGGGTGGTTGGTAGAGAACGTTGGGTTCTGCAAATTTCCCCTCTCCTATATCCCCTACACCTACTTCTTCCCGCGAGCAGCCTCCTAAGGGTTCGGCCTGTTATCGCTGCTTGGCTTACTCCCCAACCCGTTAGTGCAACATAGATTCCCTTGACAGGAAATGAGTTTGTTCATGGAGTTTGAATGTTTATTTTGTGCGCATACGTTTTTAGGGTTCGGTGCTCGTTAGTCATTAAAAGAGCGATGTCATTTTTAAATATAACGTTCGCTGATGATGACCTCTTCTTCTCTAATAACCACCATTTTTTCAGGTATACACACTTTTAGATTAGTGCAGCCTTGTCTTTACGCTTTCATTTCCTTCTTCCTACTCGATAATGACACACCATTTTGCGATTATATCAGCAGATGAAATTCATACAAAAAATAGACCATTATCATCATAACATCTTAATAAGGACTTTTTTATGTCTTTTGATTGATAATCGCACTTAACTGTAGACATGTAATATAATTATCGTAAGAACTCAACATAATTATTAGTGGAAGTTAAACGGAAGGAGTTTTTTTTTGTTTATTATGAGTTGAGAGCTGTATGCAGCCATGTATTACATATTGTTGCAGACAAAGTGATTCCATAAATTCCAGCGAATGATAATAAGATTTAAATGATAGCATGTATATTTCATGTTCATCTAAGTGTGATCTTATCCAGATAACAATTTAGCAAATATTATAATTAAATCGGAATTATCACCTAGTTTAAACTCTGACCTAAATCATTATTGGATAACAATTCATTTGTAAGGAAGTGCGTTTTTTTTTTTTTGTTTTTGGAATAATCACTGCAGAATCTTACAGCGCTGAATGTCTCATTCTTACATTAGAGCTGACAACTTAACCATCAAGTAATTTACTCCCAGTATCCGGTTGGATTTCTATTCTGTTGTTAAGCGGTACTAATCACTCACCTGAGGCAGGTTTTGAGCCTATATGACCGGGCTTGGGTATTAGGCATACTTAAATAGCGTAAGAATCTCTTTCAACATTCAGGGATGTATAAGACTTTTCATTCTCCTTTAGGAACTACCTCCTCCAACATTAGAAGTAGGCTATTAAAGTAAAAAGTTTGACGTGCGGATATAGAGTTAATTCTAAATACATGCGCAGTATTTGAATGAAGTTGGGTCACTCCATTCACGTGAACCACACAGTGTGTTCTGTCCATCTTAAATGCCACATGGCCAAGTATTTAACGAACATAAACCCGAATCTGCGATTAAATGAGTTAAGAATTGGGTGCCCAGCCAGGGTGTCCTGGTTTTTATCAGGATTCTTCAGATTTTTAGTAACTTGACGTGAAATCGAGTGCCACCCTGATTTGTTCTGAGCATTTTTAAAATTTCAGGATAATTAAGACGAACACATTAATGAAAATAAGTTTGTAATACTTGGTTGATGATATTGCCAAATATTGCCATGAAAAATTCGTTGTTGGATGCAGCTGAGTTAAACTCATTGCTACAAGCCTCTTCAGAAGAATTTATGATAATTCTAAACAGCATAATTCTTTTGATTTCTACATCAAACATGGTCCTTATGCGAGAAGCAGTGAATAGATACCTGTATGAGCGAGAATACAGTGAGGTGGTATGGTAATGTGATGAAAAGAGGAGAGGAGGAGTTGGCTAGGTCCATTACTAGGATGCAGGTTATTGGAAACACCCAGCGCAGAGGAAGTCCAAAGCAGACGTGGGAGCAGGTTGCTATCCTGCCGACCCTGAATGCCATATCGTCTAATAATACAGGCAGGTGGATAGGATGTTTTACTGGAGTAATAGACGTTCTCTTTTGAACTCCTAATTCTTGTAAAAACTCTCCTGATTTTGGACCAAAAAATAAACTGGGCACCCTTCACAACACACGTCGGGTCTATGTGACCAGAGATATTTTTCACTTTATTAATTTCGTATGTATAAAATGTCGCTAGAGATCTGTGATTTCTTGTAAGTTACTTATCTGACTTCTTATTTTTACCTCATATATGCTACTGTTTAACTGATTTTTAGTAATATTATTTAGTAATTAATACTGATATTGCATTAAACAGCTGCAACTCTCTTGAAATAAAAAAGTAATCTTTAAATCTAACTATCAAATCGTTCAAAAGCTTAATATTATTAATATATGTGTAATACTTTATAAATAAATAAACTTTAATAAATGAATAAAAAAATTTTTAACCTAAACTGAACTCTAAATAAATTGGGTCAAATTGATCCGATGTGTGTGGCTATGTTACTTTTAGCCACGTGTGTGCTGAAGGGTTAAGACCCGCAGACCCGACCCTGCCTTAGGCGGGAGGAGGGTTAGATGATGATGATGCGCTGAAGGGTTAAGTAGTGAAGACCAGAACTGGTTGTGACATGTTAAGCAAAACGTCGCCAATCCACGTTGCTTATGGAATAATCCAAGATTTTAATATGTGTGCTGGATATAGTAACTGATCAGCTTCTGAATACATGTAATTGATTTCATTTTGTATCTAATACAACTATCAAAAATTAATGATTTAATGAGGAGGCGAGAGTGTAACGTTTTGCCCCACATCAGAGGTTAGTTGTTACACTATAAGGGATAAAATGTGTCAAGACAAACATTTTTATTAATCACTCTTTTTAATAAAAATAGCATTTAAATTATCACAAATAATGGTCGATTCCTTTCAGTGGACTACTTGTGGGTTCTTACTGACAGTCGGGGGCCAGTTGATTTGTTGTGGTTTTCAGCCTTTCAACTACAATGACCATTAAAGCCCGTCTGCTGCATAGTTGTAAAGCAGAGTCTGCACAGACACTACGCTGTTACGACGATTTTAGGGTATTAGCAGTAGCTAGTATTCCCAACAGGTCATCCATGATAGTACTATCTTGGTTTGCGTTGCTTAACTTCAGTAATCAGACGAGTAATGGTATGTCAGGCGGCTAGGATGGGTTTTCTGCAAGTGCTTTCCTTTGTACAGAAATGGTATTACCAAATGGTTTGGGTATGAATGGGAAGTAAAGCATATTGTGAATCGCAGGGGCCTGGTTCCTGTGAGTGTGCATAACACGCCTTGGGCAAGCTTATTTATCGTCAGTCAAAGTTTAGAAACGGTGCTGGAGATTGCATTTTCTTGCAAGGCACTGCTGAACTTCCATATTACAAAATTGTAAGGGAGCGACTTATTGCGTGGGACACACCAGTTCACGCCTGATCACTAAAGTTAAGCTACGTAGCCCCAGCTAGTACTGACATTGGTGGCCGCTTGCGAAAACTGGTACCGCTAATACCCAAAAATCGTCGCATTAGTGCAGTGTCTGTGCAGTCTTTGCATTACAACTACGCAGGGAACGGGGCTCTAATGACCTTGTAATTGAAGGGTCCTGAAATGCCAACGAACGAGCGAACGGAGCTGTAATGACCTTTCGGTTGAAGGCCCCGAAACACCAAAGAACAGAATTGTACTCTCCTGTAAAACACTATTCTCCTATGAATACCCGACCCTTCACAGGTGAGGTAAAAGCATACAAATGAGTTCATTCTGCATCACAGCAATAGGTGTTTTACTTAGAGAGTACCAATGTTTTTTATTTCCGTCTGTTTTGTTCACATCGTAAGCATTAGCATCTCTTTTTTTTCGTTCTTTGCTTGCATTTCTTGTAGTTTTAGGATACACGTTCATTGTTAATGAGATGTCATTTGCAGTTTGGAGTGTCGGATATCTACTTATGACATGTAAACTAGACAAAAATTCATTTAATTGGAATTTTGATAACATCGATGGCACTCATCTCAGAGTTTTAATTTAAATGCCACGTGCTGTGATTTGCGTGATAATTACGTTTTTCACATGGGAAATTTGAAGCGTGTTTGAGCAATGAAAAACTTCATTAAATCCCATTTTTATCTTCACAACTTAAAAGAATATCTCGCACCACTAATTAACTCTCTCTGGTACCTACTATGAAGTTAGCATTGTCGTTAATATTTTTAATTTAAGCTTCTCAGGTGATGAGTTTATCATAATGATGCAAAACTTCTCAGTGCATTCAGCTGTTTTTGCAAGTTTTTAAAAACTAATTCCCAATTTCATCATTATCACTACTGTTTCCGAGTTAGATACCACTAACAGTTTAGTTTTTATTTACCTAGAAATACTTAAAACTTAAAACCAGAAATACTTAAAACCAGAGGTTTAGTGCTGAATAAAGTCATGATATACAGGCTTAAACGTATTAACAAGTGATATAGTACAGTAAAACCGCCTTATCGGAACAAGCGTCAGTTAACATCTCATTTCATTAATCCAACCGAAATATTGACAAAGATAAACTATGAGGGCTGTTTTTTTTTTTCAAGGTCCGATCGGTTGCAAAATGGAAACCACAGTGAAAATCCAAAGTGTTTTATTTGTAACATTTACACATTCCAGCTATTTCTCTACAAAATCACCTCTCTCACTGCGACATTTGACCTAGCGTGATAGCAAAATTCCTGTACCCTCGTCATTGAAGGTAGCCGCCAATCCTTTCAGCCAACTCTGTACACTGGTCTGCAGCTCGTTTGAGTCAAAGTTCTGACCTCCTAGCCAGCGTTCCATGTTAGCAAAGAGATGAAAGTCAGAGGGAGTAAAGTTCAGGCTGGACGGTGGGTGCTGAAACACTAGCTAGCTAGGAGGACAGAAGTTTGCTAACATGAAACGCTGGCTAGGAGGGCAGAAGTTTGACTCAGACGAGCTACAGACTTGTGTACAGTGGCTGAAAGGACTGGCGGCTACCTTCTATGACGAGGGTATAGTAAAGTTGCTACCATGCTAGGACAAATGTCTCAGTCAGAGAGGTGACTATCTAGAGAAAAAGCTGGAATGTGTACCTACATGTTCCAAATAAAACACTTTGGATTTTTACTGGGGTTTTCATTTTGCAACCGATCAGACTTTGAAAACAATAGCCCTCATATTTAAATAATTGTCTGCATCGCCCTATGCATACACTTTCGCTGAAATTTTTTCTATGGTTGTTCTATCGAAGGACGTTGTTCTATCGCCTTCTATCACTTAGGACCAAAGTTCCAAAGCAATGGGGAGATAGAAACTGAAGTGACCCATAGAATCAATGGGGAATGGTTGAAGTGGAGACAGACAAGCAGTCTTGTGTGATGGGAGGGTCCCAATCAAGTAGAAATGGAATTGTTACAGGGCAATGGTTAAGTGAGCTATGCTATATGGATCAGAGTGTTGGACAGTGAGGAAGAGCCACATGAATGGAATGCAAGTAGCCAAGATGTGAATGCTGTGGTTACTGCGTATGAGTGGGGTGTTGAGAGCTGATTGTTAGGAATGAGTAAGGGAGAAGGTAGGAATATGAGACACCAATTACATTTTGGAACCTAGTGAGCTTCAGAATAGTGCCAAGAGAAAAAAATATGTTACAAATGATGGATAATTTCATGTGATAAATACAGCAGGCCTAATGGAAATTTTTAATTTTCCATTTTTCTGGAGAAGTGCAAAATAGGACATTACCGAACTGGGGTAGTAATATGAGATAGCACCACTTCAATGGAATTTACTAACGAAACTGCACAAAATTCAATTTGAAGAAGGTTTTTATTACAGTATAGTAGCTAGGAGCTCAAACACAACTAAAATATTTTTACATTTGTCACATTTGTATAAACCATTCTTATTCATTCATTCTCATTATTCATTGTGAGCCCACATATGACAGTTGAAACACAGAACATATCATCTTCTTTGTCTGGAACATCTTATGCTATTGGGGCACTCACTGAACCTGAAAAATCATCTTATTGCATCTGTGCCATGGTGAATTTCTTGCTATTCGATAGTCTCATATTACTACCCATCAACAATCTCATATTACAACCATTCCATCATTTTTCGATTTTTTAAGATATCACATGCAAAAACATAATATGAAATCGTAATTATAACAGCGTATTTTACATTTCTTGCATTTTTGATAATGAAATAATCAGCTAATTTATCTATTCTTGGAAATGGACACCATAAAACTTTCAGCAGTTGCGAAAATCTCAATCTCCCACCACACAGTTTACCCCCAACAAACATGGCCCCTGTGCTATGGTCACTACTTCCCAATTCCTCCTACAAATGCCAGTGGGGAGCATACGCCAAAACACTGGTGTCCCATATTTCTATCCTATCTCATATTCCTACCTTCTCCCATATATTAGAGGGAGCGGCAAATTGTGTTGGACGCACCAGTTCTCGTCTGATCACTGAAGTTAAGCAACGCAACCCCAGTTACTACTGACATGGGTGGTCGCATCAGTGTAGTGTCTGTACACTCTGTGAATAAGAACTGCACGGTGGACGGGGCTCTAATGACCTTGTAGTTGAAGCACCCTAAAACACCAACAAACAACAAACAGTCCCATATATTAGAGGTAGCCTGAGGTGGTGGGCATCGCAGACAAAATGAGGGAGAGTAGGTTGAGGTGGTATGGACACGTAATGAAAGGAAGGAGGAGGAGTTCGTTAGGTCCATTTCAGGAATGCAGGTGGATGGAAGCACCAGAGGCAGGGAAGAGACCGAAACAGACGTGGGAGCAAGTTGTCCATAAGGATTTGGTAGTGTATGAGGTGGACGGGGACCTGGTGTTAAATGACCTGGAGTGGAGGACTAGAACCCGCAGACCCGACTCTATCATAGGCATAATAAGAGGATGATGATGACTGTAATATACTGTAAAACAGTTCTTAGCTTTTTTCTTGTTGCACATGCGCCGACAGGTACTGGGGCATTTGCTTTAACGTCCTGTATCAATGGCCTTCATCTTATTTCAGCACCATATCTGTTTCCGCAATTGTTGGAATTATTGCGCCAGTGAATGTTATAAATTACAGCACAGTTAATACTACTATTTCTTTAGTTCTTGTAAAATGGCTTTTCATTAGTGAGAGAATGTGTGTTGAGAAGACTACTGAGTTTCCGTCGACTACAGTATTAAACTTTAATGGTGAAGAAAAGTGTGTTTTGAACATATGAATATGATGCTGTTTGCTTGTCGTTTTCTTGGCGTTTTTCACAGTTAACTAAAAGAATGGGAGAGCTTCATGAGTGTCATTCACATTCCGTTTTGGCGTTAACCTAATTTTTGTTATGGAATGCCTGCTTTTTCATGATCTTGGCTTCCATTCTTTCTTCCTTTCAACCATTTGCCAAGTAGGAAGAAGGCCCATTTCCTTATTGCTAATGGGGACCATTTCCTCGTCTGATGATAGCACTATATTTACAATGAGCAATGTAAATGTTCGTCAGGTTGCGATGCAATTAGTGTTTTAATGATCACTTCTTGTATCGATTCCTCTCTACGCGTTTGGTTGATTTTTTTCTTCTTCTCAATGTCGTTTCATTCCTCATCCCCTGACTCCATTCATCACATTAAGAGCCTTGACAATGGTCGTTTCCTTTTCGCTATTACACCCCAGAAATCAGAAATAGGGTCCTATGCATTAGATTGAAGTTCGTTCGTATAGACCTGTACTCCTTAGCTTTTTTATACTGTTTAAACGTAAAGAAGAAAAGTTGAAGGCCTTTTTTTCTTATCCCCTTAATACCTCCTCTTCACTTTGATATTCTTTTCTTAATCCGGTCACTTATTTATTTGGGAAGCATCTGGCACTCTTGGCCATATCTCCCTCTCACTCCTTCACTCTGTCTAGTTTCATTTGATATTTGTTGTTGCTTTTTTGAAGTGGAGAGACTAGATGCCTGCCGGCCAGATAAAAATGGTGTTTATGAGGACATTTCAACGACATTTTGATGTTCACTCGACTGCATTCGAAAATATATATCCAGGACAGTCTTCAAAAATAACAACGCCATGTTGTTTCTAAATTCATTCATTTGTGAAGAATCCAATGAGAATTGTATTGATCGCTGGACTGACCATTGTCACAAAAAAATGGACATTTAGTGTCGAAGAAATCCGAACTGTAAAAATCAAGGCACGTTTGAAAAAGTTGGTTCGATGCCTGTCACTGTCATGTCATCAATGTGAATGTCAGTAAATTACAGTGCAACCTCAATAATCCGAACCAATTGGAAAAACGATATTGTCGGATTAGCGTATATAACGAATTTTTCCACTTCAACTGCTTCAAATAGGTATTTTAGGTGTACACATATGGATTAATAAAAGATTTTAAAATTAGAGAAAAAAATTTCTATTGTAAAATCAATAATCTCATGTAATTCTTCATCATCATTGACGTGATGGAATTCAGTGTCCTGAGCATCCTGAACATGTAATAATCTACATTGTAAACAGGTTAACTGAACAGAATCCTTATTGGCATCATTTACTTTGAGCAGTTCATCCACATTAGGCCACAAGTTTTTCCATGACAGTCTTCAAAAGCAACTCCTAGCCCTTTTCCCTCCTATGGCAGGGTCGTGTACCCATCTTGTCCCTCTGAATGGACACAGGGCGATATATTGGCCACAGTTTTTTCTGCAGCCAGTTGTCGGCCAAGACTGCACCCCTACGCTTATTTAACGTCGGTCTAGTGTTCATTGGGGAATGCTACCGACGCCAGGGGGTGAGCTCCTACACCTGGAAATTTTTGTCTCATCTACCCGTCGCGTAGTAGAGAGGGTTCCTTTACATGCAAGTGTCATCGTACATCCACACGGGACGTCGGTTTTACTTCTCATCCGAAAGAAGGCACAGTCGCGGCCTCTCTCTCGCCCGAAAGAAGTCGACCCACCTCGGTCCAGTATCGAACCTAGAACTACTGGTGCAGTTGCCGAGAGTGCTAACCACTACGCCACCGCGACGGGTCCATGACAGTCTTCGAGTTCCTAAAAAAAATGAAATCGTCCTTTGATAAAACAACCAAAGGAAACGTTTCAGCAAAAGTCTATGGGTATTTCTAAGGCACGTATCAACCTTGATAAAAACAAGGAGTTGAGTTGCTGTTTGTTGGCGTTTTAGGGCCCTTCAACTACAAGGTCATTAGCCCTGTCCATCGTGTAGTTCTGATGAAGAGACCGCACAAAAACTACACTAATGCGACGACTTTTGGATACTGGCAGTACCCAGTTTTTCCAAGCAGCCACCCATGTCAGTACTAACTGGGGTTGCGTTGCTTAACTTCAGTGATCAGACGAGAACTCGTGTGTCCAACGCAACTTGCCGCTCCTCTCGGTTTAATGGAACCAGAAGTCGACGTTTTATTTTTCTGACAAATATATCACACCCCTCCATTCAAGGCAGAACTAAATAACTTTACTACCCTATGCAAGCGACCCGGAGATGTCCATGGCACATTTGACATAACGACTTACGGCTATTTCGAAGGAGGGGGCAGAAAGAGGGAGAAATGTAACGAGGTGTAGATGCTGTGCCCTGGGTTCGGTGGAGTGCCCCAACAAATTATGTAAAAAAGCTGAATTCATTTAATAAACTTGTTTTAATAGACCGACGATAAATAAGCATAAGGGTTGTAGCTTTGGTCGGCAGCCGGCTGAATGAGAATACCGCCCGTGTGTAAATTCAGACGTAAAAAAGGGGGCCCCCCCCCCCCCCCCCCGACACTTCCATAGGCGGGAAAAAAGGGTGATAATTATTTTTGTTTTGGGGCTGTTGTACAAATGAATTCACAGCAGAAGAACAAAATGGTCATGTTTTTATAAGCCCACCACCGTCATAAAACTGTCGCTACACATAGGAGGGAGCGGAGAATTGCGTTGGACACACCAGTTCTCGTCTGATCACTGAAATTAAGCAGCGCAACCCCAGCTAGTAGACATGGGTGGCCGCTTGGGAAAACTGGTTACTGCCAATACCCAAAAATCGTCGTATTAGTGTAGTGTCTGTGCAGTATCTGCATAAGAACTATGCTGTGGACGGGGCTCTAATGACCTTTGTAGTTGAAGGGTCCTAAAACACCAACAAACAACAAAAACTACCACATACGAATATGAGCGGCAAATTACGTTAGACACACCAATTCTTGTCACTGAAGTTAAGCAACGCAACCCCAGCTTGTACTGACATGGGTGGCCACTTGGGAAAACTGGGTACCGCTAATACCCAAAAATCGTCCCATTAGTGTAACGTCTTGGCAGTTCTGCATTAGATCTAGGCAGCGGACGGGGCGAACGAGCTTACACAGGAATATAATTAGATTTTCGATATCTGCTCCATAGCATTATTATTTGATGACGTAATTGGCAGTTTTGAGTTTAGTATTGTGTGGCGTGGCTTCTTCCGGGTGATGTTACGTCAAGATCGATAAAAGTTCAGTATTTTTATTGGATTTTATTTCTTTTTATGATTTTTTTCTTCAAGACGTTGTTGTAGTAATGGAAATAGACATAATTTCTTTTATGGTAGGCCTATGTCATTGCCTGCCTCGTATAAGATACGTAACACTTGCAACCACATCTGATGTGATAAATCCCAAATTGCATTTTATCTAGAAATCTTTTATATCTAGTTTTGTTTTTGTATTGCAATGGGCCTATTAGAATGTGCCCATAAAATCATTTATCTTCTACTTAATTCCGGTTCCTTTTTTCTCCCCGTTTCTCTCACTCTTTCTGAGATATAAAAACCTAACTTTGTATTTTCTCTTAATGTTCATGTTTTTCTTCACTTGCTTTATCACCATTAGTTGTTCTTATTCATCACCAATATATCATTCTTCCTCGGTGGTTTTTACCAAGGTCATCACCATCATTACACCTAATCCTTTTCCCGCCTATAACGGAGTCACGTACTACAGTAAAACACGGTTATAACGTTTTTTTGGGGACCAAAGGGAACAAACGTTATAACCGTGAAAACGCTGTAGCCATGATGTCGTTTTGTGCTTTTCCATCCATAATACCACGTAGTGGTAAAATGTCATGTTGGGGTACATACTGTAAGTACAGTCAGTGGCGGATCCATGATTTTAGCCAGCGGGGTGAGCCATTACAAGGGGGGTTGAGCTAAAGCTCGCATATATTATGCGAATAAGTTTATATGTGCATGGGGGGTTTGCAACCCCAAAAACCCCATCCTGGATCCGCGCGTGTGTACAGTAATCTAGAATTGATGATTGCTTCATGGTGGATGACTGCTTCCACCTCTGGATGTTGTTTGTTTGCTGATTTTTTAAGGCCCCTCAACTACTAGGTCATTAGAGCCCCTTCCATAGTGTAGTTCTGATGCAGAGACTGCACAGATACTACACTAATGCGACGATTTTTGGGTATTTGCAGTACCCAGTTTCCCAAGCGGCCACCCATGTCTATACTAGCTGGGGTTGCGCTGCTTAACTTTTGTGATCAAACGTGAACTGGTGTTGTCCAATGCAATTTGCCACTCCATCTCTGGATGTTGAGCCACACATATCCTCCTGGTATCTTGGCTGACCTCTACGCAAGTTCATTGTAAATTGTCTTACCACCTCAATTCTAGGTCGCTTGTGTCATTACTACTAAATCCACACATTACCAAGATTGAGTGGTCTGGTCATGTACAATGTATGTAATGCACAACTTATGTTGTACATTCTGCACATATGCAACATTCCTAATCAGGACCTGTGCACATACGGGTTGGAAGTTTTTCATATCCATCATAGGATATGAAAAATTTGGCTGCCCACCAGGGCCTTGAAAACGTTATAGCCATGAAAGCAAACGCTATATCCGTGACCCTCTACCATTAAAAAGACATATGCTCTGCCAGGACCAGCCCAGACACTATAGCCATGAAAACGTTGTAGCCAAGAACGTTATAAACGTGTTTTACTGTATTTGGTCCTCTTGGCACTGAGAACGCGGTAAATTTACAAAGCCTACTGCCAACTTATGCCTAGTTCCATATCACCACACTTCAATGCTAATCACGTCGCCACTGATGAGGAGTGGCGAGTTGTGTTGGACACACCAGTTCTCGTCTGATCACTGAAGTTAAGCAACGCAAGCCCAGTTAGTACTGACATGGGTGGTCACTTTGGAAAGCTGGGTTCTGCTAATACCCAATAATCGTTGCATTAGTGTAGTGTCTGTGCAGTGTATGCATTAGAACTATGCAGTGGACGGGTCTCTAATGACCTTGTAGTTGACGGGACCTTAAACAACAACAAATCGCCACTGATGACATTTTGATGACGTATTGTGCTAGTGCGTAATGAAGGACCGCCAGTGCAATTCCATAAGTGCAGCGCTTTATTTGGATTCACGGCACGCTGCCGTCATGTCTTACATTATCCTATGCCATTTTTCAAGCAGACAGCTCAACCGCCAGCCAATCAGAACGCAGCATGACGTGCAGGACGCTATGTGAGTTGACCACCTGTCAACTCAACTACCGTCATGCATAGCTGCTCTGTGGCGCCCCAAGTAGCAGTGTGACGTCACCTTTTTTTGGGCTGTGTCGTCTGTTATAATGGTAATAGCGTTAGCGCGTGGGTATACGGAACCAGGCATTAATAGGGAGTTTTCTTGCAGCGTCAATGGACGCACGCAAAGACGTTAGCAGACCATGTGACCAACGGAGCGTTTTCAAGGAAAAAACAATTTTCTTGTAACAGTCCTAAACGTAACGGCCGGTACAGGAGCACCCCTAGCGACTCATGGTATAAAATAAGCATACTAAAATATAACCGACGGAGAGACGAGTCTGAAGTTTAATTAGAAATGGAGGAAATTCTAATTGTTCGATTAATTAATGATTTGCCAGTGGAAGACATTGAACTGGCCATAGCAATGCATTTCATTCAACCAACATTACCACATCGACATTTTTTTGGCCACCAAATCCCATTTATTATTTTCAAATCTTGGGTTATGATGGAGCACTTCATTTAACATAACTATATTCATATTTGGAGTGAAGTGAACTCTTTTTGCAACTTTTGGGGTGTCCACCATTTCCATCTGTACTCTAACGTAATTAGCGTGCGTCTGATGCTAAATTCATGATTCGTGCGTCGAAACCTAACGTAACGTTACTGCACGCAGTAGTTGCACATGTGCAGTCTGTCATCTGCTTAACGTAGCGTGCGTCGGCAAAAAACGCTACAAGAAAACTCACTAATGTCTCAACTCTCCTTATTTAACGTGGCGCCAAGCTATTTTCTTCATTAGGATCAAGCTCCGATCCAGCTTTTTCGCCCCCCCCCATCTGCCGCTAGCATTTATCCCCTCCTTAATCTGGGCCTGGCGCCGGAAATGACCGTCTGCTAGTGTTTAATTTTAAATTTATCTGTTGTAATTTGACATTGTCATCTAAGTGCCACCGATCTATCTTAGTACCTGCGGAGTGTTGACAAGAGAGCGGCGAATTGCGTTGGACACACCAGTTCTCGTCCGATCACTGAAGTTAAGCAACCCAAGCCAGCTAGTACTAACATGAGTGGCCGCTTGGGAACACTGGGTACTGCTAATACCCAAAAATCGTCGCAATTTGAATAATATTGATAAATGGCTTGGAACGCGTCTGAAAGCTTTAATTTTTGTGGATATACAGCTTCAGACATGTTCTTTTGGTCCAGTATAAGACTGGCGGTAACCCTTCACAAAGAATTAAGAAATGGGAGCTAATTTTTTATAATCAGTTCTACATGAAATACTGCTGGAGCGGCTTATTGCGTTGGACACCAGTTCTCATCTGATCATTGAAGTTAAGCAACGCAATCCCAGCCCCAGCTAGTACTAACATATTTGGCAACTTGGGAAAACTAGGTCTCCACAAGGTACTCACTAAGTTACCCACTAATCGTCGCATTAGTTTAGTGTCTGTGCAGTGGACGGGGCTCTAGTGACCTTGTAGTTGAAAGGCCGTAAAATACCAATGAAATACAGTCCAACCCCGATAGGGAAGACGAAGGGTAATGAAATTTTCCGGTAAGTGAAGACAGGGTAGGTCACAGCCAAATGAGCACCAATTAGACCTACGATGAATATTCTTTAATAATTAAAACACTCTTTTAATGAAGACACTTGTGGTGTGTCCCTTAGGGGTCTTCATTATCAAATTTGGACTGTACTCCACGTTATCATGCTGATGAGATAAAAATTGTACTTTTTTTATGCTAATGGCGACTGTAGCTATATACTGTATGTAAATCGAAGTTTATTTTGACTTTCTGATGTCATTTCTTTAACCTGTGCTCCATTTTTCTTCTTGAACAGATTTTGAATTGATGACGGACAAAGTGCACGATTCCTCAACGGTGAACTCGAGAGTGGAAAGAGTTGACAAAACAGTATCTCCTTGGCTGAAAACTGACATGAGTCGCAGAGTGGCAGATGAGAACAGATATGAGACATCGTCGGCCACCCCACCACCATCTTCAAATTTTGGACAGCAATGTTCTTTCCAAGAATATGAAATCCTCAAAGATAATTTATTACTTTATAATCATGCCAAGCTTATGGATGTGGATGAAGGCGACAAGAAGAGTGGTGAAGGTATGTTTGTTAGTGATAACCATCTATATAACCATGGGCAACTTTTACAATTTCGGAGGCCAATGTTACTAAGCCCAGATAGCACTGACATGGGTGACCACTTAAGAGCACTAAGTAATGCTAATACCCAAATCGTAATAACAGAGTAGTTTCTGTGCATTAGAACCATGCAGTGGACGGGGCTCTAATGACCACTGTAGATGACGGGCTTTAAAACACCAAAAAATTACCATTATGGCTCTCAATTAATGGACGGACAATTACTAGTATATGAATCAAAAATCAATTTGCTAAAAAAAAGAAAGCTCAACATTAGTGTGGTGTTGTTCTTGTAATTTGAGACTTTGCTACGGCGGGCCAAGGGG